>MU968317.1:19156292-19576010 GCA_034641835.2 Pinus albicaulis
TTGTATGCTCATAATAATAATGTAATAGTTAATATATTTTGGAAGTACGTGGGTTTCTAAATGTGATATGAACATGGCAAAGTATGAATATGAATGTGTTTTGCCCCCTCCCCCCCCCCAACCAACTGATGGTATTGGCAATTTTATGAAATGAGGAAGAGAAATGTTTTTTCCAAAAATTATCATTCTAGCTTTTCAAGGAATTCTATGGTAAAAAGTTATAAAATGACCTACTTTAACTTACCCTTTGAAAATGGATGAGCTACATGTGTGGTGGCTACAAAATTCTGATCATAATCTTCTTCAAGTGGTTGTGCAAGTTATGGAGAAAAGAGTAAAGATGTATTTTTATTGCTTTTACTAAAACTGTTGAATTTGCTGTGGAATGGTGTTGATTCTGCTGCTGTCATTTTATTCCACATATGTCATTTGATTCTATAGCTGCTATCTGATTCTGCAGCTGAAATCCAGTTCTGAAGCTGCATATTTTCTTCACTTTCTCCAAAATGCTGACAATGATAGTCTTCATGTCTTCAAAACTCATTGGCACAATTCCTGCTATGTGAATAGATGTTCTGATGTCGAACATAGCAATGAATTGTTAACTTAGTGGCCATTAATTGATGCCCCTAGTCAACACGAGAACTCCCACAATTGATGACAATGAGAGTCAAGGTGCCCAAAAACATCTTGCTAGGTACAAATAATTTTGTTGTTGTCAAGTACCTAGAAGATCCGATGAACAAGGGACATTAATGTATTCCCATTGTTCGTCAACAAGAAGACTTGCCATTAAGGCATGCAAGCCTCAAGGTGTTTTTGCAAGGAACTTAGACTCAAAGGAATATGGACTCAATAATTTGCATTGAAGCAAGGTTTATTTGCAAAATGAAAAGGATGGGAAAAGGAAAATGGAAACGGAAGATGAAAAATGGAAAATGACAATGGGCAATAAGCATGTATGTGAGCTTCTTGATTTTATTTGTGGAGTAGACAAAAAGTAATGGAAATTGTATGTGAATGAAGGAAAATATACCACTGACTTTTTCTTGGAAAATAATTGTGGCTTGATTTGAAGTTCTTGGTTGGATTTATAATTCAAAAGGGAGGAGGAGTAATGGTCTTGATGAATATGGACATGGACTTGTTCTTATGTTTCTCATGAGATTGGTCTTTTGAAAACCAATTGTGCACTCAATTAGTTTCCTTAAATGATCATTAGATCACCCCAAACCTACAAAAAAAAACTTGGCACTAAAACATAAAACGTGAGTGTGTTCAAAAAGAAGTGATCAATTCCTTTCTGATACATACGTAAAAGAGTTAATGCTAAATGAAACAGATTTTTAAGAAAAATTGAAAGCATTATATTCAGTCCAATTCATGATTTCGATAACAAGTCTATTTTTAAGAGATGACCATGAAAAATAAATCAACTCCCTGTTGTCGAAATTAGTACCTCAAGTTACCTGTTGTATCTTTTCAGCAATTTCTTTATTCTTGATTGTTTCAAACTCTAATGATGGCTTTCTCATTGTGTATATATTATCTAGATATTTCTAACTACACTTGAATCGTTGAAATTTGATGTCGTATGAGAAATTTAGGTTGATTTGAACAATGAGGTTTCTCAGCTGCAAAATTGCTTCTTGGTTGCGGAACGTGCACAACTGCAGAATGTGCACAGTTTCTGTAGCTAAAAACATTGAAGAGAAAGTTAGCTATGCATTTTTCATCATCAGTCCAAAATTAATCAATACCTTTCAGATATTTTTTTAATATATATATATATATATAATAAGATATATATATATATATATAATAAGATATATATATATATATATATATATATATATATATATATATATATATATATATATATATATATATATATATATATATATATATATATATATATATATATATATATATTAAGAATTAAACTTTAATCATCGTCACAATAGAGAATGTTACCTACCCAAAGAAGTGAGGAACAAGGACTAGTATTGTGACAATCCAATAAAGACAACAAAAGGAAAATCACTGAGAGATTTTGTAATTTAGAATTTTATTTTTTTTATATAAAAATAAACCCTATTTCCATTTATGCATTTTGCAATGCAGATACATTATGTTGCCTCTTCCGAAAGAAACACAATTTTACACTCAATGTTCAACATTTTGCTATGTAGATTGAAATCCAACTATTTTTTCATTAAAAGAACCACTGTGTGGGCAGCAATATTGCAAGCTCTCGAGGCTTTGAAATTTATTGGCTTCCAATAATTAGCATTCTTCCTCCATAACTGGGATCATATGAGGGGAATCGTAGAAGCAATGACTCAGCACAACAATGAAGCATTCAAATGGATAACCTCACTCTCGAATGGGTAGCAAAAAAAAATTCGAAATAAATTTCAGTGATCTAAACCAATGAGCCCACCAAGTGCTACGGTTGCATTATATAAAGACATATGCACATTTTGTATCTGATCTATCCACCCATGAAATCATTGTGTGGATTAATATACAACAAATTTTGATTTAAACTCGAATTTTTCTTCCTTCAGCATGCCGTGTTCACTGTGTGTTTAAAAAAAAAAAACTATTTCTCCATGCAATCTACAAAATGGGGTTCAAACAATCCCTGAAATTCTCTCAATCGGCTAGGAAATTCAGAAAACCGTTTCTAGGTTATTCAATTGCCCCTGTTCTGAGAAAAACCCAAGTTTCATTTTTTTGAAATTCATCCTCAGTCACTCAGAAAATGTGTTTCAAAATCACGTGTCAAAAAAAGTTGCGTTTTCTGGCAATGAAAAACAATTTCTGGCGAATAAAATGATTCGCTATGGTTGGATTTTAAGGGATTACACAATCAAAATATTCCAGCAAGTCAAGTTTTTTTTTGCTTCCCACCAACGCATTGGATTTCAATTTGAAATCATTCTCTTGAAAGAGGATATAGGTCCCAGCAACCACACCAAATAACCTGATCCGCTTCTCCATCAATTCTACAGGCAAACAGATCCGCTTCTCCATCAATTTCTTCGAATGGAAGCTGTGGGGCTCTGAAATTCATTCAAATGGTTCCTTGCGACCACTAATGGCCATGTAAACACAGAGTTATTCATCCCATCGCCATTGCCAGCAACTGGCCGCCGACTTGGAATTCTAAGGATAAAATCTGAGCTTCTTGATAATGTCGGCCAATTCAAACGACACCCACTTATAATTTTTCCAACCTCTCAGCGAAAATATTCTCAACGATTTCAATGCAATTCCTGATTTTTGCCAGCACTGAGCAAATTCTAGACTTTGATGCTGAGCGCTGCATCTTTTCCTTATTCTTTGGCTATTCCTCAAGTAGCACCTATGCCTTCATCAAACTCTCAACAATTATTCGTATCAAACCAAGCTCAAAGCCAATTGTGTTGGTTTTTATTTACGTTTAGTTATTTATTGATTTGTTTTATTGGTTTTTTTTATGGTTTGTTTTTTTTTTTAATTAATTTTCTTTATTAAGAAGAAATTATAAAGAAAATGAATTTTTTTTTGTTTTTTTATTTTTTTTTTATTAAAATTTATTAATAAAGAAAATGAATACGAAAAGTTTTATTTTTGTTTATTTTTTTATTTTTAAAATGAAACAATTTATTAAAATTTTCCATATTTTAATTTTTATTTTAAATTTTATTGTAAAATTAAATCAAATGAAATAATGAAAACAAAATTTTAGTTGTGGAATTGCATTCCGTAGCTAAATATTTATTTATTTTTATTTTATTTTTTTATTTTTTTAATATAAAAATTATTTTTCTGATCCTCCAGATCACAGAAAGCGCAAGAGGAGAGCATACTCAAGAAATTATTAATTGAATTTTTTTTTAGATGTAAGAAATACTATCTCCTAATTACACTTCCTCGGCATCGGCGCCAAAATGTTGAGTCAATTTAGTGTCCTAAATTGCTTACATAAATTATCAACCAGGGTTTGTATACCGATGAAGTGTAAGTGTACTATATGTACTTAGCTAACCTTTTTCTTACTTTGTTGTTGAATTTTATGATGTTTTTGGGGGGTTTTATGTTCCTTGATGTTTAAGAATGTTAATCTAAAACTATGGAAAGAATTAAATTAATCTAATAAACTTTTAAGAAGAAAGAAAATGAAGTGTTCCTAAATTAATCTAATTTTTATAAAAATAAACCAAAAACTATTGATTAGTTAAAAGCCTAGTTTGGAAAACAAAGCATCTAATTGATCTTGTTGTTAATCCTATTCCATGGATCTAAGTCTAAGAATGAAATTGCAGTGCTTGAAAGTAAATATAGAAAATGAAATCAACTAATGTACTTCAAGTTACTCCAGCATTCAATTTTGAAGTCTAGCCTTCTTGAAATGATGTATTAAGCAACTTTTTGTACTTTAACTCCTAATGCCCTAAAACAGTAAGCAAAGAAAAACATTTAATGTATCTTTAGTTATTTCAACATTCAATTTTGAAGCATGATCTTCTTGAAATGGTCTCAAGCAACCAATTACACTCGATGATCTAGAAAATCAAATAAATCATGTGAAAGGTAACTCATTAATTGTATTCATTAAACATTCAATCAATCAAATTTAGGAAGTATGACTGAATCAATCTTCTTGGAATGATATTTAGGAATATCAATGATAAAACTATGTGAGAATATGAAAGAAAAATTTGAAAGCATAAACAAATAATGTATATTTGACTTTCCTCAATCATTCAATATGAAGCATTACCCTCTTGAAGTGTTGTTTAAGAATTCAATAACACCTTAGTTTCTAAATTCCTAAAAATCAAATGACAATGTGCAGAGTAAATTCAATCACTGTATGAATTATACATTCAACCATTCAATTTAGGATCATTATCATTTTGAAATGGTTTTTAGTAACATCCATTGATACAATTAAGTGATAGTTATAATCTAAGAAAGTAAATGACAGAACAGTAAAGAAAGCTAGATAACTGTGAATTCTTATTGCCTCAAAGCAATCCAATATTGGAAAATAAATAAGACACTACTTTCTTGAGATGCTATTAGGAAACATAAGATTACACAATCATTCTAAAACTAATACTAAGAAAGAAAATAAACTTTAATCTAGAAAAGCAAGTAAATCTCACACATTTTAGATGACCAATCCAAAAGCATGAGGATGGAAAGTTTGAGAAGCTCCAAATGCAAGCCCTCTTCTTTATTTAGAACATGAGCATTTCTCCACTTTTCACATCCTTTGATAGGAGAAGGCTTCCCCTATTTATACAAAAATATGAGAAATTATCTCATTAATGAGAGTCCACGAATCTCTCCCTATATCTATAGAGTTAAAATCAAAATAGGAAATGATAAGACACATGTCTTCTTAGAGTTCAATACATATAGGAAATGAGACACATATCCTCATGATCCCATGATCTTCTCCACTCAAATTCGAATTTGGTTTTGGGAGGCCACATAAAGGTCTTTTAGAAGCTTCCTTTTGACCTACACATGGCAACGATCTCATCCCACTTGTTAGGTATAAGCATATGCACATTGTTTTCTAATTTTTAACCACAAATTCACTTAAAAATGTTGAGAATTAATAAAGTTTGTAAAAACATAAATGTAACCCAATAGTGGTAATTGTAAGGTAAATGTAATGAAATGGAGGTGGAGTGAAGGTGATAATATGGAAATATAAGTGAAAAATTAATGGAAGTGAATGACAATTTCAAGTTCCAACATACACCCTAACTGAAGCTATTGCATGTCCTCATGCAATCTATTACATTAATTCTTTTTTATCCTTGAGCTTTGGCTTAACTTTGCGTGATATCATTTGATAAATTCATACTTCTGCAAAGTGTTTTACTTGAATTGAAATATGGTTTCTTCTTGTGTTACAACTATATTTTGTGGTTGCATTCAATTCTGACCTTTGATCTTTGCATAATGATAATTTGATTTTTATTGCAAAGTATATATTTATTGGATTGCATCATGGTTGATTCTTGTGTGACAACCATGATTGTGTTTGTATCCAGTTATCTTTTGAGTACTTTTGAAAAGCCATTGTATGCTCATAATAATAATGTAATAGTTAATATATTTTCGAAGTATGTGGGTTTCTAAATGTGATATGAACATGGAAAAGTATGAATATGAATGTATTCGCCCCCCCCCCAACTGATGGTATTGGCAATTTTCTGAAATGAAGAAGAGAAATGTTTTTTCCAAAAATTATCATTCTAGCTTTTAAAGGAATTCTATGGTAAAAATTTAGAAAATGACGTACCTTAACTTACCCTTTGAAAATGGATGAGCTGCATGTGTGGTGGCTGCAAAATTCTGATCATAATCTTCTTCAAGTGGTTGTGCAACTTATGGAGAAAAGAGTAAAGATGTCTTTTTATTGCTTCTACTAAAACTGTTGAATTTGTTGCAGAATGGGGCTGATTCTGCTGCCGTCATTTGATTCTGGATCTGTCATTTGATTCTATAGCTGCCATATGATTTTGTAGCTTCTATTTGATTCTACATCTATCATCTGGTTCTACAACTACATATTTCCTTCATTTGCTCCAAAATGCTGAAAATGATAGTCTTCATGTCTTCAAAACTCATTCGCACAATTCTTGCTATGTGAATAAATGTGCTGATGTCGAACATAGCATGAATCTTTTAACTTAGTGGCCATTAATGGATGCCACTAGTCAACACGAGAACTCCCACAATTGATGACAATGAGAGTCAAGGTGCCCAAACACATCTTGCTAGGTACGAATAATTTTGTTGTTGTCAAGTACCGAGAAGATACGGTGAATAAGGGACATTAATGTATTCCCATTGTTCATCGACAAGAAGACTTGCCATTAAGGCATGCAAGCCTCAAGGTGTTTTTGCAAGGAACTTAGACTCAAAGGACTATGGACTCAATAATTTGCATTGAAGCAAGGTTTATTTGCAAAATGAAAAGGATAGGAAAAGGAAAATGGAAATGGAAGATGAAAAATGGAAAATGTCAATGGGAAATAAGCATGTAGGTGAGCTTATTGATTTTATTTGTGGAGTGGACAAAAAGTAATGGAAAGTTTATGTGAATGAAGGAAAATGAACAACTGACTTTTGCTTGGAAAATAATTGTGGCTTGATTTGAAGTTCTTGGTTGGATTTATAATTCAAAAGGGAGGAAGAGTAATGGTCTTGATGAATATGTACATGGACTTGTTCTTATGTTTCTCATGATATTTTTCTTTTGAAAACCAATTTTGCACTCAATTATTTTCCTTCAATAATCATTCAATCATCCCAACCTGCAAAAACAACTTGGCACTAAAACATAAAACGTGAGTGTGTTCAAAAAGAAGTGATCAATTCCTTTTTGATACATACGTAAAAGAGTTAATGCCAAATGAAACAAATTTTTAAGGAAAATTGAAAGCATTATATTCATTCCAATTCATGATTTCGATAACAAGTCTATTTTTAAGAGATGACCATGAAAAATAAATCAACTCCCTGTTGTCAAAATTAGTACATCAAGTTACCTATTGTATCTTTTCAGCAATTTATTTTTTCTTGATTGTTTCAAACTCTAATGATAGCTTTCTCATTGTGTAGATATTATCTATATCTTTCCAACGACACTTGAATCGTTGAAATTTGATGTCGTATGAGAAAGTTAGGTTGATTTTAACAATAAGGTTTCTCAGCTGCAGAATTGCTTCCTAGCTGTGGAACGTGCACAACTGCAGAATGTAGATAGTTTCTGTAGCTAAAAATATTGAAGAGAAAGTTAGCTATGCATTTTTCATCATCAGTCCAAAATTAATCAATACCTTATATATATATATATATATATATATTATCGAAAATAAATTTTATTAAGAATTAAACCTCAATCAATGTCACAACAGAGAATGTTACCTATCCAAAGAAGTGAGGAACAAGGAATGGTATTGTGACAATCCAATAAAGACAACAAAAGGAAAAACAATGAGAGATTTTGTAATTTAGAATTTCTTCTTCTTTTTTTAATAAAAATAAATCCTATTTCCATTTATGCATTTTGAAATGTAGAAACATTATCTTGCCTCTTCTGGAAGAAACACAATTTTACACTCAATGTTCAACATTTCGCTATGAAGATGGAAATCCAACTATTTCTTCATTAGAAGAACCACTGTGTGGGAAACAATACTGCGAGCTCTCGGGGCTTTAAATTTGATTGGCTTCCAATCATTAGCATGCTTCTTCCATATCTGGGATCATATGAGGGGATTCGTCCTCTTTTTCAAACTCTCTAAATATGAAAAATGACCAGGCTATCACTGTCGTTAAGTTCGTTAAAACATAAAATAGCGACGGGTTTGTCGATCATGGCAAGAATCGAGTTTCATTCATCGCTAGACCCGTTAAATTATTAAATAGCGATACTTTATTTTCCTGAATGGTTGAATTATAGATCAATAAAATGTTGTCCTCCTCAATATTGTTAAAAAATAAAGAGGTACTGGTCGACAAATGACTGGGGAAAATTTGGGAAAGTGAACATAACTTTTTACGGTAGCAGGTCGCTTTTGAACATGAAACTTCACTCCATCACCGTGACTGTTTGGGTTGGGTAATCTTCTTGACGGTTCATTCATACCTAGGGTTCATCATACCTTCTCTTCGGTTTTTAGTCAATGCTGCCAACTCATCTCAATGTCACCGATATGTTCAAGAGAAGTCATCCAATAAATACTCATCCTTCTTCAATACTCATAAACCTTCATTCTCATGACAGTCATCCCTGAACATTGTTATATCAAGTCATACCTTTGTCTCTGAAATCAGTAACTCCCATTTTGTAATAAGGTGGCTTCCTATCGACAACTAATCATTATCCAAGAAGTTCACTTAGAAACGTTACATTCCAGTACCATGAGGCTTGTTACAGCATCAACAAGATCCTCGTTTCTGGACTTTTGACCGAAAGATTTTGTTTTACATTCGACATCAAATCATCTATTCACGCCTTACAAAATGTACTGCAGTACCTTGAGGGCCATTGACATCAATGGTGGTTCTCTCGCATTTTTTAACAGCTCACATCATTGGCTGGTAATCAAACGATGTCTTTCCATGTTCGACTACAAATCATATATTCACATGGCTAGAATTGTACCAGAATGATCGAGTGAACGAAATAAGAAGACCCCGGATCTAGTTTCAGCCATCCAGGCTGCGATTTCAGGATTGTTGTACACATTATCTGTACGATGACCTTACATACAAATCGTCATCCAAACATGGGTCTATATCTGTAGGCATATCTGTATTCGGCAACATTCCAATGTAGACGACTTTCTGAATTATGTACATGTTATTATATTTTTTATGTGCTGAACATGGGAATGCCTACCCTCAGCAATTACGATCGAGAGGATATATCATGATATAATGTATTGTAAGATTGATGCAGGTCGCCACTCCACTTCATCTCCAGCGCATCACAGTGTAAAACATCTCAATCAAAATGTTGTTATTATTATTCTGACTTCGTGCTTTAGGGGACAATTGTTATAGGTCAATTTGGGCATCATTCCCAATGACCTGGTTAACAAAGCATCATCTCCGAAACCAATGAATAGGGTCTATCATCCCCTATCGTTTCAGTTGTTATATGCCCTAAGACAAATAACAAGAATAATCATCCATGACTTTCATCTACAAAGGTTTCCAAGATTTGAAGTTTATAATATATCATATGAGAGCTCATCAGCATTGCCTCTAAAGGGACTAAATGTGTTGCATATGCAAGTGACCCCATTCAAGGGTGCTCTACAAATCACTTCCCGACATTCAAGGGTGTGTTGGTCACATTGGGAGTGAAATTCTCATTGTTCCAGAATCTCCACTTGGCCAGTGCCTTCTAGAAGAGTTCACATGTGTCAAAATTTGAATCCATGTGTCCATTTGACATCTACAAGATTGGGAAAATGTCTTGCCTATTATTGGAAAGTCATTGATTGTAAAAATACCTTCAGCTCCTCTATAAATTGAGCACAGATATTAGTGTTTGAGAAGGAATAATTTGAGTAGAGAAATGATGGTGGAATTTCAATTGAGGAATTGATTTGAGTGACATGTTGTTGGAGAGATGTGCATTGTGATGAGGCTAGGATGCTGCTGGAGATGGTGACAATAAATCAATCACTAGGTTGTAACCTCCCCTTCTATCCATTAATAAATATTGTTGCTTACTTTCCCACATATGTATCTGTATAAGCTCATGTATTTCATATTATGAATTCTTATTTGATGCATATGGTTCATGTTTTATTGATTTAACTGAGTAACTTGAATAGACATTTGTATTATTGATATCTTTTGTTGTTTAGTGTTCATCTTTGCAGAGAATATTTTGGCGACTTAGCTCAGATTTGAAGCTACAACAAGAGCGATAGAAGGAGAATAAGAAGCACTTGGACTCCAAGTAAGTTATTTGATCTATTCTGTGTGTTTATTTACAGTTAGGAAAAGTATTTGTAAAGTATTTAACCTTTTGTTATAGATGAGTACTACATCTAGGGAAGATTGTTTTATCCGTAATCCATAATTCCGCATAACAAATTGGCGACTCCACTGGGGATTTTACCCTTCATCCTTAGTGTATTTTCCTCTGGTTTTCTCTGTTTATTCACCCAATAGAAATTAATCAGAAATATTAGGATTTTTGAAATCCAAATTTGCATTAAAAGTGTGTTAAACAGTTATATTTTTCCTTATACACTGTGCCCAACGCACTGTTGGATAGGACACAGTGCTTTGCATAGCATTGTCTCCCTTTCATACCTGCGTTGCAACACACTGTCTCTCCTTAGAGACTGTGTTGCCTCCTGAAACCATCCAAATTCCATTGAATTTGTCAGTGCAATTTGTTTTCAGTTTGTTGCTTGTTGTGTTTTAAAGAGCCTGATACCTCAGATTGACCAATGACCTTAATTACTACTTCCTCCTTTGAAAGAAAAATTTGTTCAATGTTTATTTAAAGCATATTTCTTTATCATTGACGAATTAATTTCAAAGCATTTTCGTTGCTACATTAGATCCATTTACTTTTGAAAAAGGAAATTGTCGTAAATTCTTCGTTTCTTGATAGGAGAAATTATTTTTAAATTCCTCATTTTTCCTTCAAAAGAGAAATTGTTGTTTACATTATTAATTTCCCAAAAGTAAAAGTCATTTTTTTTTATTGATTTGATGCACTTAGTTTATTTTCTGCATTTATAACAATAAAGGAACTGAAAATAAAAACCTACATTTTCATGTAGTGGATTGTGTGTTTTCAAAAGGAACAATTAGGAAATTTGAATATAGTTTGCTCTCTTTGACTTGTTTTCTCTCAAATTGGTTGCTCTTTCCCTCTAGTAGCTAAGATTTTCATTGAAAAAACTAAAAGTGAAATATTGCTTATCATTTTAGTTTTCATTTTAGGAATTTCCAATACATCGTCGCAGTGAACCTTTGAAAGGCAAATTGCTAAACAAGTTCAACTTAAAATTTATCTCAATTTACCTAATAAAGCATTGGAACCATAACAATAACATTTAGAAGTTCTAAGCTAGAGACGTGTTCTGGCATCGTAAAACATAGCAATTGTCGTTAACTTGTCTGCAATACATTCCGAGTGTGATACCTCACTCCACGTATGTAAGTATATCATAGCTTTTCCATGTACTTTCAGTTATATCAGGCGGTGTTACAGTATGAAAAGTATAAAGGGGTGCTCTCACTGTGCAGTTTTGCATCAGACAGCGCTAATACGAACTTGGGCCTCCACGTACCTTCGGGTATATTTTGGAGGACAACTTTAGGTTACTATCCATCCATAGTGAACTGAGTTGGACGCCTTGTAAATTGTGATACACCGAACACAACATTCGGGGAGATTGTGTTCGCGTACTTGATGGTTCACGAGGAGGTATTCTGCAATTCACAGTTTCTTGGTAAACCTTTTTTCTTAGTAATACCTTTTATTTTGTTTATTTTTTTTTAGTTAAAATAAATCAGTAATCGTAGAAGAAAAAAATCCTTTCCCCCATCGTTCGCGTAGATTAGCATTGAAACCACCTTTACCACTAGAAGTTACTAATGGTCGGCGAAGGTGACAACACTCTACCGAATCAAGTACTGTTCGTACCTCTGGTGAAACATCATCTTTCCATATACCGGTGTTAGCTCAACTTGTTTCTACAGTTGTCGAAATGGATTCCTCATGACTACCTATAGTCACGATCCATCCAATCAGTGAGACCATACCTCCTGGACCCGATATTTTTCAACCAGAAGTTGATCCAAACCCTGTCTCTTATTTTCCAGAACATATGAATCCCGAAGTCGAACAACCGAAATTTTTTCCTACCTTGGTCATCCCACAAATTTCTGTAGCCATTGAGTCTCCCGTATCACACAATCAACCACTTGAAATATACATTGGGCCTGACGGTGAAATACTTCCACCTGGTTTACTTGCGATTGAAGAAATCCCACAAGACAAGACACCTTTAACTCCAACCCATTTTGGGGAGGACCTTTTCCTGTATGAGTCTTTTCCTCAATCGTCACCATTTGCTTTTGTTGATCCTGTTCCTATTCAAACTCTCGTCAATCTAAAAGGGTATACATTTGGTCAAGTAACCATGCCTGAACCAACATCTTCGATTGGGCCATCTGTTCCAATTACGTCAGCACCTGCCCTCGCTACCCCGTCGATGTTTACAACTTCACCAGAGTCATATTTTCATGGTGGCCCTATGGTCCCATCGGGTTATAAATCTTTATCTGGAATTTTCTCTGGTGCATCTTCAAATCCATGGACTTTACCAATTTCATCATCTGGTATTATAACTGGTAAACCTATAGTGAGTACTGAACGACTTGATTCTTTATACACATCATCAGGCCAATATCAAGTCGGTCCTTCTGGGTCTATTCGCTTAAGTACCATATCAATTGGACTCCCAGCATTTGGAGAGAAATATTTTTCGTCTTATTATCCTCCTCATGCTAGTGGGAAACCTTTTGTCACCCAATATGACAGTACTCCGTCACTTTTTGGTCAATCTAATGTCGAAATGAATGTTTTTCAATGGCAGCCCACTCTACCTATCCAACCACAAACGGTTATACACTCGTATCAACCAGTTCAACTTGTTACACCCACATCATTTCCACTTTTTAATACATCTTTACCCATGTTACAGAATCAAAATTTTGTACAAAAACCTTATCAAGCGGGTCCTTCAACTCAATACCCTCAAATATTGGGTCCATAGACTCCAAATCCTTCGGTTAATTTACAACAACTTGTATCCAGAATCATTTATTCACAAGTTGGTTTACCATTTTATGGGATGTCACAGTCACAACTTGGTTATACATATCAACCGAATCCAAATTATTCTAATTTGGGTTATAACATTGGTGGACAGACCCCTTGGCAGCCTCAGGCACAAATACCCTAGACTTCATTTCAACAAGTATCATATCCAGGTTTTGGTCAACAGAATCCTCAAGTGTTTGCTTTTCAAAACAACCCCTATCTGGGTTACCAGCAGCAGATTCATTATGTTGGTGCTCAGAGGCCTATTTCTCAAGCAATTCCAACTTACCCTGGCTATGCTCAACCCGACCTTAATAGACAGTTTCCCTTTGTTGCAACTTTAGAGTTACCAGATTTAAATCGGCTAACCAATGATCCAATCAACTACGCTCCTTGGTGTCTGGTGATATTGTTGAGTCAATTTAGTGTCCTAAATTGCTTACATAAATTATCAACCAAGGTTTGTATACTGATGAAGTGTAGGTGTACTATATGTACTTAGCCAACCTTTTTCTTACTTCGTTATTGTATTTTATGTTGTTTTTGGGGGGTTTTTATGTTCCTTAATGTCTAAGAATGTGAATCTAAAACTATGGAAAGAATTAAAATGAATCTAATAAAATTTTAATAAGAAAGAAAAATAAGTGTTCCTAAATTAATCTATTTTTTATAAAAAGAAACCAAAAACTATTGATTAGTTAAAAACCTAGTTTGGAAAACAAAGCATCTAGTTGATCTTGTTGTTAGTCCTTGGATCTAAGTATAAGAATGAAATTGCAGTGCTTGAAAGTAAATATAGAAAATGAAATCAACTAATGTACTTAAAGTTACTACAACATTCAATTTTGAAGTCTGACCTTCTTGAAATGATGTATTAAGCAACTTTCTGTACTTTAACTCCTAATGTCCTAAAACAGTAAGTAGAGAAAAACATCTAATGTATGTTCAGTTACTCTAACATTCAATTTTGAAGTATGATCTTCTTGAAATGGTGTCAAGAAACTAATTACACTCGATTATCTAGAAAATCAAATAAATCATGTAAAAGGATACTCATTAATTGCATTCATTAAACATTCAATCATCCAATTTAGGAAGTATGACTGAATCAATCTTCTTGGAATGATCTTTAGGAATATCAGTGATACAAATAAGTTAGGATCTGAAAGAAAAATGTGAAAGCATAAACAACTAATGTATATTTGACTTTCCTTAATCATTCAATAGGAAGAATTACCCTCTTGAAGTGTTGTTTAAGAATTCAATTACAACTTAGTTTCTAAATTCCTAAAAAGCAAATGACAATGTGCAAAGTAAATTCAATCACTGTATGAATTAGGCATTCAACATGATTCAATTTAGGATCATTATCATCTTGAAATGGCTTTTAGTAACATACATTGATACAATTAATTGATAGTTCTAATCTAAGAAAGTAAATGACAATGTAACATTCCCAATTAGCCCAAGCTAATGGGAATATTCAATTTTGCTTTGTCTTACTTTGATTTTCATGTTGATGAATAAAACTATAAAGGAGAACCAATAATAACTCCTGAACATCAAAATAAATCAATGCTCAATGTGAAACAAGCTAAAATCTGAGCTACCTTCATAAAAACACTTAAGGGTGAAAGAGGCTCGGTCAATTGACTAGGTCAACGGGACTAAATCCACAATGTTGTCTACATGCAATGTATCTCCTAAAGGCACAGTGCAGTTCATGTTGGAGGCCACTCATGTGAATAAGGCTAAATCGTCAAGGTGGTTTAGGTTTTGACAAGATTTCCATATTATAAAAGGAGGAGGAGGACACCAAGGAGGGGGTTGATTATTTGATATTTCTAAAGGTGCTTTCTGTTTAGACATTCCTTATTCTTTGGCTCTTTAGCTGGGAATAGTGTTGTTTAGCACTTGGGTGTTCCTGGTCAGGAATCCCACCTCCTTCCTTTAGCATCTCTTGGAGGAGACTTGTTCTATCTTGTCCATTGTCAAGCTTGGGCCAAGATTCATCTTCCAACCACAAGATCTTGTTGAGGGTTTGATTTTTTTTGTAAGCTGCAACAATGGAGGCTAGATCTATTCAGATCTAGGCAAATCTAGTACCTCTTCTCAGTGTGTGAGTATTTTATCCTCCTAGAAGAGTGTATTCGCTGATTGAGGCTATATTTTCAGATCAAGGCATCAGGCCTAATCATCACTGAAGCTAACAACATAGTTTTTCCATAACTGCATTATCTGCAAGAGGAAAGTTATAGTGTGTTTGGGCAACGTTTTGAGGAGTAATCTCTGGTGTTGAGGAGCTTTCCTTGCACTATGGTGATCCATGGATTGGCCATCCAATCCATGTTCCCTTCAGATATGATTTGTATATTATTCTATCTACCACAGAATTTATGAATATTACTGCAGGACTGCAACTTAGATCTCATATCTACTCACTGTTGTTCATGATTTTCTCAGATCCCCAAGGGGAATACATTAAGGAGCCTATCTAGTATACAGATCTGTATTGGATCTATATTTTTGTATATAGATATTCTCTAGATCTGAAGTGTAATATGTATCAGTTGTAGCATCAATAAAATAACGTTGTCAGGCTTTGCAGTCTCAATTTGTTGTTGCAACACCTCAATCTTGAGGGGTCCTTTATGTAAATCCTCTCTTTTTCTATTGTACATTGTATAAGCTTCATCATACATCTGATTTACTGATGTAAATGTGATTATTGAGTCACCATATTGATCTACTACTTATATTCAAAGGAAATGTGTTATTTCTGTAGCATTATTGTGAATAGCCCCTCTTTGGGTGTTTTTCAGCTAGACTAGGTTGTGGGAGATCTATTTAACCCGCCTAGTTTCATTTTTTTTTGCTCTCCTTTTGGATCTAGACCCCAAATATACTGATCTAAGGGATCCAGGAGCTGAAAACTCATTTAATTGCTTTAAATTCTCAGGAGTGCGTTATTTCAGCAGGCTTGCTGTGTAATTCCCATTTTGGGATATTACAGACAGAACAATAAAGAAAGCTAGATAATTTTGAATTCTTATTACTTCAAAGAAATCCAATTTTGGAAAATAGATAAGACACTACTTTCTTTGGATGCTATTAGGAAACATAAGATTACACAATCATTCTAAAACTAATACTAAGAAAGCAAATAAACTTTAATCTAGAAAATCAATTAAATCTCACATTTTAGATGGCCAATCTAAAAGCATGAGGATGGAAAGTTTGAGAAGCTCCAAATTCAAGCCCTCTTCTTTATTCATAACATGATAATTTATCCACTTTTCACATCCTTTGATAGGAGAAATCTTCTCCTATTTATACAAAAATATGAGAATTTATCTCATTAATGAGATTCCATGAATCTCACCCTATATATATAGAGTTACAATCAAAACAGGAAATGATAAGACACATGTCTTCTTAGAGTTTCAATACATATAGGAAATGAGACACATATCTTCATGATCCCATGGTCTTCTCCACTCAAATTCGAATTTGGTCTTGGGAGGCCACATAAAGGTCTTTTAGAAGCTTTATTTTGACCTACACATGGCAAAAATCTCATCCCACTTGTTATGTATAAGAATATGCACATTATTTTCTAATTTTTAACGACAAATTCACTTAAAAACGCTAAGAATTAATAAAGTTTGGAAAAACATAAATGTAACCCAATAGTGGTAATGGTAAGGTAAATGTAATGAAATGGAGGTGGAGTGAAGGTGATAATATGGAAATATAAGTGAAAATTTAATGGAAGTGTGACAATTTCAAGGTCCAACATACCCCCCAAATGAAGCTATTGCATGTCCTCATGCAATCTATTACATTAATTTTTCTTATCCTTCAGCTTTGACTTAACTTTGCATGATATAATTTGATAACTTCATACTTCTGCAAAGTGTTTTACTTGAATTGCAACATGGTTGGTTCTTGTGTTACAACCATAATTTTTTGTTGCATTCAATTTTGACCTTTGGTCATTGCATAATGATAATTTGATTTTTATTGCAAAGTATATCTTTATTGGATTGCATCATGGTTGGTTCTTGTGTGACAACCATGATTGTGTTTGTATCCAATTATCTTTTGAGTACTTTTGAAAAGCCATTGTATGCTCATAATAATGATGTAATAGTTAATATATTTTGGAAGTATGTGGGTTTCTAAATGTGATATGAACATGGAAAATTATGAATATGAATGTATTCCCCCCCCCCCCCCCCAACTGATGGTATTGGCAATTTTATGAAATGAAAAAGAGAAATGTTTTTTTTCAAAAATTACCATTCTAGATTTTCAAGGAATTCTATGGTAAAAAGTTAGAAAATGGCGTACCTTAACTTACCCTTTGAAAATGGATGAGTTTCATGTGTGGTGGTTGCAAAATTTTGATCATAATCTTCTTCAAGTGGTTGTGCAAGTTATGGAGAAAAGAGTAAATATGTATTTTTATTGCTTCTAATAAAACTACTGAATTTGCTGCGGAATGGTGGTGATTCTGCTCCTGTCATTTGATTCCACATTTGTCATTTGATTCCATAGCTTCCATATGATTCCACAGCTGCTATCTAATTCTGCAGTTGTCATCTAGTTCTGCAGCTGCATATTTTCTTCATTTGCTCCAAAATGCTGAAAATGATAGTCTTCATGTCTTCAAAACCCATTGGCACAATTCCTGCTATATGAATAGATGGTCTGATGTCGAACATAGCAGGAAATTGTTAACTTAGAGGCCATTAATGGATGCCACTAGTCAACATGAGAACTCCCACAATTGATGACAATGAGAGTCAAGGTGCCCAAACACATCTTGCTAGGTACGAATAATTTTGTTGTTGTCGAGTACCTAAAAGATCCAATGAACAAGGGACATCAATGTATTCCCATTGTTCATCGGCAAGAAGACTTGTCATTAAGGCATGCAAGCCTCAAGGTGTTTTTGCAAGGAACTTAGACTCAAAGGACTATGGACTCAATAATTTGCATTAAAGCAAGGTTTATTTGCAAAATGAAAAGGATAGAAGAAGGAAAATGGAAATGGAAGATGAAAAATGGAAAATGACAATGGGCAATAAGCATGTAGGTGATTTTCTTGCTTTTATTTGTGGAGTATACAAAAAGTAATGGAAAGTGTATGTGAATGAAGGAAAATGAACAACTGACTTTTGCTTGGAAAATAAATATGGCTTGATTTGATGTTCTTGGTTGGATTTATAATTCAAAAGGGAGGAAGAGTAATGGTCTTGATGAATATGGACATGGACTTGTTCTTATGTTTCTCATGATATTGGTCTTTTGAAAACCAATTATGTGCTAAATTAGTTTCCTTCAATAATCATTTGATCATCTCAAACCTGCAGAAAAAACTTGGCACTAAAACATAAAACGTGAGTGTTTAAAAAGAAGTGATCAATTCCTTTCTGATACATACATAAAAGAGATAATGCCAAATGAAACAAATTTTTAAGGAAAATTGAAAGCATTATATTCAGTCCAATTCATGATTTCGATAACAAGTCTATTTTTAAGAGATGACCATGAAAAATAAATCAACTCCCTATTGTCGAAATTAGTACCTCAAGTTACCTGTTGTATATTTTCAGCGATTTCTTTACTCTTGACTATTTCAAACTCTAATGATGGCTTTCTCATTGTGTAGATATTATCTAGAACTTTCCAATGACACTTGAATCGTTGAAATCTGATGTCGTATGAGAAAGTTAGTCTTATTTGAACAATGAGGTTTCTCAGCTGCAAAATTACTTCCTAGCTATGGAAAGTGCACAACTGCAGAATGTGCATAGTTTCTGTAGTTAAAAATCTTGAACAGAAAGTTAGCTATGCATTTTTCATCATCAGTCCAAAATTAATCAATACCTTACCAATTTTTTTTTAATATATATATAATAATTTTTTTAATTATTATTTTATTTTATTTTATTTTTATGGCAAATACAATTTATTAAGAATTAAACCTCAATCACTATCACAACAGAGAATGTTACCTACCCAAAGAAGTGAGGAACAAGGACTGGTATTGTGACGATCCAATAAAGACAGCAAAAGGAAAAGCAGTGAGAGATTTTGTAATTTAGAATTTTTTTCATTTTTTTTAATAAAAATAAACCTTATTGCCATTTATGCATTTTGTAATGCAGAAAAATTATGTTGCCTCTTCAGGAAGAAACAAAATTTTACACTCAATGTTCAACATTTCGCTATGTAGATGGAAATCCAACTATTTCTTCATTATAAGAACCACTTTGTGGGCAGCAATATTGCGAGCTCTCGGGGCTTTGAAGTTGATTGGCTTCCAATCATTAGCATGCTTCCTCCATAACTCGGATCAGATGAGGGGATTTGTAGAAGCAATGGCTTCACACAAAAATGAAGCATTCAAATGGATAACCTCGCTCTCGAATGGGTAGCAAAAAAAATGACGAAATAAATCTCAGTGATCTAAACAAATTAGCTCACCAAGTGCTACGGTTGCATTATATAAAGACAAATGCACATTTTATATCTCATCTATCCGCCCATAAAATCATTGTTTGGATTAATCTACATCAAATTTTGATTTAAACTTGAATTCTTCTTCCTTCAGCATGTCGTATTCAAATTGTTCACTGTATGTTTAAAAATAAATAACACTGTTTCTCCATGCAATCTGCAAAATGGGGTTTAAAATATCCCTCAAATTCTCTCAATCGGCTAGGAAATTTAAAAAATCGTTTCTGGGTTATTTAATTGCCCCTGTTTTGAGAAAAAATGACGTCTCATTTTTTTGAAATTCATCCTCAATCACTCATAAAATGTGTTTAAAAATCACGTGTCAAAAACATTTGCGTTTTTCTGGCAATGAAAAACAATTTCTGGTGAATAAAATGATTCGTTGTGGTTGGATTTTAAGGGATTTCAGAATCAAAATAATCCAGCAAGGCAAGTTTTTTTTTTTCTTGCCACCAATGCATTGGATTTCAATTTGAAATCATTCCCTTGAAAGAATATAAATATCCCAGCAACCACACCAAATAACCTAATCCGCTTCTCCATCAATTCTACAGGCAAACAGATCCTCTTCTCCATAAATTTCTTCGAATGGAAGTTGTGGGGGCTATGAAAGTCATTTAAATGGTTCCTTGCGACCACTAATGTCCATGCAAATGCAGAGCTATTCATCCCATCACCATTGCCAGCAACTGGGCGCAGACTTGGAATTATAAGGATAAAAGCTAAGCTTTGTGACAATGTCAACCAATTCAAACGACACCCACTTGTAATTTTTCCAACCTCTCAGCGAAAATCTTCTCACCGATTTCAATGCGATTCCTGAGCTTTTCCAGCACTGAGCAAATTCTGGACTTTGATGCCGAGCGCTACATTTTTCCTTATTCTTTGGCTATTCCTCAAGCAGCACCTGATGCCTTCATCAAACTTTCAGCGATCATTCGTATCAAACCTAGCCCAAAGGCCAATTGTGTTGGTTTTTATTTAGTTGTTTATTGATCTGTTTTATTGTTTTTTTTTTAATTAATTTTCTTTATTAAAAGAAAATTATAAAGAAAATAAAATTTATTTGTTTTATATTTTATTTTATTTTTTTTAATTTTCTTTATTAAAATTTATTAATAAATAAAATGAATATGACAAGTTTTATTTTTGTTTATTTTTTTGTTTTTTAAATGATTTGTTAATAAAATTATATATGTTATATTTTCAAAGATTTAAAAATATACATATGTATTTCATTAAACAAAATAATTTATTAAAAATTTTCATTCTTTTATTTTTATTTTAAAGTTTATTGTAAAATTAAATCAAATGAAATGATGAAAACAAAATTTTAGCTGTGGAATTGCATTCCGTAGCTAAATATTATTTTTATATTTTTTATTTTTATATTTTTTTTTTATTAATATAAAAATTATTTCTCTGATCCTCCAAATCACAAAAAGCGCAGGAGGAGAGCATACTCGAGAAATTATTAATTGATTTTTTTTTAGATGTAAGAAATAAGGTCTCCTAATTACACTTCCCCGGCATCGGCACCAAAATGTTGAGTCAATTTAGTGTCATAAATTGCTTACATAAATTATCAACCAGGGTTTGTATACGGATGAAGTGTAGGTGTACTATATGTACTTAGCTAACCTTTTTTTTACTTCGTTGTTGTATTTTATGTTGTTTTTGGGGGTTTTTATGTTCCTTGATGTCTAAGAATGTTAATCTAAAACTATGGAAAGAATTAAATGAATCTAATAAACTTTTAAGAAGAAAGAAAAGGAAGTGTTCTTAAATTAATCTAATTTTCATAAAAAGAAACCAAAATCTATTAATTAGTTAAAAACCTAGTTTGGAAAGGGCTTTGCCCATTGGGACAGCATTAAATATCTTGGCTTACCTCTTACCTCTGGAGTCAATAACAGAACACTGTGGCAAGGCATCATCAGCAATATTAAATCCAAGATCATCTCCTGGGGAGGTTTCTGGCTTACCAAAGGAGGGAAAATAATCTTAATAAAATCTGTGTTATTCGCCCTCCCTATCTACCAAGCCTCTTTCTTAATTGCACCAAAACACATCATGGAGAAAATTTCTTGTATCTTGAGAGACTTTCTATGTCAAGGGGGTAAAGGAAACCAAAGAAAAATACATTTGGCAAACTGGTACCTTGTAAAGCGCCCAATAGCTGACGGAGGACTCCAGATCAGAGACCCTGCTCTCACCAATCTCACTCTTGGCTACAAGCTCCTCTGGAAAATTTATTCCGAACCTTCTCACCCTATCATTGAAATGATCAGGATCAAATATGTGCAGGGTGTCTCTCTCGAGCATTTATCAGTCGACAACACTGCCCCTGGCACGCAAACTTGGAACCTCTACCGAAAGAGCATTAGTCGATTCAAGATGCACCTTTACCGAATTCCTGGCAACGGGAAAAAAATTCTTCTATGGGAGGAACATATTATGGATTGTGCTCCCCTCAAATCTCGTGGCGAAATTAGAGCTCTTCGTTGTTGGCTCCTCAATGCAGGCTACCGCAAACTGTTTGAAATATCAGATTGGGACAGCAAAGGGAACTGGCAGGATTGGAACTTCCCAATTGTTCCGGAGCAATTTCTCCCTCAGCTTGCAACGCTTAAATCACTCCTCTCTAACGCAGTGCCCGTCCATAAAGATAGCCCAAATAGCTGGGGCTAGGGAGGCTCTGGAATTTACACTTCAGCTTCAGGCTACATCGCTTTGCAGCCAAAAAAATACAGAATTCGATCCCCAAGCGTTTGGAAACAGGTTTGGAACTCTAAAGGGCTTCCCAAAGTCAATTTCTTCTTTTGGACCCTCATGCACAATAAATTGTTGATAGGGGATAACTTGTTAAATAAAACATTGCTGGACTTCACAGATGTGTGATGTGCAGAAACGCTGGTGAGACAACCTCACATATTTTCATAGACTGTGTTTTTGCCAAGGAGTTTTGGAAAATGTCACTCCTTGGGTTGCAGGTCAATTCTCCCCAGCAATGCTCTGTGGCTGATCTATACTCTTCATGGTTTCAAATATATCCACATAACATTCCCTGCAATTCTCTTTGGTATCATATATGGCTCTCCATCCCAAAATTTGTGTGTTGGGAAATATGGCTTTCCTGGAATGACTTGACTTTCAATGATACTCCTTGTTACCCTGCAAAAGTAGCAGCCAAAGCAAAAGCTCTTCTCCTTGAATTTGTACTCCTGCAATCTCATAAATCAGATATTTCTCTCCTTCCCTCTGAAAAGATCTGGCTGAATCTTCTTAGCTCCCATCCTAAGGACAAAACTCTGATTCTCCCCCTCCCCAATCCACACTATATATTAAGAGAACCAGACGACAGCTTTCAAGTATGGTGGAGGAATCAAAACAAAACAACAATCTTCTTTGACAGTGCCTCCAAGGGAAACCCTAGGGTAGCGCGTTCAGGTGGATTCATCTACACCCCGGACAGCTCTAGAAAAGACTCCTTCTGCTGGGGTCTCGGTCAACGTACAAACAACTAGGCAGAACTTCTTGGCCTCATAAAAGCCTGCCAAATTGTTCGTGACACTAGAAAATTTGGCCCAATTTTCGACGGCCACTTCATCGCCATTCCGACACATAGTCGTCGCAAGAGCGACAGTACGAGGTCGGACAAAACGTGGTTAGCCATTACGTCGCAATTCCAACGCTTTGCAAAAGTGTCATAATACCGACACTTTTTCCGTTGTTTCCAAACAACCGTCGCTCTTCCGACGTTTTCCAAAGTGTCACAATATCGACGCTTTCAAAGCGTCGCAATACCAACACTTACAAAGTGTCACAATACCGATGCTTGAAAAGTGTCGCAATACTGACGCCTATGGAAAATGTCAGAATACCGATGCTTCCAAAGTGTCAGAATACTCTATGGATAACCACGCTTTTAAAGGGTCGCAAGACGAACGAAATAGGAAAACTCTCAAGGCATCAGAAGACCAACATTTACAAGGCGTCGAAAGACCGACGTTTACAAGGTGTCGGAAGACCGACATTTACAGAGCGTCGGTATAGCGACGATGGGTTTAATTATTATTTTTTAAATGAAATATCCCATGGTCCATCCAACTGGAGTATGTTGAATACCGGTGCCATAATAATATTCATGGCCATAAACCACAACCCCTGTATATATTGCGTTTGCATGTACCTTTGGCATTGCTTTAAATTACAACTGTTAATTCATAATCAATATCAGTTGTCCTTGAGTTCCATATCTCAGTTTCTGGTCTCTGAACCTATTAATGATGTGACTGAAGCTCAATAAAAATAATGGATGTAAATAAGCCAGCTAAGAAAAATTTTGAGGTCCCACTGCTATCCAGTAAATCACCACAATTTGCCCCGGGTAACATATTCTTACTCTGCGTAGCTATGATAACTTCATTGTGTTGAAAGCTTAAAGGTATACAGAGTAACTGGAGAAAAGTTTGTCTGGGTATTAGAATTTCAATTATTTCACCTATTCTTCTCTCTTAGATAATACACAAGCTTTCCCCTATATGCAAGATTACTAAGCTCATCTCCCATGCCATCCACTACTAATTTTCCATTATAATTAGTTGGCTTCTGGACTATATTGTGTTTGCCACCTTTGCGAGGAAATATACTTATAAAAATTTGTTTGATTTTCAAATCCAAGAATGCCAATTTATTTTTTGCATTGGGCTAGCTTTATGGTCAATGATGTCATTAGCTCAACCTGTTAACCGACCATTCACCCTCTCCTAACACATTTAATCTCCTTCCTATCCACGCCTGACAATTTCTTTTTGCATTGTGCTCACTTTATGGTCACAGATGTTATCAGCTCAACCTGGTAACCAACCATTTGTCCTTTTCTATCACATTAGATCAAAAAAATTATGGGATTTACTGTACTCTTAAATTTATGACGGGAAGTATCTGGTAGGGATTGCAATATAAACCCTTCAAAGTCCTAAACCAACAACTATTAACTTTTTTCGTGCACTAAAAACAATTTGCATGAGCTATGACAAATAACTTGCTAAGGAAAATTACAATTGTTAATTCATAATAGGTATCAATGACTACATTGTACTATCCATATATGCAAGCTTACTCATGGTAAGTGTCACTGCATTCTATTATGTCTGTATTCAATCTAAAATAGTTTATATTGCTAGAACAAAGCTACAAGAAAGGGTTATAAATTATAATTATATTTCCATCTCGTAGATTTATTCATATAAACTTTACACATTAGTAATAAAACCACATGAAAATAAAAGGGATGAGTCCTTTCAAAATTTTCAAATAGACTTACTTGGCATGTATTGGAGCTGCTCAGTGCACCTATACAGAGCGTGCTTTGCAGGTATGGAAAATAGTCATACATCTAAGTGTTCAAGCAGATTATAGGTGGCGGGATATGGCATATTACTTGCTTCACAAAGGGATTACACATTTACAAGTTCATTCTATACCATGACACTTGCGATCTTTACTTTATTTTGAGATGATTTTCACTAAATCTCCCTAAGCTTCCTCCTTTTAGCACAACATTCCTCACTAACTTGTTTTCAGGTGTGGAAAAGCATCATTCATCCATTTTTTCAAGTGCCATTATAGGTAGCAGCGAATGGCTTTATATGTTCAATCTGTACCATGACAGTCCCAATATTTACTTTAGTTTTAGATGATTTTCACTAAACTCCCTAAGATTTCTTCTTTTAGCACAGCATTCCTCACTAGCTTTTTTGCAGGTATGGAAAAGTAGTCATCCATCCATTTGTTCAAGTGCCATTATAGGTAGCAGGTAATGGCATATTACTGTACGAGATAAATTGAATATTACAGGTTCATCTAACAAATAACACTTCCATTCTAGATTTCAGTCTCAGATAATTTTTATTACATTTTCATCCAATACATAACACTCAATCTATATTTCACTCCTAGATAATTTTGAGTCTTGACCAAGGCTTCATATGCCACCTCTTTAGCACAACTTTCTACACAATATGTATGCATATCTTGTATGTGCAAAAAAGCTGAAATGACTTACAAACCAATAAAATAAAGCAATATAAAGTTCCAAATGCCAAAAATTTGTCCCATGGGTCATCTGTGATCATGCTATGTTATCCTTTGAAGTTTGGATAAAGCTTTGCCCTTAAATGATGAAACAGAATAGCAGCAAGCAGAATGGTGTGTTTCTTGAAAAATGTTGTGGCAAATATCCTTGCCAATGGAACTTCTACAGCAAACCATATGAGCAATCAACCCCAACCACATATTATTAATAGAAACAACGATGAAAATGAATCCAAACAATATATTAACACAGGCATTTTAAATTTGTGACTGGAGAAAAAGTACGCCCAGGTATAAACTCCAGCACTATATTAACCAGAATTTGATGAGATACAATTTTTTGGCTCTATGAAATGGGCTGAAAATATGAATCAAGACACCTTTGTCTACCTTAAATTCATGATGCCACAATAGTGGTACTTTCATCCCATTTACTTGTAACACTGAATTTCTCCACATGAATCTAGGAATACAAGGAAGTATAAGATGTGGTAACCCCAGTCTTCACAATCTTCCTCCTAAATAACCATCTTCGGCTACAACAAGATGGCAGTTCATCACAACACAGAATTGGAAAACAATGAAGAAAAGGTATACAGATCCCTTATCCTTATCCCTTATCTTTACTGACCTATTGAAGAAAAGGTATACAGATCTATCATTCCGCCAGTAAACAAACTTGAGAAGTGTACATATCTATCATTCTGCTAGTAAAACAAACATGAGAAAGTGTGCAGATCTATCACTCTTCATTATCTACTAATTCAATGAGGAAAATATACACCAGACAGATGTATCATGCTTGGAATAAACAAATTTGAAATATTCATTTTAAATAGAAGACAAAGTTTGAAATGATTGAAACACTTACACGAGGAGATAGCTCCAAGAAAACTTCAATTCGTGGCCTCATCTAACAGTGAGAGCATTCATTTTCTGGTAATGTTACAGATCTTTGTCATGGTACGGTGTTTTATTATTTTATTGAAACTTGACCATGTATATGTATTTTTAATGAAAAATAAACAATATCTTTGAAAATCTATCTTTCATACAGTAACTGTATTTACAGAAACAAGCCTTTGAGCGCTTTATTAGATAGCAATCATACGAGTTTGGATAGGCCGATCTACCAAATCTATCCAAGCGATCGCGGTGTTACTGCTCACGATGCGATTAAGTGTCGGGCGGTTATTTGCCATATCATAGTTCATGGGGAAAAGGTTGAAAAAATTTGGTAAGGAAAAAAAAAAAAAAAATTAGATAAGTGAGAATGGAATCTTAATGAACTACATAAAACATTAGTGAATAATTTATTTTATTTAAATTATTTTATATATTTATTATAAACTGTTGTAATATTTTACAAAATAAACTTATTTTATTTTATTTAAAAACAATTTATCAATATTTTTGGATGTAAATATTTTTTATTTTATTTTTTTTATTTTATTTTTTTGCTGAATAAGACTAATTCTATTGAGAAAAAACATATGGTACAATCAGAGCTTGCATGAAATCGAAGCTATATAGCAAGGGAGCCGGAAATTAAAGACTATGAACCTCAGTCCGAAAGAGTGGCTACAGCAATAGCAAAAGATAACAAGAAGAACTGAGAATGGATATCTAGACTAAGGAGTCGACCTAGAATGGGTGGAATCTCCTATTCGACATTTTTTCCCTTTCTTCTTACTGACTTTGACCTAGCCATTTTGATCTGGCTGGACGGGAACCACTTGCAAACTACTCTGCACTAAAGGAGGAGTGTCCTTATCTGAATCGGAGGAAGAAGACTCATGAGAGCGTTTTTGCGAAGTCGGAGGCGTTGTAAGATCCTCGGGACGTGCTGGGGGCACATCCTTCGAAAGTTCCAGATTCTCCCCTTCCACTTCAATATCTTCCTCATCAGAGCTAGAGGAGTCTAAGTCATCCATAGAGGGTCTATCGCATGGTTTCCAACTCTTAGACTTGGATTTCCGATAGCTATTCTTCTTTTTGTCGAGGAATGCTGCACATGTGTTCTAGAGATGCCCAGTCTGATGGAAATGGCGACACCTGAAGGAAGTGTTCTCATAGTCCAAGGTTTGCGTCCAATGAAATTCCCCAACCTTGATGTTGATCTGATCAGGTAGCCCTTTACTAATGTCTATTTCCACGCATATTCTACCAAAAGTATATATGCCTTGCTCCCCCCTTGAGGTATCTGTTGTGAGGAAGCAGCCTAAGGTGTCCCCAATCCCTTGAAAGACAGTGAAATTCCATAGATGCGCAGGGAGGTTTGGAAGCCGAACCCAAATAGGAAGCTTGGTGATAACAGCCAAGGAGGGGTCGAAATCTGGAAACCAAGGGGTGAGGAATAATCTCGCTGATCCCCAGAACCAAGGGCCTCCCGTTAAGGCTTTCTGGTAATCTTCATTGAAAGAAAAGGCTACAATAAAGAAGCCTTTCAAGCATAAGAAGACCTTGTTGTTGTTCGTCCAGTTGGAGTGGATCCACTGATATAGTTTTGCAGTACGGGGCCATAGGCCATTAAATCTACAGATGATGGTTGTTTCTGCAAATGTCTGGTATTGTTCATCCAGAGAGGGATGGCTGATCTCAATGGAGGGGGTTTCTTCCATTTTTTCCACTAAGAAAGGCTTGGGGGCTTCATCTTGCTGGGCAGGTTGCTTGGAAGGTTGTCCATGAACCACATCTTTATAGGAGAAAGCAGGGACCGAAGAGGTCTGCCCCAGTGCTCCTCCTCGCAGACGTAGGGTAAGCATTATCAAATCATCTCTTTCAATACTGTAATAAGACAAAGGCATATGTTCTTCTAGCTGTTTACCTTCGTAGGTCAATCTCTGAAGAGCTGAGGGGATGCCCAATCTGAGTTCAAGATCTTGCAAGAGGTCATGCACCAGATTAGAAGCACATACCCAGAGCAACAACGTTTTGCCGGAAAGAAGTAGAATCTGAATCTAAAAGCCTGGGGTTTTTTCAGAGGGCAATGCAACCTCATTTTCCCATTCGTGTAAACCCATGAGGCTGTGTTGTGTTGTGGCCTCCGTTGCTGAAGAGGCCCCTATTTCTTGGCCGGCCTTGCTGCCTGGGGCAGTCGCTCCAAGCTTTCCAGGAGAGACGATCATAAAAGCTGCAATGGGAACCAAATTCTATCCCCATCCATCGCTAACAGAGCTGTCGGTGGCACAGTGAGGGTTGCGGTCTCGATTTTTGAGGTCTGAGCTAAAAGGGTTAGCCATTGCAACTTCTGTAGCATCATTCATCATGGGGGAAAAGTCGGCTGCGAAGGCATTCTGAGCGAGAGCAGTGTCCACGGCGGCAGAGTCGAAGGAAGCAGCCATGTCGGCGGAGGTAGGGAAATCGGATGTAAAAATCATTACTTATAATATTCATTGTAATTATTATTTATAAGTAATAAAAAATACTAATAAATATAACATTTTTAGGTAGAATAAATACTTTCATCATACTTTATAGGTTTTTTCAAAATTACTTTCATTATTACCATAATTATTCAACTTCATTAGTTGATTGCCAATATTTTCTTTGTTATATGAATCATCCTTAAATAGACCTTATAGTAATTTTCATAATGTTCATGTATGGAGATAATTCTATGATTTTCATTCAAGGGATACCCTTAGAGTACCAAGTTATGAATATTCCAACATCTTCCATATGTTCTAAAATAAGCGGCCTCTTCTTATTGATTTCTTAAACTTGTTGTGACACTTCCACTCAACCACTTGAAGTATTTAGCTAGCCCTTTTTTTGTGTTCATCTCATTATTCCAAGATGGTCATAATCACATGAGTTACCATCAATTATCATCATTATAAATTTTGCAAGTTTTTCCTAAAATTTACTAATTAGTCTACAAACACATGGTAATAATGGAACTACCCACAAACACATGATACCCTCATAACCTAGTATTGTGTGCTAGGAAGGCTTTCCAAAGAAGTTGGCTGGAATCACTATGACACTATTACAGAATTAGAAGGGAAGAGAAAGGCAAAGGCTCAGGTATCATATGAGAGAAGGAAGCAATTGGAAAAATTGAGATCAAAAGCAGTGGAGTTAGCCAAAAAGAAGCTTGCCCCAGAGATGGATAAGATAAAACTTGACAACATATTGGTCAATTTCCTTGACCCTTTATTGGTTATTCAGAAGGAGTATGAATACACCACTGTTAATATAAAGGTAACCGACCCCTAGTAGATCAAGGGCTACAAGTTGTAGTTTTCATCTGAACATCAACATACCACAACCATGCTTACAACCAGAAGCCTTCTCACATTCATGATCTGATTATATAGTGAATTAGATAGAAGTAAGAAAACAATTACTTCTTCAAAGCTAATTCGAATTTGGAGGGCTTAGCCGGGGATTGGGGGTTAAGGGTTAGGGATTTAGAGGTTATAGGTTTAGGGTTTAGGGGGTTAAATGGGTTATGGTTTTAGAGGTTTATGGTTTAGGGGGTTAAATGGGTTAAGGGTTAAGGGGTTATAGGTTTAGGGTTTAGGGGGTTAGGGGATTTAGCAGTTAAGGATTTTAGGGGTTAGAAGTTAGGGGCTAATGGGGTTAGGTTTTAGGGGTTAAGGGTTTATAGGTTTAGGGTTTAAGGGGTTAGGGTTAAGGGTTTAATGGTTTAGGGTTTAAGGGGTTAGGGGTTAAGGGTTTATAGGTTTAGGGTTTAAGGGGTTAAGTGGGTTAGGGGTTAAGGGTTTAGGGGTTAGGGGTTAAGGGTTTAGAGTTTTATGGTTTAGGGGTTAAATGGTTTAGGGGTTTACTATATTTTTAGGGGGTTAAATGGGTTAGGGGTTGGGAATTAGTGTTTAAGGGGTTAGGGGTTAAGATGATAGTTTCATTGGTCTCTGTTTGTGCACATTTTAACCTTGCCAACAAGGCGGAATTAACCCAATCGTAGGTCCCAATATGTCATGATATAGATTAACTCTAGAAATATATGAGAAGGAATAATTATAAAGACATAGATTGATAGAGGTGGCGAAAAAAGGGGAGTCACAAGGGAGAGATGGAGATAAACTAAAGGAGAGGGGAGAGAAGGAATGGATCAGCTGAGAGAGAGAGAGGGAGAGGAGTGAGAGAGGTAGATAAGGGTAAGATATGGATATAGTGACACAAAGATGGAAGGGGGGTAGAAAGAAGGATAGAGGGAGGGATATAGTTGTGAGAGGATTGGAGGGTAGAGAGAAAGAAGGATAGAGGGAGGGATATAGTTGTGAGAGGATTAGAGGGTAGAGAGAGAGAGAGAGAGGGAGATTGGGGAAGAGAGAGGTCATTCCAGATGCTTTGAAAGTGTCGAGGCTTAATCTAGGTCACAACTTAGCATGAAAACTGATACGGGCACCCTCGAACGAAACGGCCCGACCCTCACACGCCCGATCGGGAAACCTCACACGGTGCGCCCGACCGAATGATGCCACGAGGGAAAAAACGGCAAGCGGGCTGCCCGAAGGTGCACAAGGCACTCGGGTGGTCACAACTTAGCATGAAAACTGATACGGGCGCCCTTGAACGAAACGGCCCGACCCGAACTCACCCGGTCGGGCAACCTCGCATGGCATGACACGGCACGCCCGACCGAACGATGCCACAAGGGAGAAAATGGAAAATGGGCCGCCTGAAGGTGCACAAGGCACCCAGGCAGTCACAACTTAGTAAAACTGATACGAGCACCCTCGAATGAAATGGCCCAACCTGAACGCGCCCGATCGGGCGACCTCACACGGTGCGACACGACGCACCTGACCGAACGAATATCCCATAAAGGAGCAAACAGAAAACATGCCACCCGAACGTGCACAAGGCACCCGGGCGGTCACAACTTAACAAAACTGATACGGGCGCCCTCAAGTAAAACGGCCCAAACCGAACGTGCACAAGGGAGAAAACGGAAAATGGGCCGCTCGAACATGCACAAGGCACCCAGGCAGTCACAACTTATCAAACCTGATACGGGCGCCCTCAAATGAAACGGCCCGAACCGAACGCGCCCGGTCGAGCGACCTCGCACGGAGCGACACGGCACGCCCGATCGAACGATGCCACAAGGGAGAAAATAGAAAATGGGCCGCCTGAAGGTACACAAGGCACCCAGACACAGGTGCCCTCGCACGAAACGACCAGACTCGGGCGCCCTTAATGGTCGTACGGCGTCACACGGCGAGCCTGGCCGCACGGAGGCACAAGGTAGAAAACGGTAAACGGGTCACCCAAACATGCACAAGCTGGCACCCAGGTGGTCACAAGTTAGCAAATGTTACACGGGTGCCCTCGCACGAAACGAACCGGCCCAAGTGCCCTTGGTCGTGCGGCGTCACACGGCGCGACACGGCACGCCCGATCGCACGGAGGCACAAGGTAGAAAACGGAAAACAGGCTGCTCGAACGTGCACAAGATGGCACCTGGATGGTCACAAGTTATCAATTATGACACGAGCACCCTCGCACGAAACGGCCCAACCCAGGCACCCTTGGTCGTGAGGCGTCACACGGCGTGACATGCCGCGCCTGGCCACCCGGAGGAACAAGGTAGCAAACGTAAAATGGGTCACCAAACGTGAAAATTAAGACACTTGGGCAGTCACAAGTTATCAAATCTGACACGAGCACTCTCGCACGAAACGGCTCGACCCGGGCGCCCTTGGTCGTGCGACGTCACACGGCGCGCCTGGCTGCCCGGAGACACAAGGTAGCAAACAGAAAACAGGCTTCCTGAATGTGCACATTAAGGCACCTGGGCAGTCACAAGTTAGAAAATTTGACACAGGCGCCCTCGCACGAAACGACCCAACCCAGGCGCCCTTGGTCGTGCGGCGTCACACGACGTGACACGGCGCGCCCGGCCGCATGAAAGCACAAGGTAGCAAATGGAAAACGGGTCGCCCAAATGTGCACATGCTGGCACCCGAGCAGTCACAAGTTAGCAAATCTGACACGGGTGCCGTCGCACGAAATGGCTCGACCCGGGCGCCCTTCGTCATGCGGCGTCACAAGGCGCGACACAATGCACCCGACCGCCTGAAGGAACAAGGTAATAAATGGAAAAAAAGCCACCCGAACGTGCACAAGGCACCGGGCGGTCACAAGTTAGTAAATCTGACACGGACGCCCTCGCACGAAACGGCCAGACCCGGGCGCCCTTGTTCGTGTGGCATCACACGACGCGACACGGCGTGCCCGTCCGCACGAAGGCACAAGGTAGCAAACGAAAAACGAGCTGCTCGAACGTGCACAAGCTGGCACCCGGGCGGTCACAAGTTAGCAAATGTGACACTGGCACCCTCGCACGAAATGGCCAGACCCGGGCGCCCTTAGTCGTGCGGCGCGACAAGGCGCGCCCGACCGCACGGAGGCACAACGTAGCAAATGGTAAATGGGTCACCCAAACATGCACAAGTTGGCACCCGGGCGGTCACAAGTTAGAAAATGTGACACGGGTGCTCTCGCACGAAACGACCCAACCCAGGCACCCTTGGTCGTGCAGTGTCACACGGCGCGCCCGGCCGCACAGAGGCACAAGGTAGAAAATGGAAAACGGGCCGCTCGAATGTGCACAAGTTGGCACCCGGGCGGTCACAAGTTAGCAAATCTTACACAAACGCCCTCGCACAATACGGCCCGACCCAGGCGTCCTTGGTCATGAGGCATCACACGCCGCGCCCAGCCGCCCAGAGGAATAAGGTACCGAATGGAAAATGGGCCCCCCAAACGTGCAAATTAAGACACTCGGGTGGTCACAAGTTAGAAAATATGACACGAGCACCCTCTCACGAAACAGCCCGACCCAGGTGCCCTTGGTCGTGCGACGTCACACAGCATGCCCGGCTGCCCGGAGACACAAGGTAACAAACAGAAAACGAGCCACCCAAATGTGCACATTAAGGAACCCAGGCGGTCACAAGTTAGAAAATCTGCAAAGGCGCCCTCACACGAAACGGCCCGACCTGGGCACCCTTGGTTGTGCGACGTCACACGGCGTGCCTGACCGCCTGTAGACACGAGGTATAAAACGAAAAACGGGCCACCCGAACGTGCACATTAAGGCACCCAAGTGGTCACAAGTTAGCAAATCTTACACGAGCGCCCTCGCACAAAACGGCCAGACCCGGGCACCCTTGGTCATGCGGCGTCACACGGCGTGACACGGCGCGCCTGGTTGCCCAGAGACACAAGGTAGAAAACGGCAAACGGGCCATGTATGAAGATTTCATAGCTTAAAATTTTCCAGAAGAGAAGATAGCCAAAATACCAAGCTGACCATGAGAATTCTAGAGCATACATAAACCCTAACTTCCATAGAGCATATCTCTGAAAATATAACGAACAAAGATCTGACACTTGTACTAGATGTTTAAAAAAAATTATCCTTAACATGGTCAAAGTTTCATGGCCTGCAACCTCACATAAAAATGTTATAGCAATAATGTTGAACTGACCCTAATTAATTCAAATAATATCAAATCATTGTTGACATATGTCGAAAGTCAATTAGAGAGTGAATTATAATCGACACGTAGCCCAAACCGTCGCAAGAGCGACACTTAGCCCAAACCGTCGCAATAGCGACGTTTCTGCAGAAACTGTCGCAATAGCGACACCTTTGCCTGAACTGTCGCAATAGCGACAATATCCTCAAATGTCGCAATAGTGACATTTTTCTCTATGTCGTCGCAATTCTGACACTATTGCCAAAACTGTAGCAATTCTGACAGATTCCTCCAAACGTCGCAATAGCGACACTTTCCTCTATGTTGTCGCAATTCCGACGCTATTGCCGAAACTGACAGCAACACAACTGAAGGTCGGCCCCTAAGGAGAGCTGGTCTCTTTGCGTAGCTCTATCAGCATTTTCACCTCAATTGACTTAATTCCTCGCCACGTGGTCTTCCACAACTTATTGTAATTGTATTTATCAAGTTCGGAAAATTTGACAAATAAACATAATCATCAACCTTTGAAATTAAATTGTATCTCCCAAACTTTATATTCTACCGCCAAACCTTATAACCAAGGTTTAACCCTTCGGAAATTTATGTTAATACCCGACGCTTTTCTTAACCAAACAACCTAGGCCTCTGGCCCACACATATAGTCAATGGCCCAATCAAATGTTCGCACCATACCTTGGCTATCCTTCGTGCATCTTCCGACTACGACCGTCGTCCGATGGCTTCCCTCCAGATCGACGGCATTCAACGATATCGCGCGGCCTCCCTGTTCGAACGTTAGCACGCGATGGCACACAAAAAGGCGTTTTTCGGAATCCTGTAGTACGCCACGTGTCCACTGCTCTATGGAATCGCTCTCAAATGGAAAATACCACTTATCTCATGAAAAGCGGTGCGATATGGGCAATACGGTTTCGCAAATCCACTCATGGTTTTGGAATGGTGATTAACCCAAGCGAATTCGGGTTCACGCTACCCTTCTTATTCATTAACTCAGGTCCAACCTTGGGACAGAGACTCTCAGTTCACAGCAAACCAAACATACTCCTCTTTAGGCGGGATACCACCATTAAACAAAGTCCGACGACCACAATTTCTCTACACAGACCTCATTTGCGGGTGGGATTTAATTCACAGAGTTGTTCGAACGGAAAATGGACAAAGGGATGCGAAAATTGTGCAACAGTTTCCTTCATAAATTATATACTCACAGAGTTCAATCGCCCCACAGTTAAAAAAATTTCCTCACAAATACCAATTCGAGACAATTTGACAATCCATGGGAACTGAAATTTATTCAACCGGAAGCAATTGCTTAACACACAGAATTTATTGCAGAAATCTCTCTTTTTTCCAATACATCCACAGAATACAATTTATATACATTACAATGTGTCTCTTCGATTCCTCTGTGAGGACCGTTTAGAAAAGCAAAATCCTAATTACAATTATTCAACCAACTGAACCATGACAAATGGACTGAACTTAACTATTCGACTTCTATAAATTCTAACTAATCTAAATGAAACAGTCAGCTAAGGTATTGACACCTAGCTGTCACAATTCAATTATTTCGAACCCTCCTAGCCACAACATGTGGACAAAACCTCCTACATTGTTGGCTAGTGTCTAATGCCCCTGCATTAGAAACTGTCGCAATTCCAACGGATTCCTCCAAACGTCGTAATTGCGACACTTTGTCTAAGTGTCGGTATTGCGACACTTGTCTCTAAATGTCGGTATAGCGACAGTTTCGGGCCAGATTTGAAAAAGTTGAAAAAAATTGGGGGAATTTCCAACATTTGGTCAAAAGTGTCGGAACCAAGTGTCAGAATTTCCGCCAAATGTACTAGTGTGATAGCGGCATTAAAGATTGTCAAGCATTTGGAGACTCAGAAATTCTCATCAAAAATCTCAACTCGAAGGACCATTTTAATAACGTCGTCCTTAACAAGTCTCTAAAAAGGTTAAATATCATTCTGCAGGACTTTTCCTCCATTCAATTTTTCCACATACTCAGAAGCTCAAATAGTGAAGCGGATATAATGGCAAACAAAGGATGCCTTCTTGCACCGGGAGATCTTAACATTAATGATGGAAACATTCTCCATTCAAGTATTCCTTAAGCCGATAAATAGAGTAAATCAAGAAGAATCAATTTGGACTCCAATGTTGTGTAACGTTGGTTGATTAGGCTCCGGCCCAACCAAATCACTTATGAATAAAATATAATCGTTTCAGTTTAAAAAAAAAAACCTAGTTTGGAAAATAAAGCATCTAGTTGATCTTGTTGTTAGTCCTATTCCATGGATCTAAGTATAAGAATGAAATTGCAGTGCTTGAAAGTAAAGACAGAAAATGAAATCAACTAATGTACTTCAAGTTACTCCAACATTCAATTTTTAAGTCTAACCTTCTTGAAATGGTGTATTAAGCAAATTTTTGTACTTTAACTCCTAATGTCCTAAAACACTAAGCAGAGAAAAAAATCTAATGTATCTTTAGTTACTCCAACATTCAATTTTGAAGCATGATCTTCTTGAAATGGTTTCAAGCAACCAATTACACTCAATGATCTAGAAAATCAGATAAATCATGCAAAAGGTAACTCATTAATTGCATTCATTAAACATTCAATCATCCAATTTAGAAAGTATGACTGAATCAATCTTCTTGGAATGATCTTTAGGAATATCAGTGATACAAATAAGTGAGGATCTGAAATCAAAATGTGAAAGCATAAACAACTAATTTATATTTTACTTTCCTCAATCATTCAATATGAAGCATTACCCTCTTGAAGTGTTGTTTAAGAAGTCAATTACACCTTAGTTTCTAAATTCCTAAAAAGCAAATGACAATGTGTATAGTAAATTCAATCACTATATGAATTAGATATTCAACCATTCAATTCAGGATCATTATCATCTTGAAATGGCTTTTAAGAACATCCATTGATACAATTAATTGATTGTTCTAATCTACGAAAGTAAATGACAAAATAGTAAAGAAAGCTAGATAACTGTGAATTCTTATTTCTTCAAAGCAATCCAATTTTGGAAAATAGATAAGACGCTACTTTCTTGAGATGCTATTAGGAAACATAAGATCATGCAATCATTCTAAAACTAATACTAATAAAGAAAATAAACTTTAATCTAGAAAAGCAAGTAAATCTCACACATTTTAGATAGCCAATCCAAAAGCATGAGGATGGAAAGTTTGAGAAGCTCCAAATGCAAGCCCTCTTATTTATTTAGAACATGATAATTTCTCCACTTTTCACATCCTTTGATAGGAGAAATATTCCCCTATTTATACAAAAATATGAGAATTTATCTCATTAATGAGATTCCATGAATCTCTCCCTATATCTCTAGAGTTACAATCAAAATAGGAAATGATAAGACACATGTCTTCTTAGAGTTTCAATACATATAGGAAACAAGACACATATCCTCATGATCCCATGATCTTCTAAACTCAAATTCGAATTTGGTTTTGGGAGGCCACATAAAGGTCTTTTAGAAGCTTCCTTTTGACCTACACATAGCAACAATCTCGTCCCACTTGTTAGGTATAAGCATATGCACATTATTTTCTAATTTTTAACCACAAATTCACTTAAAAATGCTAAGAATTAATAAAGTTTTGAAAAACATAAATGTAACCCCATAGTGGTAATGGTAAGGCAAATGTAATGAAGTGGAGGTGGAATGAAGGTGATAATATGGAAATATAAGTAAAAATTTAATGGAAGTGAATGACAATTTCAAGGTCCAACAAGTATCATATCCAAGTTTTGGTCAATAGAATCCTCAAGCGTTTTATTTTCAAAACAACCCCTATCTAGGTTACCAGCAGAAGATTCCTTATGCTAGTGCTCAAAGGCCTGTTTCTCAAGAAATTCCATCTTACCCTAGCTATGCTCAACCTCACCTTAATAGACAGTTTCCCTTTATTGCAACTTTAGAGTTACTAGATTTAAATAGGCTAACCAATGATCCAATCAACTACGCTCCTTGGTGGCAGGTGATACCTCACAAATTACCCTCTGATATTCCTAATTTCAATGAAAACCCTGGGGAAGACCAGTCGACTCATGTCATGACTTATCATTTATGGTGTTCATAAAATTCCCTAAATGATGATTATGTTTGACTACGTATTTTCCAGTGTACGCTCACAAGTCCGGCTGCAAAATGGTATATTGAGTTACCTAGAGCTTCTTTTGATAATTTCATTTCCCTAGCTGTTGTATTTTTGACTCACTTCCAGTTACCCATACGATATGAAACTGGAATGGAACTCTTGACTAATTTTAAACTGACTAATGCTACTCACATCTCCGATCATATTCATGAGTGGCGTCGTTGTCGTAGAATGGTTAAGACATTTGTTCTGGATCATCTCCTAGCTGAGTGGTTCATTAATTCCTTATTACCATCTATAACTGAGGATGTGTTTAAGGGTGGCATCATCACTGAAGAGCAAGTTATCGCTTGTGCCCAATATTTAGACTTGATTTATACTCAGTTAAGCACGCTCTATGAAAAAATTCCTAACGCACCGAGATATGATTTTACTATTCCTCCTCAATTAAAGGAATCTCATGTCGGAGACATCTTGATTGGCACTGCAAGCACACATCATACTACTGCATCTGATCCTACACCTTCTTCCGAAATTAATGTCATGTCGTTTGACAAGGGAAAAAGTGACAAGCAACCCGGAAGTAAGAAAAAGGGGAAATCTAAGAAAAAACAAACTTCTAACCCACAGGAAAGATCATCTGATCAATCGTCTGGACCCAGGAAACCTCGTTATCCATGCATAATTTGTAATGAGGAACATTTTTTTCAGGATTTTACTCACCGCGCTGAAGTCTCAAAAATCATTAATACTTCCAATGCATCAGCTTTGTTGACAGATCCATTTCTGAATCCGGACACAAATTTGGTTGCTACGGATCCAACTTGTAGTTCCCATGTACTTATGTTATCCATCACAAAACCTTCAACATATATTTTGGTGTCAACACGTAATAGAGATTATGGTAGTCAGGCCACTGATCAACCTACTACCTCGACTATGAATCCATCTACGGAATCAATACCGCCTACTGTTATTCATGAATTGAAAATCAAGCCACCAAAGGGAGTAATTCACAAACTGACATATAATCCTCGAGCAAGAGATGCTCAAAATTATAACATAGTTGAATATTTGGCTCAATCCCCTTCATCTATTTCTTCTCTTGAGGTATTACAAAATTGTCCCTCCCAAAAACAGGCTTTATTGTTGGCTATTGGTGGAATTGATCCGACTGATTCTAATCTTGTCGTCTTTAATCATACGGGCTATGTGCCACAACTACCAGCAGAATTGGCATTCTCGATACAAGTAAATGTTCTCAATTGCCTTGTTCATTGTATTATTATTGATGAGGGAGCATCTACATGTATTATGTCACTAAATTGTTGGAAGCCACTTGGCTCTCCGCGCTTATCACAATCATCAACAATGTTGAAGGCTTTTGATGGACGTACATATAATCCTTGTGGTATTATTAATAACCTGCATGTTGAACTAGGGGGAAAAATAGTGAATTTTGATGTCAAGGTTGTGGACGAACCCCTTGACTATAATATTCTACTTTGAAGGCCATGGGTATATGCAATGATTGCAATTGTTTCAACATATTTTATAATGATTTCCTTTCCATATAAAGGTGATATCACACTCATTAATCAGTTATCCTTCTTTGCATTCTCTTTGCAGCTAACTGGAATTGTTTCATTCGTTCACACACCCCAACTAGCACTTCATAACATTGGTGTAGGAATTTTAAAGGATTCCACTCTCATGGGAACCTTTGCATTACCGCCGCCTGCGACGTCGGCATAAATTTCAAGTATAGAAACCTGCTACATGATATCTTCCACTCCATCTATCTTAAGGGAGAGTATGGATGATTCTGAAATTGTTACGTTGGATGAGTTTCTACTGCCCAGCCCTATTGAGTTGGCATAGAAATCAATATATCTGGCTTGGGTGGTGAATCTGAAATCAGCGTCGCTGATTGTTTGGGTTGTTCATTACTTAGAATTTGGTACTCCATTTGATCCATTTTCCTCAATTTTCTTGACATATGAGAATATTTTGGAAGCCATGATGTTAGAAGGAGAACCATGGGAAGATTATCATCATCGTTCCCATCTTCTTGATTATGAAGAAAATCATCTTAGTTAACTATGTCACCCATAAATCAAAACTTTCTTCTCGAATTCTTTACCTATTAATGCAATCGATTCCGAGCGAAATCTGTCAAATATTGAAGAAACCATTTCTATCGATATTTCGACCAAACCTGGCATCGTATAAAACATTCATGTCGGTGTATCTTGTTCTCCATCAGAACTCGAAACATATCGCTCTCTATTTCGTGAATTACATGATGTATTTGCTTGGTCTTAGGAGGAAATTCCAGGCATAGATACTAGTATTGTTGAACACACTATTAATATGTAGCCTGATGTAAAACTGGTGCGTCAATGGCTTCATCCTGTTCATCCAAAGAAAGTCATTGCCATCAAAGCAGAAGTTGAAAACTTTTGCGTGCTGGTTTCATTTACCCTATTCCGCTGACAGAGTAAGTTTCCAATATTGTTCCTGTTATGAAAAAACAAGGAACCACTAGAGTGTGCATCGATTATTGGGACGTCAACGATTGTGCTAGATGTGAAATATTTTCATTCATGGATGGACTTTCCTGCTACAATCAAATCAATATCTGCCCAAAGGATCAACACAAGACATCATTCATTTGTCCCTGGGGCACACTCGCTTATAAGAAAATATCGTTTGGTTTAAAGAACGTTGGGGCAACTTTTCATAGAGAAATGGATTGTACTTTCAATGGCATCAAGCACATTGTTCAACCTTATCTAGATGATTTACCCACGCATTCACAAAGTCAGACTGATCACCCGATGCATTTGAGAGCCATCTTCTTACGCGTTCGACACTACAAAATACGCCTCAATCCACATAAATGTGTTTTTTGTGTTGGTTCTAGTCGTTTGCTTGGATTCGTAGTCTCAAAATAAGGAATTTGAATCGGCCCATTGAAGGTTCAGGCCATTCTTGATTTTCCTACGCCATCAAATTTACTTCAGATACAGAAACTTCAAGAAAAGGCTAACTTCCTAAGAAGGTTCATTCCAAACTACGCCGAAATGGCTAAAGGATTTACTCAACTCTTGAAAAAGGGGGTTCCCTTCCATTGGGACCAAGTTGCGCAAGCTTCTTTTGATGTTGTCAATGATACTCTTGTCCGAGCGTCATTAAGTATCCCCCTAATTATATATCGCCACAGCTGAAACGACCATTGCAATTTTTTTGGTCCAAGTAGAAGATGAAAATGAACATCTGATCTATTATTTGAGTCGTAATCTCAATGATGTGAAAGTTAAGTATTCACACGTAGAAAATCTTGCCTTAGTAGCTATTCAATTTGTCTAAAGATTTATCCACTATATCCTGCTCCGAAAGACCACTGTCATTTCGAATTGCAACCCCATGACTTATATCTTATCACGTCAATTTCTGGGGGGGGAATATTCCAAATGGATTGTCATTTTGCAGAAATTTGATTTGGAATTCATCAAATCCAAGTCAAATAAGTCTTTGGTTTTGGCTGAGCTTCTCTGTGACCTTCCCTCTGATAGTACTGCAACTACGTCAGCACCATCAATTCCTGACAAGTCTCTTTTTCTGATCAAATCATCTGATCCATGGTATGGATATTTCATCATTTATCTCCAAACTCAAACTTTTTGACCTGATACCTCTCGCTTTGAACAGCGACGTATTCGATACCAAGCCAAATATTATCTGATCTTCGGCGATACACTTTATCGTCATGGTTTCGATACCATATTAAGGAGGTGGCTCACTCATGAGGAGGACGAAAAGGTTTTAAATGACTATCATGTTAGGGCTTGTGGTGGAAATTTATCTGGTTACGCTACTGCGCAGAAGATACTCTGTGTCGGTTACTTTTTGCCTACAATATTTCGAGATTGCATCCTCGCAGTCAGAAGTTGTCATGTGTGCCAAATTTTTTGATCGTAAAATCCGCAAACCGCCAGCGCCAATGCATCATGTTGTCTTTGTGGGACCATTTTCAAAATGGGGTATTGACTTCATGACCTGTAACCCTCGTTCGTCCGGGGGGCATGGTTATATTATTGTCGCAATCGACTACTTTACCAAATGGGCTGAAGCGATGCCTACATTCAACAACACAGGACAGACAGTTGCATTGTTTTTCTTTAAGCATGTTATTGCACGATTTGGGGTCCCGCAGGCTATAGTTACAGATCATGGGAGGCATTTTCACAACCACATGATAACTAAATTAACTGCCAAGTTAGGATTGTCACATGATAATTCTACTCCTTATTTTCCACAATCAAATGGACAAGTTGAGGTTATCAACAAGATTCTTAAACATATGCTTCAACGAACGATAGGAGTTCGTAAAAGAAACTGGCATTTGATCTTGAACTCGGCCTTGTGGGCGTACTGAACTTCGGTGAGAAATGCAACCGAATTTACTCCCTTTCAATTGGTGTATGGTCTGAAATTTATCTTGCCAATCCAATTTGAAATATCATCGTTAAAACTCGCAATTGACTTGTTACCTGACACCTCAGAAGAAGAATTGCGTCTTTTTAACCTCATCCATCTTGATGAAACGTGTCGTGAAACCTAATTAGCCAACGAAGCGCATAAGAGACATATAAAGGCGCAATATGATAAAAATGTCCAGCCTCGCATTTTCTTAGAGGGTGACTTGGTCCTACTTTATGATCAAGAAGCTGATGTAATAGGCATTAGGGGAATTTTGAGGTCTAAAATAGGTCTCCTAAGGAAACAATAAAATAATAGTTAAACCAATAAAATAATATTTATGAATTTGCAAATTCACTCTTTGCACCAAAATCCATATAACCATGGTTAAATTCAATTCAAAAGTTGTACCAAAATAAAATTAATAAAAAATTTGTATTGATGTGACTATAAATAAGAATGATATTTTCAATCATTTGTCCTTTGTACTTAAATAACTTAAAATAAAATATAAATATAAATTCTTAATTATAGAATATACTATTAATTAAAATTTATATTATTTAAATTATATTATAACATGTAATTAATATACTATATAAAAATAATATAATATAATATATTGTTTTATGTATGAATTTTATATTACATATTGAATTGATTTGACTTATAAATAAATATTTGAAAATATACAAATATAATATTTATTGAAAAGTGTGTAAATACAGAAAGATTGTGTAGGGATATGCATTGTTTATTTCAAAAAATATGAAATGACAATAATAATATTTTATTCAAAAAGTGTGAAATGACATTTATTATGAGTACTTTACTTTATGACTTTCAAAGTACTTAGAGCACTACCATGGTTAACCATGATTTTTTATCCACCATTGAGAATATGACAAGTAAGTACCTTTAACTCAAGTAATGCCACCTCAACCATTAGGGATGATGTCATCCCCTAAAGTGTGATTAGTTCTCATAAAGTGAATTTTGATTGTACATTTTCCTTAGGAGGCCCATTTTACACCACAATATTCCCCTAATGTACTGGAAAGTTTGAGCTATTATGGCATGGCCACTATATTGTCAAAAGAGTTCTTGCTAAGGGTGCCTATGAGTTAGTTGATTGCGATGGAATTCCGTTGGCACAGCCCAGAAATGGGTTGTATCTGAAACATTACTATGCTTAATCATGAGCATAGTAATTTTTTGTATTATATTGTATATAAATGTTGTTGATTTGCATTCACTGTCTAAATTTGTTTTTAGATTTTTCTTGACATTAGTAAACTTTACACATTGGAGATGTCTGAATCTTCGGAACCATTTTTTGGATATGCTAATGGTGCTAGTCATAGTACACAAAATCTATCCTCTGCAACGTGGGCCATTTTCGCTTCGAAAAACGAGTTAGAGAGTTTTCAAGGGATTTGTATCGGTAGATCGACGAACAATATCGCTGAGTATAGCGCGTTGATCGAACTTCTCTCTGATGCCATTTCATTTGGTATTAACCACATCATCATAAGGTTAAACTCACAACTTGTGGTATTACAACTTAGTAGTGTTTATACTGTTATAAATCCAACACTGCATAGATTTCTCCTAAGAGTTCGACTTTTGGAAAGACACTTTGATTTTATTTAATATCAACGCATTTCCAGAAATTTGAACACACTGACTGATTCTTTAGCTAATCAAGTTTTAGACAGACATTTGCAACACATGTAAAGAAAACATTCACATCATTAAATAGGATTGCACAATAAACATAAGAAAAACAGTGAAATCAAATAGATAGATAGTTGTAGGTTTTTACAAAAATTTCTACCCAAAACACATTGGTCATCTGACCTCAAAATGTATGCAAATGTCAAAAGTAAACAAGTGGTGCTCATGGTAACATGTTATAGATATGGATATCCTACGTAGTAACCGCATCCAATGGTTAGGAACAACTATAGTGTGACGCTGCAGTCGCATGGGTAACTCTTCAATCCGGCAATCTGGAATCCCAAAGGTCAACCTCTCTATGTGTTGCCGAAGCTTAGCCAGAGTCTCAGCCATATCAAGATCCCGAAGGACTTCTTTCCCAACAGCCCTCTCTGCTGGCTCATCTGCTACACACTCTGGTTCCTCCACCGGTTGAACTCGACCAACATTTACATTACATCAAACATTTATTTTAGTCTTGGGAAAACATAAAAAATACAAAAACATTGTACAGACCTTAGGAAAATAAAAAACATGGTCAAAAAATTCTTACCCATTGCACCCCACTGAGCACCTTCTTGTAAAGCTAAATCTATATCTCCTTGGAAATCAACACCTGCATATGCATACTCATCGATGGCGACAATATATCACTGGAACCAGGAAAATAATGAAGTCGAGAACACAATGGTCAATTGGCCTGTATGCCTACCCATTAGTTCTACCCATCTCTGCATCTGTGGATCTCTAGGATTATACACATCCAGTGTCACATGTTGTGGTTGCATCAGTGGAATCCGTTCTAAGGCGAATGATATGAGGATCAAACCATAACTAAAGTTCTTCTTCCTTCCTCCCTTTTCTTTGTTCAGTTCTTCCTTTATCTGAGAAATTAAATCTTCAGACCATTTGAAGACTGTTGGCTCCAGCACTCTAGTGCGTACTACATATATGATCTATTTGCTACATGTAGTGTAACGGTGCCAGCAAGTTTTGCGATCGTGAAAAGGATAGTTCTCAAAGGAAAATATCTAACATCCCGGATGTTTATCTTTCCATCTTTGCTTGGCTCTACCCCTGGATAACAATGTTGCAAAACATAATCTCTCATTGTCTCCCCTCCAACAATAGACCCTAAGAGCGAAAGAGGCAAGCATCTCCTCGACAAACCTGTAAGAAAGTATACATCCTCAACTGTTATGGGAACCACTTTGTTCTTAATGTGAAATGCCTCGAAAGCTGGATCCCATGCTCAAACTAAGAACTCCAAGAGTTCTATTTGTTGCCTCAACCCTGAAAACTGGAAGTACTTTAACAGTCCACAATCTCTTAGGGCTCTTACTATGCCCAGATCATTTAGGCAAATCATATCATGTTCTTCATGCTCTCTTTCCCTCCATGTAATCATCATTATAATCCGATGAAAGCCCGAAATACAACCATAAGAACCATTAGATTCCATTCAATGTAAAAATTTGGGAAAATATTGGGCAGAATGCAAAAAACAAAAATGTAGATTGCGCCCAACACAAGCTCTAGCAAGAGACATTGCATTTTGTATGCAGGTAGCATTCAATTTAGTTGTTATGCAACGCATTTTTCGATGTCTAAGGGGGTGTTTCCCTCTTTCGGAGCATAATTTACCTTAGGGCCACCAAAGCCCTAAAAATTTGCAATGAATGGAAATGAAATGATTACTGAATGAAAGAGAGTGTTCATATCACTAACCTGGAGAAAACGGCAAAGAAATCCGTCCACATAAATGATCACAATCAGCAGTTGAATTTCGGGGGCAAAATCAGGTTCAAAGCTCCAAAATGCAAATGGTAACTATGGAATGGTAAAAATGAATAGTAAAACACTTTTTGATAGTCATTTAATTGTTTGAAAATCGTATTTATTGCTATGACTATGGTTTTATTATGTTTTTTATCATGAAACAGGTATTTTTAATCCATTTGATGTTGTTCTGAACAGGTCTTACAACTGATGAACAGATTAGTCATGCAGATTTATTTCAAGAATGATTTGACCACAAAGCATACTTTTTCTCCTTATTTTTCGAGCTTTGTTAAAAATGAAAAATGATTTGAAGTGCACTTTTATCTCTTTTTCGAGCTTAGATAACAGTGAAAAAGGAACCCCTGGAGTCTTCTTTCAACTCTTTTCAGACTCTGATAATGTGAAAATATTTCCGAGCACTTGTCTTTTCGAGCTCATAAAATTAAATGAATTTATATCTACTCAGTATAAGTTTAACCCTTTTCCGGACTGAAATAGATTATTTACGAAAAAGGAATACCTTGGTCAAACATGACTAAAGAGGTTCTCTCATATATTATTTTACACTATTTCATATCTGAGAGACAACTTTACGAAAAAGTACTTATGGATTTTTCTTTCGTCCTCTTTTTCAAACTCTCTAAATATGAAAAAGGATCGGACTATCACTATCGTTAAACTCGTTAAAACATTAAATAGCGACGGGCTTGTCGATCATGGCAAGAATTGAGTTTCATTCATCACTAGACTCGTTAAATTATTAAATAGTGATAGTTTATTCGCTCGAAGGGTTGAATTATAGATCAAGCAAATTTTATCGTCCTCAAGCTTGTTAAAAAATAAAGAGGTATTGGTCAACAAATGACCAGGGAAAATTTGGGAAAGTGAACAGAAATTTTTACGGTAGCAGGTCGCTCTTGAAAATGACACTTCACTCCATCACCGTGACTATTTGGGTTGGGTAATATTCTTGATGGTTCATTCATACCTATGGTTCATCATACCTTCACTTTGGTTTTGGGTCAATGTTGCCAACTCATCTTAGTGTCACCGATATGTTCAAGAGAAGTCATCTAGTGAATACTCATCCTTCTGCAATACTCATAAACCTTCATTCTCATGACAGTCATCCCTGAACATTGCTATATCAAGTCATACCTTTGTCTCCAAAATAAGTAACTCCCATTTCATAATAAGGTGGCTTCCTGTCGACGACAAATCATTATCCAGGAAGTTCACTTAGAAACATTATATTCCAGTACCATGAGGCTTGTTACAGCATCGACAAGATCCTCGCTTCCAGACTTTTGACTGAAATATTTTGTTTGGAATTCGACATCAAATCATATATTCACGCCTTACGAAATGTACTGCAATACCTTGAGGGCCATTGACATCAATGGTGGTTCTCTTGCATTTGTTAACAACTCACATCATTGGCTAGTAATCAAACGATGTCTTTCCATGTTCGACTACAAATCATATATTCACATGGCTAGAATTGTACCCGAATGATCGAGTGAATGAGATAAGAAGACCCCAGATCTAGTTTCAGCCATCTGGGCTGCAATTTCAGGATTTTTGTACACATCATCTGTACGGTGACCTTACATACAGAACGTCATCCGAACATGGGCCTATATCTGTAGTCATGTCTATATTGGGCAACATTCCAATGTATATGAGTTTCAGAATTATGTACATGTTATTAGATTGTTTATGTGTTGAAAATGGGAATGCCTACCCTCAGCAATTATGATCAAGAGGATATATCATGATGTAATGTATTGTAATATTGATGTAGGTCGCCACTCTGCTTCATCTCTAGCCCATCACAGTGTAAAGCATCTCAATCAAAATATTGTTATTACTATTCTGACTTCATGCTTTAGGGGGGAATTGTTATAGGTCAATTTGGACACCATTCCCAATGACCTGGTTAACTAAAAATCATCTCTAAAACAAATGAATAGGGTCTATCATCCCCTATCATTTCAGTTGTTATATGCCCTAAGACAAAGAACAAGACAAATCATCCATGACTTTCATCTGCAAAGGTTTCCAAGATTTGAAGTTTATAATATATCATATGAGAGCTCATCAACGCTGCCTCTAAAAGGGACTAAGTGCGTTGCATATGCAAGTGACCCCATTCAAGGGTGCTCTGCAAATCAATTCCCGACATTCAAGGGTGTGTTGGTCACATTGGGAGCTAAATTCTCATTGTTTCGGAATCTCCACTTGGCCAGTGCATTATAGAAGAGTTCACATGTGTCAAACTTTTTCCATGTGTCCATTTGACATCAACAAGATTGGGAACATGTCTTTCCTATTATTGGAGAGTGATTGATTGTAAAACTACAATCAGCTCCTCTATAAATTGAGCACAGATCTTAGTGTTTGAGAAGGAAGAATTTGAGTAGAGAAATGTTGGTGGAATTTCAATTAAGGAATTGATTTGAGTGACATGCTGCTGGAGAGATGTGCATTGTGATGAGGTTGGGATGCTACTGGAGATGGTGACACTAAATCAATCACTAGGTTGTAACCTCCCCTTCTATCCATTAATGAAGATTTTTGCTTACTTTCCCACATATGTATCTGTATAAGCTCATGTATTTCATATTATGAATTCTTATTTGATGCATATGGTTCTGTTTTATTGATTTAACTGAGTAAATTGAATAGACATATGTATTATTGCTATATTTTGTTTTTTAGTGTTCATCTTTGTAGAGAATATTTTGGCGACTTAGCTTAGATTTGAAGCTACAGCAAGAGCGACAGAAGGAGAATAGGAAGCGCTTGGACTCCAAGTAAGTTCTTTGATCTGTTCTGTGTGTTTATTTACAGTTAGGAAAAGTAGTTGAAAATTCTTTAACCTGTTGTTCTAGATTAGCACCACATCTAGGGAAGAATGTTTTATCCATAATCCATAATTCCGCATAACAGACTCCCCGCCCAATCTACATCTGTGAAGCCACATAGCTTCACACCCTCTGCCCATTTATACCATAGTCCAAACTGGGTAGTGCCTCTAAGGTATAGTAAAACATGCTTAGGTACCCTCCAAAATAATTTGGTTGGCCTAACCATAGATTGGTTGAGATGGTTCACTGCATAGTACATATCTAGTTGTGTGTTCACAAGATACATGAGTGAATCAATTAATTTTCGATAAATAGTAGTGTCCACTTCCTCACCTGAAGTGGCATACTCCTTCCTCCATTTGGTCGCTAGAGGTGTCTCCATGGTTTTGCAACTCTCCATGAAAAACCTTTGTAGTATATCATTTGCATATTTTCCTTGTGAGGCAAATATTTCCCCATCTCCTTTCCATATTTCCAATCCAAGAAAGTGGTGCATGAGACCCATGTCCTTCATTTAAAATTATAATGCAAAGTCCACCTTACGAGATATGATTATTTTTCCATCACTAGTTAAGATTAAGTCATCAACATATAAGACAATAATAATAAAAATCCACTTCTACCAAAATATGATAGAGTTTTGCATCTGCTTCACTTTTGGGAAAGCCCAAAATAGTGAGATAATTATTGATATTGGTATACCAAGCATGGGGTGCTTATTTGAGACTGTGCAATTCTCTGCACACATGATACTCCTGATCAAAAGTCTCAAATCCTTCTAGTTTTAGATGTACACCTGCTCCTCAATAACTCCATTGAGGAATGTCGTTTTTACATCCATCTGGTGGATCTTCCACCCCATCTATGTAGCCAGAGCATGAATTGATCTAATGGATGAGTACCTTGTTTCAGGATGAAAGGTATCCTCATAGTCGATCCCTTCAACATGATAGTACCCCTTGGCCACAAATATGGCCTTGTACTTCTCTATGCTTCTTCCTTATGCCTTCTTTACCTTAAAGATCCATCACAAACCCACAACTGATTCATCTTCTACACTTGGGACCACTTCCCAAACACTCTTATTTACAATGGATTCATACTCCTCCACCATTGCATCAACCCATATAGGTTTCTCTACTGGTTCCTTTAAAGATGACTTTTTGAGTGTGTTTGGTGCACGTATGTACAAAAACACACCAACTTAAGGGTTGTGGTTTACCCACTTAAGTTATTGGTAACAGGCAGAAAAAGAAGTGGAGTGAAGCAAGTTAGTGGAACAAGCTAGAATCATAAACATACTAGATAGAGAAATAACATGCATATATAAACTAAAACTAAAATAAAACTAAAACAAATAATAATAAAAAATCTGAATAGAGTCAAACATCTGCAATAATCCAAACGGTGGCTCTTCGGCCCCTCTTATTGACTGTCGTTAGGAAATCAGGATGAAAATTTAACCCTCTTGCCAAAGGGCCCCTAAAACATGGGTTCTAAGTCTCGATGCAAGGATGTTTTACTCCCAAGCTTGTCTCGATGAAAAGTACCCCTCTCTCTACTGTGGTGGACTGAACTTGTTGGATGGCCAACAATTGATTCCCCTCTATATTCAGCTCTGGATCACACACTGCTGGTATTGCTTGGGAAATTCTGGCCAGCATAACAATGTGCTCACCTATTCTTCATCTCATGGTGGCCTTATATAGGAGAATTCAAATCCTCCTTCCCTCTCTTGGTACATTGTGGATGGTGACCCAAGAGAGGGGGATGATTCATTTGTGTGCTCCAAATATTTCATTGTGTTCTCACTTGTTGTTTAAGGAGGATTTGGTGGCTGTCCTTAGGTGGCTTCAAGTTAGGAATCATTGTCCTGGAGTGTGCTTTGTGTGGTCCCGGAAAGTGACATTTCGTCGCTCCCAGGATTGCGCACATTTTGGGTCATAAGGCACGCAAAGGCGCTCTTCACATAGGATAATGCACACAAAAGCATTTATGAATTGCTCAAATTTGATTTTTCCTTAGACTTTAGATATTTTTAAATACTTTCCAGATTATGTAATGTCTTCCAGCCCTATAAATCCTTCTGCTTGACATTAAATAATGTCGTCTTCTACTTGTACGATTTTCTAGTGTTAACAACGATAACTCAATATCTACAATCTTTGTCATGAGATCCATGTAGAAAGTGTACCCACATGATAATCATATCTTTCTGTGCATATTTGAAGGAGCATCCACATTCTCCCTTGCATATTTCACAAGTATCTTACTTTTCCCTAGTCCTTTTCCTGCCTTCTATGGATGGTCCTACTTGAGTGGTTTTCTCCACTCTCTGCTCCTCAATTTTTGGCTTCTCCACAACTTCTTGAGGTTCCTCCTTTGGAGCTAAAATATCCTCTTCTATGTTGAAAAATGGTAGCAAGAAAATATTGAATTAATTTTTGATTGAATTAAATTAGGAGAAAATCGAAATTCCATATCACAAGACAACTTGAATGAGTTAACTGAGTTGTTATCACTCAACTAGCTTAATTAATTTGACTTGAGGGATTAACTTGAGTTGTGTACAATTATTCATAAATTTTAGGAGGCTAGGTTGAGTTTAATTTCACTTGTAACAATTTAATTCAATTAAATTGAGTTAATGTCAATTAAACTAGTTCCAATTGTTGGAGGAACTAGTAAGAGGTCTAGTAGTGGGGTGCAACTTCATTGTTTAACCATTAAATTAATCAATAAACTAATAATTAACTCATGCATGCATGAAATTTGAGTTCCCCAATTAAGATTGGAGTTCAAGGGTAGGGTACTATAAATTGTATAATGATCCAATTTGTACATGTGGTGCATGCAGTCAAAGGAGGGCCTATAGGGATTGTGCAGTAATGGATGAGGAATTTCCCTAAATAATAGGGGCTAATTCCCAAGAAAAAAATTCAAGGAAATAGGAACTTGGAAGGCAAGAAAATTGGCTAAATATTGGCCAGATTGAGTCTGTGAGGCAGTGAAATATATTATACTTGTGTAGAGGTTGCTAAGGCTTGAGCAAGCATTGTATTTCTTCTCTATTTTTTTATTAATTCAATACAAATAGGAAGGGGTTTTGAGTAGTTGCTTTACCCTATATATATCCTCATTTATGTGTGTTGAATCATGATGCACGTTTTTTATATTTCTTTTCAATCATGAGTTTCTTTCCGCAAATGAGTAGAGTATATATGAGTCTTACCTTTTAGAACATTACATGAGAAGTATTGAATCTACAATTAGTTTCTACATTCTGATGGGATCTGAAGATCCGTCTCAAGAGAACATCACGTAACTTTCTCCTCATCAAATTTTACATCCGTTTGTACAACTATCATTATGAGGGATGCCAAGTACACATGATAGTTGTGGGGAGTTTTCTTGTAACCCACAAATACTCCCAATTTTGTTGTTGTCTCTAGATTCTTCCTTGATTCTTTGGAGACATGGATGTAAACAAAGGCTCCAAAACCCTGAAGTGCAACACATCTAACTTTCTCCCCGAGAAATCCTCCTTTGGTGTAATCATAACCAGAATCCAATGAGGACTCTGGTTCTGAAAATATATTGTTGTGTTGCATGATTCATCCCACAAGTGTAGAGGTGTGCCTTGGTCATGCAACAACACCCTCGCTTCTCAGCCACCCCATTCTGTTGTGGGTTGTGGGGTGTTTTCAACTCTCATCGAATGAATTCTTTTACACGAAAATTTTTTAATTCATTTGATACATACTCACCTCCATTATCACTCATTAGAGCCTTCACCTTGTTTTTGGTTTATTTCTCCACCAACGCCTTGAATTATACGAACATGGAGAATGTCTCATCTTTCTTCCGCATGAAGAAGATCCAACACTTTCATGAGAAGTAATCAATAAAAATGATGAAATATTTGTGTCTGATAGTGGAGGCTATCGAGAAAGGTCCACAGACATTAGAGTGGATCCTTTCTAGGAATGCATGTCCTTTGGAGTCCCAATCATGGAATGTGGATTTTTTGTACTTCCCCAAAGTGTATCCTTTGCATACATATTGCTTCTTAAGTTCTCCTTTGGGAGGCCTATGGTTTTCTGTTGCATGATCTTCAGGGCGCCATCATGCAAATTGTCAAGTCTTCTATTCCAAATTTCACTGGCATCGCAGCTCTGTGCCTTCTCCTCCTTATTTCTTAATGCAACAAAATCCTCCACGTCTATATTATATATGTTCTTCACAAGAACCCCGATATGCTTCACCTATCCTATGGTTGTGTCTCAGGAATGACTTTCCTTTGTTGAAGATCACATCATAACTACTATCTTCCAAAACTGCAATAGAGATTCTATTTTTCTTTAGGCTCAGAATGAACATGAATTTTTTAGCCTGAGCAAGGATCCCAACGCCCTCTAAAAGGTGATTTTACCAACCCCGATCACATTATACCTTATTTCGTCCCCCATCTCAATGTACATCTACAAATATTTTTCTTCTGGGTTAATGAAAAAATATCTACAACTTTTCATGTAGAACGATGCAACTGAGTCCACATACCACACACTCCCCAACACCATGTTCGCCATGCATGTAATGAGGGTAAATTCAATATTGAAATTTCAAACCAAAACTTCACTTGTTTCTCCTCCTGAGGTCTTCTTGCTTGTAGGAATTTACAGGGTAAGTTCCTTAGATCAAACACCAAAGGTCGCCGCTCACAAACAGATCACATATCAGTGCACCATTATTTTACGTGGTTAAAACCCTTGAATATGGAAACATTCCATGGCCTGAGCCAACATGGCAACTTTAGACAATTTTTCAATATAAAGAAAGAAAAATTACATAAGCTTATGTCATAAAACGGTCACGAAAAAATGACCCTCCATGCTCTTTTAATAGAGATCGTGGACCAATCGAGTGCTAAGCCATGGATCAAGTGTCGGTAATACTGAGGAGAGAATGAATCGTCAGATCACTACATAACATGACCATCAGATTATAAGTTACAAAAGTGCATACTAAAGAAACACACTTTACCTAACTCTACGCTAGACCAAGTTATACTTAACTATTTCCTATGTGTCAGAATATCCTAACATCCCCCCTTAAGAACAACTTGGGACAGTATTGAAGGATTTACAAAGGTGACACAATAGGAGAAGGAAAGAGGAATTAGAGCCTATCCCCCCTTAATGATAACTTTCCTGAACTCTAAGCATAGATAAAGTTTGGTAAAATTTTCTTATGTGAGGGCCTTTGTAAATATATCGTCTACTTGATCATTGGTTGAACAATAATGCACTTCAAGAACATGATCATGAATGAGCTTTCTGATGAAGTGTATGTGTAGCTCAATGTGTTTCATGCATTGATACTGAAATGGATATTTGCATACAGTGAATGAAACTCTAATTATCACACCAAAGTGTAGTTGGATTTTGCTCATGAAAACCAAAGTCAGACAAGATCTGACGAAACCACAGGGCTTCCTTGCTGGATTCAACAGCATCACGATACTCTGCTTCTTCCGAAGAAATAGAGATGGCACTTTGTTTCTTACAAGTGTTAGTGTAAATTATTAACGTAATTTTACGAAAATATCTCACTTTAGCTGTGTGTGAAAAACAACCCTAACAATAGAAATGGTTGCTTAACTTATTTAGATTTGCAATCGATAGTTAAAACAAATGTTATAAAAAACCATATCTCTACAGTAAAAGAAGTTAAACAGTGAAATGAAATAAGAATCGCTCCGTGCATCCAATGGAAAAGACAATATATGAAGAATTTTGAATATATTATAACACCTGGGAAGAGAAAAAATAATAATGTTACCAGTCCCCCTCAATGGGATGGGTTCTTGGTTGTCCTCAACACTTCAGATCCAGAAGTTTCTCTCTCTCAATGGTGCAGAAAATCCAAAATGTGTTGAACTCTATGGGAGCTCAAGAAGAAAATAAAGTAGTAACAACAATGAGAATGATCAAAGCGCAACAATGAAAGTGATCAAAGTTAAGAGTGAATGGAAAACCCTCCAATTTATAACAAAATATTGAGTTATCCTCGATAATGGCGCATAATAAAATATTATTAACCAAGATCTAGATCTAACTACTTGGAATATTTTATTATATTTTGTTGGAGGGAAAGGGTATTTAAATTGGTTAAATACCTTTATTTAGAAATAATGAAAAAATAAATGGTTTATTTATCATTTCAAGAATGTGGTTAAGGAATAATTAACAAATAATGATTTGTTTAATTATTTCTAGGTGATTTAGTCAAATTTAACAAGGAATAATAACTAAATAATGATTTAATTAATTATTCTTAGAGACAAATAAGATAAATAATGTTTTATCTAATTATTTCTCATAATTGGGTTAAATATGACAAGGAATATTATTTAAACAATGGTTTAATTAATTATTCCTAGAGGAAAATCAAATAAATAAGGATTTATTTAATTATTCTTCATGGGGTTTCTTGTTTTAACAAGAAATAACTTAATAAAATATGGTTTATTAAATTATTTCTTGTAGTGAAAGCAATTTTACTATAGTAAATTTGGTCTTACATGGTTTACTTCGATCCATCTAATTGTAAATGGTTAGATGACCAAATTCTAGTGTAACAACAAGACCATGTAATAGGGCTTGAACCAAGAGTGAATACATAACTTGCAGTAGAGTTTCGACCATCAGGGTCACCAGCCCAGTTAGAATCAGTGAAACCAATCAAATATGGAGATGCTCTTGCATTGTAATGAATCCTGAACCGAATTGTACCTTGAATATATCAAAGTATTATTTTAGCTGTTTTCCAGTGACTTTCATGAGGTTTTTGCATAAACTGAGCAACAAGACCAACATCAAAGGAAAGGTCGGGATGGGTATGGGTTAGATACGGAAGTTTACAAGAAAATTGACGGTATAAGGTAGCATCAACTTCAGGGGAAGTACAAGTGACTGAAATATTGACTCCAAACTGAAAGGGAGAAGGGGTTGGCTTACATTCTTCCATGTGAAAGTGTCGTAGAAGATCACAGGAATACTTGGACTGAGAAAGGGTAATACCTTCTTTGGATTGCAAAACTTGAAGACCAAGGAAATAACACAAGTGTCTTAATTCTGTCGTTTCAAACTTCTTTTTGAGGCTAGAATTCACATGGTTTATATGGTTGGGATCACTACTAGTAAGGATAAGATCGTCAACATAAATAACAAGGATGATTAAGGACTTACCGACTTTCTTGGTGTAGACAGTGTTGTTGAAACAACATCTAGAAAAGTCGTTATCTAAGAGAAAGATATCCATTTTGGCATACCAAGCCCGAGGGGCTTGTTTGATACCATAGAGAGACTTCTTAAGGTGGAAAACAAGGCTAGAGTCATTTTAGATAAATCCAGGAGGTTGTTCCATGTCGATTTATACTTGCAAGTCCCCATGTAAGAAGGCGGATTTAACATCCATCTATTGGAATTCCCATTTAAAGGAGGTAGCAAAGGAAAGAAAAAGGTGGATAGAATTAATTTTTTGAAACATGGGAGAAGGTTTTAGTATAGTCAATGCCTTCAACTTGTGATAATATTTTAGCAACAATACGAGATTTATATTTATCACCTTTACCATTTGGTCCAAAAAAAATTCTGTAAACCCATTTGCATCTGACAAGTTTTCTTCCCTTTGGAAGAGGAACAAGATCCCAAGTATTGTTTTCCAATAAGGAATGATATGCTCCATTCATAGTTGCATTCCAATCTGGATGACGTTAAGCTAACTCAAAGGTATCTCGATCATGATTTTATGTAACTTGAGCCAATAAGGAAGAGGCTCTATCGAACTGAGAACGTGTACGAGAGAACATGCTGCATCCCGAGTAGAGCGGACCCATTTTGGAAGTTTTGGAGTTGAAGGAAGATCCTGAGGAGGTGCAAGAGGATTTTTATCCTCGTTGTCATCATCCAGAGTAAAAGGAATGTTTTTAGAAGTATAAGAGATAGATAGAGGTGGCACATATGTCGAATCAAGCTCGCGAGCCAAAGGTGGCACACCCATTGAACCAGGCTCGCAAGCCGATATATTTTCATCAAATTTTACATCTCTTCAATGATTACATTTTTTCATTTGGGTTGAAGAAGTCTATATCCTTTGAGATCTTCAGAATATCCAACAAAAGTGCATTTTTCACTCTTAGGTTCTAAGGCTTTATGTTTCTCATCTGGAATATGGGCCCAAGCTTCACTTGAAAAAACACGAAAGTGACTTACATATGGTTTGATTGAGCTCCAGGCTTCTGGACTGATATTCCTTAAAACCTTAGGAGAGTTTGATTTACTATGTAATTTTCACATTTGATTGCTTCTACCCAAAAATTAAGATTATGTCCTTTAGATTGAATCATACAATTAGCATTTGTTTTATAGTGTGATTCTTCCTTTTAGCTACACCATTTTGTTGTGGAGTATACGGAATAGTATGTTGCAATTGAATGCCATGCTTAGTGCAAGAGTTGATAAATTTGTGGTTAAAAAATTCTCCTCCATTTTCAGATCTTAACTTAAGAATTTGGTGTCCAAATTATTTCTCGACAAAGTCCTTAAAGGCCAAGAACATGTTAAAAACTTCACTCTTGAGTTTTAAGAAGTATACCCAAGTGTGTCTGGAAAAATCATTAATGAAAATTAAGAACAAATTTTAGCCAGAGACACAAACAACTATAAGTGGACCGCATAAATCACTGTGCATAAGTTTCAAAGAGGCTAAAGTGTGCCAAGAGGCATGTTTGTCAAAAATATCTTAATGATGTTTTCTGAGTACACAACCAGAACAAGCACCATCTCGAAAGATACCATAGGAAGACATGTCGCCATAGTTTCTTTACATAGAGTTTGAAGAGAGCGATAGTTTAAGTGACCAAATCGCTCATGCCAATGTTTGTTCACTTCATCATTATGAGTAACAAAAATAGAGGGAAGACATGATGAACCAAAGTTGTCAAACTTATACAACCTTATGGAATCGCCAACAATTCCATTAGCTAAAATATGTCTAGGATCTCTTAGGTCCTTAATTACAAAATCATGAGGTGAGAATTATACGATTTTCCCTTCACCTGAATGAGTTATCTGATAAAAAGATAGAAGGTTGCAGGACAAGGTAGGAACTGTAATATTCCTCTTTTTTGGTGTCACCTATGATAGGGTTAGGATGGACTTCCAGAGTTGGTCATAGGTACAGGTTGGTGTCATTAGTGTGCCCAGGGGCCTTTTGGAGGAGTTTTGAGGAGTTTCTATGAGGACTGATGGCATTCACTTGATATATTCCATCATCTGCACCACTTTCCTTTCGTTCTAGTGCATTCCAACAACTTTCGGAAAACTGAGTTATTTTTGGGCTTAACTCAATTAATTACGCTCAAGGTGACATTCCGAGAGGAAAACGTGAAAAAACACCTTAGTGTAATAACTTGTTGGAACTGGGATGATAATACCTACATGATGGGATGGTTGGACATGAGTTTCAGTGACCTGAGGAGACATGGTAATCGATTTACTATTTCCTGCATTAAAAAGGAATATTTTAATTGGAAAATAAGAGGGAAAAGTGATCCATGATTAAAATAATAATAAAATAAGGTTCTAGAAGGATCCATGAGATCTATAAAGAGAAGAGGAGGGGGCCATTGAGAGATATCTTGGATTTTATCATTTTCTTCTATGAGAGGCTTGAGAACCTGGTTCTCTTCTCCATTGGTAGCCCCAAGACGAAAACCCCCGGGTGATTTGTCAAGTGTTAGACGAAAACCCAACTCTCTTGAAGAGACTTCATTCAGGATTTTCGTAGAGCTTCAAGAATATTGGAGTGAGAATCATTCAGATCCTCAATTGGTGCTTCATTGATTTAAATTTTAGTCAATGGCATCTATCGTTGGAGGGAGGGTGCAATTGTTCAGTTTTAGAGGCAAATGTAGTGCAACAATTTATATTGATGGCCAGTTTTCCATCTCAGCTATTTTGGTCAGATATGCATGTAACCCCAATTTTCTGTTTATAATAAAAGCTGAGATTATTCTCGTTTAATGTGTAATGGATTGCAATACTTCATTTGTTTTTAATTTTCATGGAAATATTATGTTAAATGAATGTTGATTTTACGGCATAATGTTGGGTTAAGTTATTTTATGAAAAATTTGTTGAATAATTGGTGTTGTTGAAAATAACTGAGCATGTACTTTCCATTTTTAAAAATTGAAGCTGTAAAGATTGAAACTAATTGTTCCAATGGAAATATCTCGAAAAATTAAGCCGGTTAAAAAAAAAATGGCTCTGAAAACGGCTTCCGGATAAAGAAGTTATGTCTTTTTGAAGAAAATTTGTGGTAGATGCCGAGTAGTCGTGTGATAGGTTGAAGGTTGATGATGAAGATATAATTTTCTTTTCTTTTTTAAATCTCCCCATTTCCAAACTTAATATAATAAGCTCACTTTTTGTTTTTTTTAAACTATTTTATGAGACCCACTTTTAAAATAAGTAAGAGACAATTTTACAATGTTACAAGTTTATGAACTAATGACCAAGTAGATTGTCACTTAAATAAAATATAAAGTGACTTTAGACTGTAAGTGACTCACTTTTTATAATGGGTGAAAAACACTATGACATAAAGTAACTTTAAAACATAAGTTACATGTATTTTTTTTTTTAATAACTTGACAAAAAACCCATTTTTCAAAAAAGGTAACTTGACAAAAAGCCCTTTTTTCAAAAAGTAACGTCCCAAGACCTCTATTCTCATAAAGTAACGTTAGACCAAGTGAGCCAATAAAAAGATCTATTAATTGTTGGAAATGAGGAAAGGTTTTTTTTTAGCATGTTTTTTTCAGACAAAAAATAAACACAAATATATATATATATATAGGTCTTATGGCAGAATGTTATATTTCTGGTTAGTCCGCTCGAAAACTAAATATTTTTCTCATTATTTCTGATTTCCCGAGATCACACAAAATCACAGGGAAAGAGCATACGTAGGAGAAAAGTCTCGTCTTCCTGTTTTTGGTTTGCCAGATCACACAGAGTGTGGAGAAAAGAGCATACGCAGAGAAGAGGGTATAGATCCGGTAATAGAAAAAATTATTATAAATTGAAATAAAACGGAGAGTTAAATAAATATAACTGCACAACAAAAAAACAAAAAAAATAATAATAATAATAATAATTATACCTCCACATCTAAAATGACATAGCTTGGGAAACTAGAAACATTTTCGCATGAAACAAAAGGGGTTCCTCATTGAAACAGAGGCTCTGGACACAACAAAACAATTCTCCTGGCTCAAAAGTGGTTAGAAACAGTAGATCTGGAAAACGACAGTCGCATACAGTCGAACTGGCTTCGGATTTGGATCAACAACGGATGTGGCCCTCAAAATAGCTCTGATACCATGTAGGAATTTATAGGGTAGTTCCTTAGATAAAACACCAAAGGTCACTACTCAGAAACATATCACAGATCAGTACACCAGTGTTTGATGTGGTTAAAACCCTCGAAGAGGGAAATAGTCCACAGCTTGAGCCAATGCAGCCACTTCAGCAAATTTATTAATATGAATAAATAAAATTTACATAGGCTTCTCTTATGAAATGGTCACCAGACAAATGACCCTCCATGCTCTTTAAATAGAGATCTTGGACCAATCATGTGTTAAGCCACGGATCAAGTGTCGGTAATGCATATGAGAGAATGAACCGTCGGATTATAAGTTACAAAAGTACATACTAAAAAAACACACTTTACCTAACTCTACGCTAGACCAAGTTATAATTAATTATTTCCTATGTGTTATAATATCGTAACATTACTTGCCTTTTTGTGTGGAAACTTCATTACATAATCCCTGAATTCATGAAAATGGAAGCATTTAATTTTGGAAGAATATTTTTTCTTTCCCCCTTGACTAGATTTTGGTTTGGATTGACATTTATTCCCTTTTCCCTTCTTTGCCTTTCTAGCCAAAGAAAAGTTTTCTTCATCCTCACCCTTGGATGAAGTCCCATCTCTGGTATTTCACCTTATTTCCTCATGTACCAAATCAGACCATAAACACTCCCAATTCGATAGTTTATCCCTCTCGTTCACTAAATCTTGATAGCTATGCTAGCTCTTTTGAAGGCCCAGAAGGGGTAGGCTTACCAAGTATTCTTCAGGAACATCTACACCAAACCCTCGAAGTTCTTCACGATATTGTGTCAACTTGCTCAAATACTGCGGAATAACGTCATTCTTCTACATCTTGATATGTTGAAGTTTATCCTTAAGCGCCAGCTTCCTGTGGTCATTACTATCCTTGAAAAATTATGTTAATAATTTTACTCATTGCGAACATATTTTATTTTCCATGGAAATTTGAGACAATGTGATCTCATACTCCCTCTAAGATTATTCTTCTCACCTTGGCTACATCTTTCTTTCACTGAGCACGGTTTTGGGCATCAAATTTTGGTGGTTGTGCAACATCTATCTTGATGTATTCTAGCAATCCATTGTCATCCAATGTCACCTACATGTGATCCTTCCATGCAACAAAATTATAGGTGCCTTCCAAGGGATACTATAGCCTTAGTCCATTGAAGGCCATCTTCTCTTTTCTGAAGAAATCCTACTACACCGATCTCCAAATTCGAGCCTCCTGAGAAACAACTTTTAAGTTCCTGCTCAAAGGTGAATCCTACTCTGATACCATGTAGAAATTATGATGTAGATTTTCAACTTCTCATGAATTTTTAATCATAATCACAAGACACAAGCCTACTCTACTGCTCTACAGAGATTCATTCGCAATTTAGAACAAAAATATTAAACATGAAATAAAAAATTACACATGCAAATAGTATTTTTCCTGGGGAAAGAAATATGCTAAAAACCCCAATGTTTGCTTGCATTAAATCAGAAGAATAAATATGTATTATAATTTCTTTACTCGATTGAGCACAAACTATAAGTGCATAAACTATCTCTTTTCTCGTTGAGAAGCTCTAACCCAAACTTAGTCAATTTTTTCCTCTATTTGAGCTCCTATTTCCTTGCATTGTTGCTTGATAAATTAGGCCCTTATTATTTAGGAATTTATTCAAAATGGATTTCACAATTCCTTATTTTGATCATATGACTGCATGCAACACCTGTACACTCAATACTAGACTACAACTGATGTTACACTTCCTCGGAATCTCCACCAATCTTGGGGAACTCAAATTCTCTACATGCACTAGCTATTTTGGGTTGATTGATCAGTTAACTAGATGATCACTGATTTTGACTGAAGTCTCACTCCACAACTTTACCCTCCACCAATTCCTTCAGTAGTTAGAACTAGTTTAACTGAAAACAGCCTTAGATAACTGACTTTGATTGCTACAAATTAGCAATCACGCATGCTTAATTGAACTCTAACTCCTCCAACTCAAATTCTGAATAAATTGGGTGAAATAAGACATGACATACAAGTTAGCATCATCCAACTTTTCTATTGATGTGGAAATTCAAATTTTCTCAATTTAATGAAGGCAAAATCAAATTGAGAATTTCTTGCTGCATTTTTCAACATGCAATAGAGAAACAAAACTCAAAATTGGTATTTTGCATGTGGGGGATGCATCATAGTAGAGTGAGCAGTGTGGAGAGAGTTGTGCGAGTGATTCTTGTTGTGAGAGGCCGAGAGTGCTATGTATACGAGAAAGGAGAAGATTTCCTATGAAGAAGAAGAGGGTCGAGAATGGAAAACAAAATGTTGAGTATGTTGCAATAGTGTTAAAGTTTGAGAGCTAAATGAGTGTGATGTTGATTGTGTGTTTGATGTAGAGGGTTGAGTGCATGGAATGATATGTTGCTTCAGGGTCTGCAGAGTGAGAAGAAAATAGAGTTTTGCACGAGTAGTGTAAAGTGAAGGCTGAAGAGGAGAACCGAGAGTAGAAAAGAGGCAAAGAGGCTTCCATTTACAGTGTGTATTGATTTCCTTTTGAGTGTGGGTTGTAGCCTGCAAACTAGGGATTTGGTGCTTCCATCGAGTGGGTATTTGAGGAGAGCTTGGAGTTCGGTGCCTCCTGCCAGTGGGTGCTTGCATAAATCCATGGAATTGGTGCTTCATGGCAAGTTGATCAAGTGTCTGCAAAATAAGAGAGTTGGTTCTTCCTACTATTGGGTGCTAGCGAACAATCAAATGAAGTTTTTGCTTCATATGAGTGGTGCCTCACAAATAATTTGACGTAATAAAATAGAAGATAATTTTTACATCAAATAACAAACAATATTTGGTGGTTTTTCTCTCAGAAGGGTTTCCATGTTAAACCCCGGTGTCTAATATGTATGTTTCTCTTACTATATGTGTTTATGTGTTGACTCGTTCATTTGATGCACATGTTATGATAATGGTTTCTTACATTATGATTGCCAAGTTTGAATGATAATATAAATTATCATAAAAGTTAAAGTTAGCCTAGATATTTATTCACCTGCCCCCTCTCAGTATTTAACATTGTTCCCCACATTTCCCACTTGGAGCTTCACATTTTACACTATTTTTTATGATAAATGTAATCTGGTCACATATATTTTCGTATTAGAATACTTTTTATTATTTTATACAGGGAATACCCCCCAAGGCAAAGGGAGACCAACCCATTTAGCCTGAAGTGAAAGGGCTTTAAGCCCTTGGTGAATGTGTTCTTGGATTTCTCTCAGTCATTGGAAAAATCTGGGAACCAACACACTGATATTGACAAAGGTGTTTTATGTAAAAAAATTGCTCTAAATTTCAAAGGCAAATTCAAAAGATGGTGTGAATCATTACCAGTTGCCTCAATTCACAATTGGGATGAATTTATAACAAATTTCCTTCATGTATTCAAAGACCAAGACTGCATACATGTATCTAACTATCTTGAATATTTACAATAATTTCAAAATAAATCTACAATAAATTTTATTAGATTCATATTAATTTTCTTAAAATTTAAATTTGAAGATCAACTTTCAGATATTGAATTAATGGAATGGTTTCAACATATTTGCTCTCTTCCTTGTATGCCAAATTATAGAAATGAACCAATATACATTACTTTTCTCACCACATTGGTTTCTATTGAATAGCTAGTTGTTTTTAATAGCATGGTTGATCCTCTTCAGGAAGGAAATACAAATATTGCTAATGAGCCATCTCATGAAGACATGAGCACATCCAATAGAATTAATGTTGACCCCGAGAGTGTTTTAGATCATGTTGTTGATGAATCAACTACTCAAAATCAAAATAAAGTGTTCTTTCTAACAAAGAAGAAAATTAGTGGGCGATAATTTAATTTGAAAATTTCAACAATGTTCATTATATGGCAAATAATTTTGAGGTTTCTCATGCTATTAAGAATATTCAACCGTGCGATTTAGAGCATCTAATTGTCATTCTAAGGAATATGCAATCATCAAAATTCATAACATTCCTACCGTATCATTTTAAATCTTGGCAAAACTTATTTTTGCACTAAAGAAAATCTTGGAGAAATAGAGTTGAAAACTCATAAATCAATTTTTAATTCTAATGGTCATTCTGCGAGCAGAGAATATTTCAGATTTGTATGCTTGAACAAACATTATAATTTATATCATGATATTTTTGCTTATCATCACTCGTTTAATAATCATTCAACAATTCTGCTTTGCACAAATGCTTTTACAGAAAATATAGAAGCTGCCATAAATTTAAACAATGATGAATAGTCAAATAGTTCTGATCAGCGTAGTAAATTTTTAATTGCCCATGCTTTCAACAACTCTAAGAATTCTCATACTTTTGCATCTAATCATTCTTCTTGTTCCAATTTATCTTTTAAAAAGGAATAAATTCAACCCATTTAGTTGAAGATGAAATATGTCCCCATACTAATAATGTTTCTATAGTTCCTCATCTTGAATTTTCAAAAAATCATAACTTCAATTTTCAAGAAAATGAATCCATTTCTATTTATAATTATGAGAATTTTCAAGTTCCCATTTTTAATCATAATTATGAACCTCTTTCACTTTCACAAGTAGATATCGGTATTAATCCTAATTGCATTAACTCATCCAATACTTTTGAGGAAAAATTTTCAAATAAATCCCAGTTGTCTTATAAAAAAAATTTGGAACAATAGTGTAAATGATGATGTAATTTTATTGTTTATTCTTCACTTATTATGGTTTTTAATGTAATTTAATTTTTGTTTATTTATTTATTTATTTATAGATTTTTAACTATCTTGTATTTTTCAAAATTTGATATTTTGTTGGAAACTAGATCACTATTGAGAGGGGGGTGAATCAGTAGCGTGGCACTTTTAAACTTTTTCTCCAATTTTTTAATATTAAACATGCATAAACTGAAACATATCATCAGAGATTAGTGCAACAAACATAAACCAAAAACCATGAAACAATCACGCAAGAGACACAAGTGTTTCTAGTGGAAAACCCTTCACTGGTCAAAAAACCACCCTGTTGTTGTTGCACTGCTCAATATTTTATTATATGTTGAACAAATTATACATAGATATGCTCACTCCTATGAGCCAGAAAACTTGTTCTTTCACAGTATGTTGACCCTTTCAGACAAGAAACGGTTTCTCTCTCAAATGTACGAGCTACCATCCGCTGAAGGCCACCACGATCAACGATCCTCGCCTGGTTACTCCTGAACTAACAATAGACTCTACAAACTCCAATCCACTGGTATTATCATGACCAATGAGCCTCACCCAGTTTCTACCAAACTATCCAACCACCATTTCACATAGAGAACTCTTCCTTCCACTGAATTTGCCAAGTCACTGTATACTCAAAGCCTCCATGCCTTCACTTCTTCCATGTGAGCCTCGTTTCATATATTTTCAGATTGGACTCCTAAAACTTTCTTAACATGAGCACTGCAACAACGTAACATCAAAGCTCAATCAAATGATAAATTTGTAGCACAAGCTGCAATAAAAACTCCATACAAAAATCTCCACACTAGCTGGAAAACAATCTCCTCAAACTCTACTACAAAAATCCACACATCATCTTCTCACACACTACACCAATATCATGGTTGAATAATACTTCGGCTCACTGCTGCTACAACAACAAACTGAGTCAAAAAATATGCATAGACAAATCACACAGTTCGCAGGTTCTTCTCCAAGCTCACACTCACTCCATACACACAAAACAAAGAGGCTTATTTCTGAGATTAGAATGTATAGTGTGTTGCAATATACCTTTTATTCCAAATATTGACCATAGGCTACTGGGTTCACTAGTCTCTTTATATGCCATTTACACTAAAATATCAACCCTTTTCTTCAGGAAATATGTATTGCATCTTGTATCCACATGAGATCTTTCAGGATTCTCAAAAACAAAGAATCTCACCTTTTCAATTATGCCTTTCAACAAGCACTATACTAACAACTTGTTCTTCTTCACTATCTCACACGATAGAAGTGTAACATTTTTCTTGTTTAAGGTTTCTCATAGATTGAGGATGCTATATTGACGATTCTCGAACTTCCTGAAATCATCCTGAGGTATCCTGAGGTCTTTTAAGATATCTATCATAAACTCTAAGGCTTGTTAAAATAGATTGAGGTTTACTAACTACACTAAGATTTATATCTTCCCCCAAGTATGCTTTTGACCTTATTATAAGCTTACAAATGGATTATAGTATTTGATCATTATATTGAGATTCAGGGCCTTCTATAACAGATTGTGAGGCTTGGTTTAAGGTTCATTTAGGTCTCTTCAAGATTTGAACCTCTTGGTCCTTTGCCATATTGACTTATACTTAGAATTAGGGTTTTTTCTAGAATATTTTTGCTCCTTTTCAATATTTGGACTGAACCTTGTTAGGGAAATATTTTATATACAATAATTTGGTGTCTTCTCTTCCTAACCTCATCCTGAACAAAGGCTTAACACAGTTTCATTTTGACCTTATATATTCTAGGTTTCTCTTCCACCATAACTCTAATACCATGTTGAATTCTTAAGGCATCCTCTACACTGATAATTACTTCTTATGATTTCCATTAAGTTAAATCTTTTTCTTAAAATATTTTCCATCATAAAGAAATTACACAGAGGAACTCAACAATAAAATAGAAATGTTGTAATTATTATAAAGAGACATCCACACGATAACACAAATATTTACCCTAGTAAAACCCAACAAACATTTCCTTAGAGAATCAATTCAACAAGAAAGACATCAAAGTCAAGACAATAGACAAACTAACCAACAAATTGTCCACCAAGACTCCAAGTCAAATTCCTCCTCAATTTTCTACTTATCAACTCAGTCAAGGTATACAACAAAGGTCCAAAATATGACCTTTATCTTCCTCATAAATTTCGAATAACGACAAAATATACCACGAAAAATCTAGTCCTGCAGCCTGAGGATTATTCATGCAGCTTGTCCCTCTCTTCCCAAGATTTCAATCCTGTGACTTGATTATACTTTAGAGGTTTGGTCCTAAAACTCGCCCTTATTTACCAGAGATACAACCTTCTCTTCAATAGAAAATTGAGCTTCAGATAAACTTCTTATTAGCCTCATATACTTCCCCTTCCTGATTTCTTATTTAGCCTCAGATTAGGCTCTTCAATTTCCTCAAACAAATCTTGAACAAGAGATTTGAATTGCTCTTTGAGGGAGGTCAAATGCCTCATATATATAGTATTTCGTTGAGCCAAATGGGTGGGAAAATGCCAGCTCCCTCTTGATCTTAGCCTTCTTTCTTCCATCTTGTAGCTTTAGCATCCCCATCCTTATCATCAGAATGATGTCTTTCATTCCTTTCTAGGGTTAGGGTTTCTACTTTCAATGGAAGCATCCAGTCCTAGGGATTTGTTCCATAAATATTAAGGCTTTCTTTTCGAAACCCATTTTCATGCTAGGGTTTACTTACCCTAGATTTCCAATTATGCAAGTTCATATGAAATGCCTAAAACCCTAGACACTTTTATGTCTTTTACACATCATAAGTAATCCATCACTATCGTCAAAGAGTTATCTAGATAGGTAGAGTGTCAAGATTGGGGATCTTTTAATGAGATGTCTACATGACATATCCATATCATACATGGTTACTGCTATTGTATAAGCTAATCATAATTGTTGACTCTTTCAACCGAAGAGATTATCCTTCATTGTATGAATAATTCTAGTTTTGCAAATGAATCATTTCTCTCAAGAGGACTTCAACCTTCAACCTTGAAAAGGAACACAGCCTCCTTTTCATTATAATCTTGTCATGTTCAATGAACTTGTTCAATCAAGATATGCTCTCTTCAAGTATATTATTTTTCTCATATTGAATTTTGGTTGCTTAGAGAATATACTCCAATATTGGGCATTCATATATCAATATAAGTTGTACCTTATCATCAATATTGCAATGTTCATGGTGTTAATGTTTTGTAATATCCTACTTTCAAACATTCAATATTATGTACTAGTATTAATTTGAGAGATAACTCGCTTTGAGATTATGTCATTGCTTTATATCTTGTACAAGAGAGAAATATAGGAAATATCACTAAAATGTATGACTTTACAGATTTTGCACCTTATGGGTAACAATTTATTGAACTCACACATGTCATACTTGAATACACTAATATGGATTGCATGCTACACATCAGTAGATGTATTTGTACATGCATTATTAATCACACAACTATCCTTTATATGGTGCATATGACACAATCCTCTAATTAAGGAGTATTTAGTGAAGTTTTATCCTTCAAGGCATACACAATATCAATAGCTTCAACGAATATTATGATACAAGTCTCTGACACAAACCAAACTTCTACTTGACCTTACATCCAAGGATTCAAGGAGAAATCAAACTTTAACATCTGAATATACCATCATTATAGTGAACCAATTATGAGATTCTATTGCTACATAAGCATTTAGAGAGGCTTATTTCTGAGATTAGAAAGTATAGTTCCTTGCAATATACCTTTTATTGCAAGTATTGACCATAGGCTACTAAGTTCACTAGTCTCTTTATATGTCATTTACACTAAAATATCAACCCTTTTCTTTAAGCAATATGTATTGCATCTTGTAGCCACATGAGATCTTTTAGGATTCTCAAGAAAACTAAGAATCTAACCTTTTCAATTAGGCCTTTCAACAAGCACTATACTAACAACTTGTTCTTCTTCAATAGCTCGCACAATAGAAGTGTAACCTTTTTCGTGTTTGAGGCTTCTCAGAGATCGAGGATGTTATATTAAGGATTCTCGAACTTCCTAAAATCATCCTGAGGTCTCCTGAGGTCTTTTCAGATATCTGCCATAATATCTAAGGCTTATTCAAACAGACTAAGGTTTACTAGCTACACCAAGATTTCTATCTCCCCCCAGGTATGATTTTGGCCTTCTTAGAAGCTTACAAATGGATTACAGTCTTTAATTAGAATTTTGAGATCCAAGGCCTTCTATAACAAATTATGAGGTTTGGTTTAAGATTCATTTAGGTCTCTTCAAGATGTGAATCTCTTGGTCCTTTCCCAGATTGACTTATACTTAGAATTAGGGTTTTTTTAAAGATTTTTGCTTCTTTTCACTATTTGGACTGAACCTTGTTAGGGAAAGAGTTTATATACAATACTTTGATGTCTTCTCTTCCTAACCTCATCCTGAACAAAGGCTTAACTCAACTTCATTTTGACCTTATATATTCCAGGTTGCTCTTCCACCATAACTCAAATACCATGTTGAATTGTTAAGGCATCCTCTAAACTTATAATTACTTCTTATGATTTACATTAAGTTAATCTTTTTCTTATGATCATTTCCATCATTAAGAAATTACACAGAGGAGCTCAACAATAAAATAGAAATGTTATAAGGATCATAAAGAGATAGACACACAATAACACAAGTATTTACCCTGGGAAAACCCAACAAACCTTTCATTAGAGAATCAATTCAACAAGAAAGACATCAAAGTCAAGACAATAGACAAACTAACCAACAAATTGTCCACCAAGAATCCAAGTCAAATCCCTCCTCAATCTGCTCCTTATCAACTCAATCAAGGTCTACAACAAATGTCTGAAATTCGACCTCTATCTTCCTTAGAAAATTGGAATAACCACAAAAGATGCCACAAAAAATCCGGTCTTGCAGCTTGAGGATTAGTCCTGCAACTTGTCCCTCTCTTCCCAAGATTTTGGTCTTGCGACTTGATTATACTTTTGAGGTTTGGTCCTAAAACTCACCCTTATTTACCAGAGATACAACCTCCTCTTCAATAGAAATTTGAGCTTCAGATAAACTTTTTATTAGCCTCATATACATCTACTTCTTGATTTCGTATTTATCCTCAAATTAGGCTCTTCACTTTCCTCAAAAACATCTTGAACAAGAGATCTAAATTGCTCTTTGAGGGAGGTCAAATATATATATATAGTATTTTGTTGGGTCGAATGGATGCCTCTTAGGTGGGGGCCGACTTGACTACAAGAGGGTCAACTTGCACCTCTTGTGGAGCCAAAATTCAAAATTTTCTTTTGACGAGGTCATGAAGAACATGCCTTATATTTTTCTTTTGACAAATACATAAATAATATAATTTTCTTTTGAGCATGAAGAACATGCTTTACATAAATATTTAACATCAATGATAAAAATATATTAATATGAAGACCAATTGTAGCTACAAAATTCAACATGTATCTTCCTTTGTTTCCAATTATTGGTACATCTAATTGAACCTCTTCCTTTGCCAATAATATCATTGAATTATCTTCTCTCCAAATTGCATGAGATGACCCTCTTGGCCCAATCTACCATAATAGCAATGAGGGAATATTGGGATTCAACAAAGTGAACCTTCAACAATGGCAACAATTTTGTAAGACTATGATCTCCCACTACAATGGCAACATAGTCTTCATATTTCTTAGTGAGACTTGACACATCTCGCACTACAACTTCTCATCCTTAAATATCATTTTGATCGCTTACCTCAAATCAAACTAAGCTATAGAGATTGCACCTATGTCTTCTTGAACTCAAGCAATCAACCACTCAATTTCCCTTTCAATTGATGTGTTTTAACTCGTTGACATAACCATTCAATAACTTTACCATTGCCATTGTCTAGCATTCAACTAAGGTTGACTCTACAAATAACCCAAACTTTTTTTATTAGAATGCAATACAAATTTCACATCAATCAAATAATATCCCCATGTGTTTAAGGCGTGCATTATTGCTAAGAGTGCCAAGTCATGAGTGGATAATTCTCCCATGGACCTTCAATTTTCTAGACTCATAGCTTACCACTCTACCTTGTTGCATTAATACTCCCCCGATACTTCTTGGACTAGTGTTAATACATGTCATGAAATCCTTACCAAAATCAAATAACATCAACAAGGGTGAACATAAGAAATTCTTAAGCTCCTAAAATATATGCTCTTGCAAGATCATCCATACAAATTGTTTGGAATCACGATTGCAATTAGACCAAAATCTGCAGGTGTTAGTCAACAATCGCATCGCCAGAGATAAGGATCCACGAGAAGCGGTTAGTCCATGTCACGAACACACGAGGAGTGTTGGTTTATCCAATGTCCAACAATCTTCCCCCCCCCCCCCCCAACACAAGTCGGGTGTACATCGAACTCATGACCTACACTTTGATACCACTTGTTGGGAATCACGATTGTTGTTAGACCAAAACCTACTGGTGTTAGTCAAGGATCGCATCGCCAGAGATAAAGATCCCCGAGAGGCAGTTAGTCTATGTCACAAAACACACGGTGAGCGTTGGCTTATCCAATGTCCAACAAAAATTTGGTTTCTTTAGCTTGCCGGATTATGAAAGTTCTACGATCTTTGACAATCATGTGATGAACATTCAATGATACGTCACTAATCCCAGGGAATTTTTAGTTCTAGATATGTACTTAAGGATAGTGTTGTGGGTAATTTGGACAAGGCATGTATCAAAAACTCCTAATCTAGTTGGATATATGTCATGCAGACAAATGGACCTTCCTATTCTAGTATGATGATGCCCATTTTTTTTATCACCTTTGTACTATATGAAACTATATGTTTGGTTTTGTGCAATTGATTGATTTTGAAATTATTTTGATGATGGAAATTGTGGTGTATTCCAATTTAATTGTGATTTTGACTATCATACATATCTAAGGCTACACTAAACTAAGGTTCTAGCATGTCCATGTTTAAGGAGGTCCTACACCAACAGTTCATGAGAGAAAAGGGGGGTTGTGTCCCCTCATCAACCTCCAAAGGCTTATTGAACCTTTAATCACCCAAGTCACCAAATCCAACATAATATCCATTTACATTGCTAATTGAGAGAGAGAAATCCATGGTTCAAGCAAGTCCATGTTTAAGGAGGGCCTACACTAACATTTCATGAGCTAAGAGGGGTCGTGTCCCCTCATCAACCTCCAAAGGTTTATTGAGCCTTTAATCACCCAAGTCACCAAATCCGACATAATATCCATTTCCATTGCTAATTGAGAGAGAGCAATCTATAAAGGGATTTGATCCCTAGAACATAGGTCCCTAATTATAAGGATCATGAAGACATGAACCCTTCAATCAAAGACTACTTGAAGGGTTGATTGATGAAATCTTATAACATAAATAAGAACTAGGGGCTAGCCCTATCATTATAGACGAGGTGCTAAAAAATGCATGCATCTTAACATTGCCAAAAAGAAAAAAATAGCATTAAACTGTTTGCATTTAAACTAAGGTTCTAGCATGTCCATGTTTAAGGAGGTCCTACACCAACATTTCATGAGAGAAAAGGGGGGTTGTGTCCCCTCATCAACCTCCAAAGGCTTATTGAACCTTTAATCACCCAAGTCACCAAATCCAACATAATATCCATTTACATTGCTAATTGAGAGAGAGAAATCCATGGTTCAAGCAAGTCCATGTTTAAGGAGGGCCTACACCAACATTTCATGAGCTAAGAGGGGTCGTGTCCCCTCGTCAACCTCCAAAGGTTTATTGAGCCTTTAATCACCCAAGTCACCAAATCCGACATAATATCCATTTCCATTGCTAATTGAGAGAGAGCAATCTATAAAGGGATTTGATCCCTAGAACATAGGTCCCTAATTATAAGGATCATGAAGACATGAACCCTTCAATCAAAGACTACTTGAAGGGTTGATTGATGAAATCTTATAACATAAATAAGAACTAGGGGCTAGCCCTATCATTATAGACGAGGTGCTAAAAAATGCATGCATCTTAACATTGCCAAAAAGAAAAAAATAGCATTAAACTGTCTGCATTTCATCATTTTGTCAAGAAAAGAAAAAAGCTTAACTAGATTAAATATATTTTAACATTTTTTATAAAAGAAGAGAGAGAGAGACTTACTTAGATTGCATGTTTCAACCTAGAGATAGTTTGGAATTTTTTAACCAAAATCCCTCGGTATTGAAACAAGTCCAAACATCCAAGAAAGTTAGCAAGTTGATTATGAAACATATATCCAAAGAATCCTAAAGGAATTTGGAGATTAAACCCTAGGAGCAAGAATACCCATCTCACCATACAATGGCTAATGATGGAGACCAACCTAAATTTTTTTAGTTTCCCATTAGGGAATCCAATGGACAAAACCAATATGGAGAATATCAATGTTTCTACTCTTCCTCATTTCCTTGGCCTCACTTCAAAAGGTCGTAACACTCTCCTTCTGAGTTTGATGTTGTTTACAGGACTTATGACTATACATCAAATTATCAAAAGCTCAAGCTCTTTCCCTCTACATTGAAAGCATCTACCTTGAGATGGTTCACGACTCTAGAAGGAAACAACATTAGTAGCTTGGACCAAATGAAGGAAACCTTTATTGACAAATACAAGGACTAATGCAAGGCTAGGGACAGAGGAGATGAGATCTTCAAGATGGTCAAAATAGAAAATGAATCCTTGGAAGACTCGAGAAAGGTTCCAACTCAACTAAAAGAGATCTCATAGTCGCACATTGAATGTCAACTCAATAAAATTTATCTTACTCAAAGGGTTAAGAGAGGAATTCATAGAGACCTTAAAGCTCCTTACAAATAGAGAGATCTTTTGGATAGATTATGAAGACATCAAGTAGGCATTCAAAAACTACTCCAAATCTACAAGGAAGAAGGTTAGAAATGGTAATAAGTATGGTAACATAAGCATCTAACTCTCAAACTTTTACTAATAATAGATTAGAAGGATTATTAGAGAATATGAAACTAATAATTTGCACTCACTGGCCATGTAGATGGATACATTTCAAATAAAGAAAAAGCACAAAGAAACAAAGAAGGATCTCACAATTTTTTGTCATAGAAGTTTCTACAATTTGTGAATACTCACAACCAACTAGCAAGTGTCCTTTTCCGGGTCTTAAAACTACTTATCAAGAGGCTGAAGAGAATGTGGGGCCCAAACCCAATTGGATAGGGACTAGCCAATTCAACCACCCTTATTTTTCGAAAGAATTAAACAATCTTTTATAGGACTCCTCCTTTGCACTAGAAAAGAATGACCTAAAGCAAGATGAAGCATTGTTGTGCTAAGATAGGACAATCTTTCTAAATGCCCCTAGGGACATCGAGCAATCTTCCTAAATGCCCAAGGGTTGCACCATGTTAAAGGACTCTATAACATTTGAAGTGCAAGTTTGGGAGGTAAGACACTCTGACACTTGTAACAAGGATTTGATGCTCTATCTAGTCAACATCCATTGTACCGTTCTTCTCTGTAGGGGAATCACTTCCCTCCCTGTTATAACACCTGAAGGTGGCAACAAACAATGCATCGAGGCATTGATTATCTAAGACACTCTATTAATGAGACCTACTTCCCACCCTTCCTTAGGGTTGCATCTGTTAATAGACGTTGTAACATTTGAGATGTAGGTTTGGAAGGTAAGACACTAGACTCTATATTTTGAAGTCACATTTGGGGGGTAAGACACCCTATCATTAGCAACAAGGATTTAATACTATATCTAGCCTACATCCATTGTACCTTGTCATCACGTTTGAAGATGGCAGCAAACAACACATCGAGGCCTACTTCTCATCCCTTCCCTAGGGTAGCACCTAGTTAGGTTAGACACCCTGCAATTGGCAACAAGAATCCAGTGCTCTATCTAGTCTACATCCTATGATTGTACCCTTCTCTTTTATACCCATTAGAAGAATCGCTTCGTTCTTCCCTATTGTCACATCCAAATGTGGCAGAAAACAACACATATGGTCACAATCACCTAAAACACTAGATCAATTAGGCCCTCTCATCCATCCCCCCGATCCCCAACAAGTCAATTAACCTCCACAAGACTTTCGAGGAGCTAAAATTGCATATCCCAATACAAATCCCACTAGGCCACTAAACATACCATCTATAGGAGGTTCCAAGGCCAAATTCACTTCGTGGACTATTTCTCACCAAGTCAACCCCATCAACAAATTTCCCATTCAAAGATTAGTCCCCTCCAGCTTGGATTTCAGCAATGATGACCGTCCCCTCTCACCTCCTTTCTGGGCCCATCACAATTCAACATCTACGTTCTGTGATTAACATGGTTTCGGTCTAGATTCTGTGTCTACACTTGTCCATGTTTCTATTGACTAATTAGTTAACTCATTCTCTAATTATGTTAGAGAAATGATAAATGATGATTTCGCACCACCAGTGTGTATTCACATTAAGTGTTAAAAGAACCCCATTGACCTGCTTTGTGATCACTTGTTGACCATTAATGAAATTATCTTATCTTATTTTATCTTATCATATTATATCTCTCCTCCAGTAAACGAAGAGCTTAAAAAGAAACAAAACTAAGTGTTAAAAGAACCCCATTGACCTGCTTTGTGATCACTTGTTGAACATTAATGAAATTATCTTATCATATTATATCTCTCCTCCAGTAGACTAAGAGCTTAAAAAGAAACAAAACTAACTAGAAACAGAAACCTCAAATCCATTTTGGTGGCACTGCTGCCAACATGGCTACAACGTATGGACTGATCAACTTTTTCCATCAATCTTTTACTCACAAAAACTCGGGATTCTTTGACCTATTGCAAACTGCATAAAAATACAGTAGGTGACTCAACGGAAGATTCTCAGATTACTCTGGACCAATGTTGTTCATATTTATACTGTGACTGTGTTCCCCAATTGTATACTTCTTCATTCTTGCATAACAGTCCCAACAATCTAAACCTTGATATGCAAGCATGAAACACTGAGTTGCACTATACACACCACTCTTCAGGAAATCAGAGTGTGCCTTCGTGTGTATTGCCCAAGAACCAAATCGGATTTGGGTTGGCTCACATTTGCTAGCTGTCACATGTTACAACACACGATACACATTCAACATACTGCTCCTATGACAGCAGGATTTTCAATTTGATAGAAAGGTTAAAACATCAAAACACATTGCCACTTACGCAGTATACTTTTGACTATATTTCCTTCTAAGCACAGCTAAACAAAATGTGATTGCTAACAGTGCCAGTGTGTTTCAATTCCTTCATGGCGGCACTATCTTAAATTCGGTCAAGTTTTAGAAGCAAAGCATATGTAATGAAACAAATTAACAGAAGCAAGAAACACAATTCACTGGCCTTATTTACAGATGACTGATTAGATGACTAAAACTGGGAGTACCATACCAAGAGGCCCAGTCTCCTTATATATTTGATAGAAAGATTAAAACATCAAAACACATCACCACTTACACAATATACTCTGACCATATTTCCTTCTAATCACTTCTAAACGAAGTGTGCTTGATAATGGTGCCAGTTTTTAATTTCCTTCATGCAACACTATCATATTAAAGCCTCAAACTTGTAACAGGCTGAACGGAAAAGAAAGACTCAAGTTTTAGAAGCAAAGCACATGCAACGAAACAAAATAACGGAAGCAAGAACCACAAAAAATTGGAGGATTGTGCCATAAGGCAGAGTCTCCCTTGCTCTTTTCAACCTTCCTACAGTGCTTTTTTAAAAACAGTGCAGTGCTTTCTTTCCCTTGCAACAATTCAATTTTGATGAAAAAATCCCATGTGCATGAAAAACTACCCAATTAAGCAGCTGCCCTTCCTTTTTAGCCGCAATATGGGCAGATTCTCTCATGATTTTCGGTTACATGCCCAGTAGACATTTGGAAGCATGGCATACGCTTCTTTTAACTAGTGTGGGTCAGCCACCTCCACTACAAGCCTAGATTTGCAATAATGACAACTTGAATATTTACAATAAGGATATTTTGATAATAATTTCCAGCCACATGGCAAAGTGACAAAACATGTGTGTTTAACACAAGGCAATCCTTAGTTTCATGGAAAAGCATTGGAGAGGTTACCTCACTTCTATCAAAAATAGAGGTAAATGACAGTACCAATCCACAGAAGTGATGTGTGAAAGTTTTCTTTAACGAGTATAGCTGCAGAGTCTGAAAGACTGGTATGCGTAGTTTAGCACTCACACGCATATTCCATGTTCCCACCAGCTTTCGTAAGTGCATGTGTTTACAAGGCGCTTGCAAGTCTTGCGTGGATCATTGACAGATCTATGTTATTTTTGACACTGGAGCCAAGTAAAAATTTAAAACGAGTTATACATAACACACAAGAATAATGCCTCACATTTTAGTTCATTCCATCTCTCTATTCAATTCATGCGTAGCATACCTGTATAGAAAGTCACCAGTGGAAGCTATCCTTCCAGAAATCCATTCAGGAGCTAATTCTCCAAGAAGCTGCAACTGCTCCTCAACTTCACCTGCGAGTACAAAATATTAAGAGTGAGATCAGATCACATAGCATGGCATTGAAATTGTTCCCTGCAAGACAAGTCAAGAGAGATGTTCAAAGAGAGTTATTTACTTCTATCAGTGACAGCAGTGTGATTTGATATTATTTTGTGAACAAGCTCCTGCCTTGTAAGAACTGAACGTTTGCTTAAACGAAATATATGACGTATCATATTGAAAAGTCTAGGCAAGCATCCAATCATCTGCTGACGCCTCTTAGCAGCTGATACACCCGACTTGCACTCCTCTAGCGTCTTCAACTCTTTTTCATGGAGCTGCAGACATAGTCTTTCGTATTCAAAGGGGAAAATTTTACTCAGAAGCTCAAAAAACTTTACAATTTCAAGGTGACCTGCGGTATTATCTCTGCTACTAGTATTTTGACGTATAATATGCATTCAGTTTACAGCACAACATGTATTCAACCCAGAATCAGGCAGAGCAGCTAAAGTATTAGCAACTACAGAGAACATCAGAAGGAAAAGTCATTGCAATTTAGCATGCTATGCCAATGCAATTTCCAAGGCACTGACGAACATGGGGTAAAAAGCTTGGTCTGAAAAGCAATTTAATGTCATTGACTTGAATCAACTAATTATGAACAAAGTAAAACCACGAAAGATAATGACAAGAACTTACCCCTTGCACCACTGTCATCGGAATGGACTGAATGATTTCCCGGTCTGATCGAGACATTCCATCGATAGCTTTCTTGTATGACTCCAGAATATCGTTACTTGTCTTTTCAGCTGGCTCTGGAACATTTGATTCTCTATCAATGTCCAGCTTGCAAGGTTCAGCATTGCTTTTCTTAGGAGATCGTAAGCACAGCAGGCCTGTTTCAGAACAATTCTTAGTAGTGTCAACTTGCAGTGTCTGGGATTCATCTACACTGAATCTGAGTCGCTTTGAAGCATGCAAGGGTGGAGTATTAGGGAACCCTTTCACTGAAGTGTTCTCCAAGCTAGATGTTTTTCTATCATGCTGAGGACATTTAGAGTTTTGCATCACCTTCTCATTCTTCTTCGATATGGCAAATGGATTTGCGGCCATCCTCAGAGGTGGTGACTTAAATGAATCCACATAGTTACCCCATTCACCGGATTTCGCAGGTGTAGAGAGTATAGGGGACTGTGGAGATCGAAAACTTTGAGTACCGTCATCATCCAAATTGGCTTCCTCTGCTTTCCTTTTCAGAGGTGTTGAACGGATTTCAGGCTGCTCACAAGCAGGCGGAACGGAGGAATCTTTTTCTGGTCTGTTAAAAGCTATTGCTCTTTTGACATTGGTATTGTTAGATTTCTTCACAGTGGTCTGAGAAAGACGAGAGGCCTCTGGAGAAGCAAAACCTGGCGTTCCGGGAGACAAAATAGGAGAGGATGTATTGGGTGCAACAGAAACTCCCGCAAATCGCAGGGATTTCTTACTGCTAGGGCTCTTTAGATTAGATTTCAGTATGGATTTAACAACTGGTGTTTTGACAGCAGAGGACACATCGGAAGCTGTTTTCAAAGCAACAGAGTGACGAGTAACCCTAGGTGTTACAGGGGAGAAATAACCCTTTGGCATAGGCGAGCTTTGATTCTTGGACATTGATGCTGTTTTGCAAGGTGTCTCTACATCAATAGTACCATCAGCGACAGGGTCTAGGTTAGGCGCCTTGGAAGGAATCTGTTGAAAATGCCGCATTTCGGCAGAGCGGCAAGGTTCTGAGATGGGGGATTCTGGATGGGTTTTATTGCAAGAAGACGATTTGCACTCTGTTTCATTAGATTCCTTAATGTCTTGAGTATTTGCAGTGGGAAGGAACTTGACAGCAAAATGGCTCTTAAACCCTGGAGAGAGATGAGAATGGAGAGATGACGGATGCACCCCTTCAAACCCATCTGGCTTCACGGTTTCAGGGACCTCAGAAATAGGCTTCAAATCTGGGTACTGCTCCGGCACAGGGAATGGTGCGCTCGCAGATGGTTGAGCTGTGAAGCTTCTCTGAGAAAACCGCCTCTGGAAATTTTTGGGTAAAAGTGAGGACATCATAGAGGGTTGGGGTTTTTCTTGATGAGTACCAGGCGTATCAGAAGAAACACCTCTTGCTGGGGAAAGTCTGTTACATATCAATGGAGGAAGTGGAGAGCAGCCTGAGGAGGTTAGCTGACATTTTCTATTGAAGGGCTCTGGCAGGATTGCCTCCGGAACATCGTCTCCCTGCAATGCAATCGATGAAGTGCACCATGTACATACCCAGTTAAAACTCATAATATTGAAGAATCTTAAGGAATAATAATAATAATACAGGATAGTTGGAGTAGACTCACATTGGGATGAGCCTTGACGAATTCCACTAGACGGGTACGAAATGCTTCTCGCAAAGCCATTGAATTGTTGGCTTTGAAGACCTTGCCCTTACCACTTAAAACTGCATCATACAACACAGTGATTTTCAATTCTGGCTTCATGCACAGCGTCTCCTCATCATGTGTCATGATCTTCTCCAGCAACAGTCCTTCGGGCAAAATGTGCTTCATTTGTGCCACGTGGTTACACATAAATCTCCTGAAACCGGAATTAGGTTTTACTATTAATTCACAAACGGTGAGGAAAATACCTTTGACTATATTTGTGAAAAGGAACCCTAAAAATCTGAGTATTCGTTCTATGATTGAATCGGTCAAGCTTTTAGATCCTGGACAGGGAAAAAATTATATGTCTACTAATGTCATCAAGATCAAGGCATTGTAGGTCTGAGAGGAGAACGAGAAACAGTCTGCGGTTTATACATACTTGTTGGTCATAGTTTCAACTTGGGGGCAGATATTGCTGAAGCTACTGTTTGCCTTACGAAGCCGAAGCAATTTGATGGCAGACTCCATGGAATTGAAAAGCTCTGCCAGCATTTCATATCTATAAAACCCACACATAAATGCGTGAGTTTATCAAACACCCAGAAAATCAGATTGTAAAAATACAGTAACAGATATATGCTTACTTGTCTGGAAGACTGATATCTGCGGCCTTCGGAGCTTTGGGCGGGGCAGAAATGGATTTTTGACGCTGATTTCTTTTGGGACGAGCTGTAGAATCGTTTGAGGTCTGTAATAGTTTTCTGGCTTGATTTGCGACCTCCTTGACAGACATAGCAACTCCCCTGTTTCTAACTCTTGAAGAAGAATTTTGACTGCATTTTTTCTCGGGCGTGGGAGCACCCAACAACAACGATGGACTTCTGCCCGTGGCCTTCTCTGATCGTCCATCGATTTGTTTTTTGAGAGATTGGCTGAGACGGAGCGGCTTCTTGCAAGGGAACCCTAAAACCGCTTGATCCTTTTTCTGGTTAAGAGATCTCTGAGAGGAAGAGGAAGATGTGGATCTGCCCCTGCCTCTACCTCTGCCTCTGCCTCTGCTTGTCCCTTGCTCTCTCCTGCCTCCTGTACCGGCCATCGTTATCGCTGTTTCTTTGTTTCTCCGAGAAATCCACAACGTTCTCAGTCAGGGAATGCCATAGCCTAAACATCACTTCTTCCCGCGTTCTATCTGTATGGCGGGAATGCCTACGTGGCAGCTCCCTTCCGATCATGGCGGGAATCGATGCTCAACGGTCATATAACCTGGACCATATATATATTTTTAATACAGGTCCCAGGGCGATGGGTGGAGCCGGATAGGCTATACAATCATGTATCATTTCAAAATGTTAACCTTTTCTTTAAATTCACTTGGTGGTGGAAAGATTAACTTTGGTCCAATTGGTTTAAATCATTATTTTTGTACTCACTTGGGAAGTTCATTTTTTTATAATTTATTAAATGATTTATTTTAATAAGTTATAACTTTTAAATATAAAATTATGGATTGTGGTCCATATTTGTTTTGGTTAATCAAATAAAATTATAAATTTCAATAATTTTCTTTTAATGAGACTTGTATATTAATTAACTTATTTTAACATTAATAAAATTAAAATTAGTGATATACAATAAAAATTAATATCAAAATTGATCACGAAACTTGTACATTAAAAAAAAATTATATTTTTGGTTAGTATAGAGGGTTATTAAGTGTACAAGGACCTCAAAGACATTTTCAATGCAATCAATTTCAAGTAACTATTAATCTTAGGATGTATCCTTATTTTTCAAAGTTTTTTTTTATCTTTGTAAATTAAATTTTTGCATTTAAGCATTTAATTTTAATCATATTTTTTTTATTATAATATTGAGTTGCAGAAGGGGAGGGATTTCGAAGGAATAATAGAAGATAAATATGTTTGGGGTTTGGGAAAGAGGACAAATAATCAAGCAAAGGCTTATGGATTGTATCTCGGTTTCACTTTAGCTCAAAAAAAAAAAAAAAAAAAAAAATTATGAATATGAATATGCTAGGGGACTCCTTTCTGATCATAAAACATATGAACCACAACTCTGTAGCTCAGAACAATAAATTGAATCAAATCGTCATGAGAGCCTAAGGAATGATACCTCACTTTGGACAATTAAAGTTTTTTCATATTTTAAGAGGTCAAAACAAGGAGGCTGATAGGAAAGCAAATATTTCCCTATCCCTTAATTGCTAATATGAAAATCCAAAATCTGAAAGTTAATTTGAATCCAGTATTAAAAATCAGAATCATAAGATGAAAACTAGGGATATAAAGGGGTTGATAAGTTCTGTCATCCCCCTCATGGTTCCCTCCCCCTACCTTCCTCTCTTCCTTCTATCATGCCTCGTCTCCCTCTCCCCCTCCCCCACCACATCACCCTCCCCTTGCCCCCCCTCTCTAGGCCACCTCACCCACCTTAGTTGCTCTCCCCTCTTAACCCTCCCCACCCCTGTCACATCTGCCCTCTCATTTCATGCCCCCTCTCTCTGCCTTGTTATTGCTCTCCTCAGCATGATGCTCTATTTTTGTCGCCCTATGCCCATTGTCCTCAACTTGTTGAAACACTTGTCGTTGGCTTGTACTTAAGTGAGGTAACTATGGGTCTTGCTAGTCAGATCTCGATCCGTAGCATAAGCATTCAATGAGAAAACATGTGAAATCCCTTTGAACAAAATTGACATTTAATCCTATTGGGCTGGAGCAGACGGTTCATGCAAAGGAAGGTGAATTTGGAAAAGATGGAAGTCATTTCAGCAAGTAGGATCATCATGGAGGATCATCGGGATCAAGGAGGTAAGCACACAATCCCACACTTCTGTATTTGGCTAAGGCTCAAAAATTCCTATAAATGGATGCATAACAATTTGATCTTCTGCCAAAAGAGGGGGTATGTCTTTGTCCTGGTTTTTATTAGCTCAAGGACCACTTGGCAGCGTCTGGGAAGTCAGGGACTTAAGGGGTTTTTTTGGTTGTGGGAAGAGAGGGTAGTCACCTCGTGAGTGTGAGTTTGTATCTACATAGAGGGTCAATTTCGATTCATCTTATAAGGGTGAGACAATTGGGGGGAGGGGAGTGGGATGAGCTCAACTTCTGTGTGGCATTCGTTGGGCTCTGTGTTTTTCCTTTGTGTGTGGTTTATCCTTTCTATCAGTGTCCTTCAATTGTATTCATTGATGCAATGAGTCATACCCACGAGGAAGTCTCAATTTCTGGTTCTTGTGGTCATCATCACCCTCACTCAGGAAGGATGGTGGGGCGTTCGGAGAAAAAGCGAGTGAGGAACCCTCCACAGACATAATTCTCAACTCCCAAATGTGGGCTTTGTCACAATGAATACTATGAACTTAGGGAGGGGTTGGAGGCTATTCAGAGGTGTCTTCAGCAAAAACAGGAGGAGGCTTACAAAATGCAGGAGAGGCAGATTGACAAAAACATGAAGATTCGTCAATTAGAGGATGAAATTGACGCTCTGCGAAATCAAATTGAGGACCTTCAATTCAAATTGGAAGAAAATAACTCCCATTTTTCCAACGAGACTATTGAATTGACCTAAATCGTCCAGCGGCCATGGAGGACTAGCCATCTCCTTGGGTTTATCTTTTGATGATGAAATATAAATGTATTTTGCTTCTAAATCAGTTATGTAGGGTGTATATCGGTAATCAAGTAGATATGTGGTTTTTGTAATTTTGGAAAAGAATTGGGTATGGATGAACAATATACAAATTTTATTACCCATGGATGACATTATACTCAAACTGTAATTCTCTCGGTTTTTGGCCGCGAACGGGCACAGATTAATATAATCCTTCTACTCTTTACCATTAAAAAAATTATTATAATAACTTATGGGTCTACCTGGCCTTAAAAAAAAAAAGTAAAAAATCATAATGATCATAAACAATATCGAGGTCAATCAATAATTAGTACATCATTTTCTTAATATTCTTAACCTCCCCAACATTTAGTGTTTGAAGCATTTACTTCATAAACATCAATCTCCATTGCTTATAGTGTCCACATTAATTGAGTTATTGGAAGATCATTCTTAAGATTACTTTGGAGACCTTCCCAACCTTGAATATAAGGTTCATGCGTTTGAGCGTTTATTTTCAACCATGGTTCTCAAATTTGTATGTCTTTCATATCAATCCATTGGTTGCACAATCATCCTTATCGTTAGTCCTCCTCAACCATGGATATACAGCTAGGCCTCTACAACGTTTACTAAATCATAATTTTCCAACCCCTGAGGCTTTCATACCAAACTAGTGGTTGGAGGATCCCCCTTGTCGTTATTTCTTAAACCTCCCCAAATATAAATAAAAATCTTATACTCTAAAGTTCTTCTCAACAATTATTCCCAACCATTGGGGCTTCTAGATCAATCCAATGAGTTTCACAACCCTCGATATATGTAAGAGCCCAATTTTCATTCCCAAGTTAGTGTTATGTATATATGTGATGAATATCTAAAAGCCAAACAATGTAATATGTTGGATTGTACATTGGATGGTAATTGAAAATACAAAAACAAAACAAAACATCATAGGCTACCCTAAAAATAGGAAAAAGGAATGGGGGGCTCTAACTTCAAAAGGAGGGAAAGAATTTGAACTTAGGCAAGTTGAGGGGACAAAAGAAAAATAATATTATTTTATTGAAATGCCCGAGTCCTTAACCTTGTTTAATCAGTGCCCTTAAATCCATGTTTAATTTATACCAAGCTTTGGATTAATTATATGAAGGAGGTATATGGACTCTCCATATAGATATGTGGTCCCTCATACATTATACCTTTTTTCCATGCAAGAGAACTGGGGGAATGTGAACTAACATATAGTTCAAGAAAATCGAGAGACTTATCTCTGAGCCCACTACTATAAACTTATGTTAATTGAACTATGCTAAACTATAGCCACGGACAGTGAGAGAATTGTAATTGTATATAATAATTTTCATTTATTGGGTAAATTAGCTACAATTGATAATCTCGAAATCTCTATAGTGAGATCTCCTACCTAGGCTATGTTGGAGCCCTAGAATGAAGTTGGATAGTCTAAGGGATTACTGAGCAAAGAAGAAGATTCCATTTATTGGGTCGTGCAGGTTTATGGGGAAAGAGGATCATGGATTAAGACTATTGTACAGGTAAATATTGGCTATGAATCTAAGAATTGTGTTTTGCGAAGAAACTTAGAGCCAACCAAAGGAAGATATTACCCTTGTGAATTACTAGCCTTATTTTGGGGGTGGCCTTTAATGCCAAGAAAATGGTTGCAACGGGAAGCCTATGGTTGGACGGAATGTTTTTCTTTTGTGACTAGTGGATGGACACTTTCCAGACATATAAGTGTACATGAATGTACCTATGAATTGTGTTGAATTAATGTTGTTAATATTATGGATTTTTCTTACTTTTTAGCTTGTTTGATCCCACTTGCATGTGTAAACCTATAATTATAATATATGGTGTCATTGTGACTAAATTATTAATTAGTATTACATAAATATGCATTGTCATGCATATAACTATTAATTAATTAATAGCTAGACACTGTGAAAAGGTATCAAGGAAGCAAATTTAAAGTGAAAATTTGGTGGTTTCAAGAAGTACCCCATATCCTTAAAGTGCACAAAGGGCATTGGGTACATTATAAAATGATATCCAAGCTACCAATTATAGATGGGGTTTTATGGGCCACATGTTAGCATATACATAAAGAAATCAAAGTTTGTGTGACAAATGTCTAACGAAAATTCTCCATGAGAATAATTGGGGAAAATAGTGCTTGAAGCTTGCAAATGTTAAATTGAATGTTGTAATTAACATATTGAAAGGTTGTTAGCGTATCTAGGTAGCTTATAGAGGTGTAAATGAAAAAGTTATCGAATTTCAAAGTTTACTTTGTAAAAAAATAAGAAAATTATAGTTTGTAGGTTGCGTGTTTGACAAAATGTCAATGAAGAGAAGTGTATACAACCCATAATTGAGAATTTCATGGATTTGAAATGCTCAAACTGTGTTCTTGAAAAAGCATATGGGCAAGCATGGAAGTGATGTTGATGGAGTTCTTAAAATACAAAGTTTGGCTTTGCATAAAGAAATTGGATATATGTATCTATATGTATTAATTTTATCATTGGCAAAGGTTGGAATTCCCAATAGTGAATTTATAACTCCATTTGGATGCAACGCAAATTGGATTGTGATGCAGGTGCATAGGTCGAGCACAAAAATTCAGGAATTCTCGATAAGAGCTTACTAATGTGATGGGATAGCCACATGGTAATGTTAGGAGGACATTTGAATGTTTTGTAAGAAATTGTAAATATTTACATTAGAAAGTGGGTTTTGATTTTCTTAGAATAAGTTGGTGATCTAAATATGGACAAGCTAGTTTTGTTGTGCTAGCATCCTCATCAGTATAAAATAAAAGTGTGTTTAAGGATCATCTCAAATAGCAAGTTATGAGAGGGTTTATGTGTCAACTTTACGTGTCTTTTATGAGCAATTCATGAGGTAAAATAGCTGCTAAAACACATATACAACAAGTAAATTGTAGAGAATATAATACACAATAAACACATTACACAGAGCTGATAAAGGAGTTCACCCCTCCTAGGCTACGTCTCCTTGGACCTACTTCAATGGCTTGGCCCTCTTTGGATTAATGGGAAATTATTTGATTACATGCACCTACAGTGCTCCAATGGATATACAACCTACTCCATTAGATTCAAAAGACCCGAAAACCCATAAGTAGCATCTTCTGGCTCTTCGAATGGTTTTTAAGTGAAGCAGACATGACCTCCTCTCCTGGTGGCCCTAGGCATCTTTAATCTTCAAATGGGAAAAATCACTCCCAAAAGTGATCCTATACCTCTAAAACCTGCACCAAATTGCTCAGAGCATCCAAATCTACTAGGATTGACTCTTCCTGAGCCCAATTTGGTTGAATATTACTCAAGTTATGGCTTCTTCACTTTTTTCCTAGGAAAACTCCACTAAAACTGGAGCAACTCCAATTAACTTTGCCACATTTGGAGTTCCCACTAAAATTAGAGGACTCTGCCAACTTAATCCGCTTAGATAAACACACATTCACTAGTGGTTAAGTGGGATTAACTATGGGTTTAGGTGCTACTTGCGCACTTAGCATAATCTGCATTAAAAATAGGATTAACGCATTTAACCTTGTTTATGGGTTAATAAAATGCATTATGTTTTAACTCCACCATTATCATAAGCCCTCCGCCTTGGTCATGAGCCAAAGGTTCTGTGGTAAGGGGTTGGCCCCGCTTACCCCTACCATTGCAATGTTTAAAACTTTATAAGTTGAATGCGATGTATGGTAAGAACCATTGCCATGGTCTAACGGTAAGACCTGCGTGTAGTGTGGAGGAGGTCGCATGGTTGAGCCCGACCTCCTACTGTCCGTCACAATAATTTTTTTCCAAACAACTTTGAAATGAAATTCGACCTTGGGGGGCACATGGCGGCCTCCGGGCTTGCCACGTGTCGTGACCCCATTGGTCTGACCAACATCCAACCAAAAACTGAAAAATCACCAACCAATCCGGACTTGACATTTGTCAACCATGGAATATTCCTTCAAATTTTTTTTGCTGACTGGGCTATACAGATGCTGAGTCAGCATCCTTGTCACCAAAATTTACCTATTTGTGCAATTGAACAGATTGCTCTAACTTTCTCATACAGACTCTGTTTTGAGCGAAACAAAATGCGCCAGAATCAGGAAGACGAGACCTATCTGGTCGTTCAGGTTCCGAGTGATTCTAATCACTTCGAATTTTTAGCAAATTTTTGCCCCCAATTCAGTTTTTGACGATTTATTCCCACTGAAAGGCTTTTGGACCCACAAAATTTGGTTATCTGATGAGAGTTTAATACTCTTCTCTTTTCCAAGTTCTATCAACTTGATTTTACTTGGAAAAATATCCATGACAACCACTTTGGTTCAGTGACATGCCTTGCCTTGTGAATGGCTTGGCACTTCAACCAATGTCCTCCTTTCATTGTTGACCCAATCCAACACTTGTTGGCTGCTTGCTGACTGATTAAACACCTTGTTGTACCAAAGTGATCCCTCAGTGCTTGGAAAGCTAACTGATGGCCTTCCCACTGAGAATCATGTTCCTCCTTTGCACACACATGCATTCGATGCGAACTTCTCCTTGGAAACCACTTTTCCAAGTTAAGCCCATTTGAGTGAACTACAACAATGATTTTCAATATCGATAATCACAAGAAAAGAAATGACCATTCTTTTTACCTCCACGGTTCCAAATTCCACATCTAGAAGAATGAATTCGCCATCTCTTTCGCTTCTTAGCATCAACACATCAAATGGTATACAATGGTTGTTGTTTTGACTACAAACTTTTTTGGCATCTTGAACAATTTCCGCTTCTTGATTCCATCATCCTCCAGTATTGACATGTTTCTCATGCCATGATTTGAGAATGAAGGCTAATCACGAGCCTCTCGCTCAAGGGTGGACCTTCCAAAATCCAGAGACATCTTGTCACAAGAAAAACCATTAAATTGAAAAACACATCATGCAAGAAACACAACTTGACGATCTCTTCCTTTTGCTCCTTCAAAGAAAAAAATGTCACATCTTGTGAACATTGCCATGCATTCTTTAATCGTGGTGTACAAACCCATCGACCAAACACAAGTCGAAAAAACATGTGTCTTCAAACCATTGACTCTCAATTCAAATAAAAGCATGTACAATAACTTGAAGATTCTTTTCACAAAAGAACAAGAATTTCACATCTCATGAAACAATTTGTCAACATCTCCCTTTCATCTTTGGAGATAAAATCAACTCTTCCAAGTCAATAAGACATACATGTAACAATCAATCGACCAACACAAGTCGAACACTCATGCATGTTCGAGCACAATGAAACTATCAAAATTCCACTGTTCACACGCATAAACTCTCGTGCATGTATAAAATGCTCAACTCTCTCACAAGTACAATCACAAGTACAAGAATCCCATTGGTATGTACGAGTAATTAAAGAGCTGAAATGACCAAATTTACTACAACAAAGTGAGTCAACATACTCCACTTTCAAACACCTTCCTGGAGTAAACATGCAACATGCATTCTAGAGAAAAAGAAGTGCATTCACATGCAAATTGCAACTATACATTTCCATCTTTGTTGCATCTAAGTGAGTCAACATAAATCTACTTTTCCAAAATGTTGCTTCGTGAAATATGCAACATAATTTCAAGAGAAAAAAAAATGCATTCAGATAATAATGAAATGCATCAATAAGGAAATATTTGCATCAATCATCAAAAGAAATGCAGGGCCTTAATTGGTAAAGAAATCTAACCATCTCTTTCCAAACCATTTCAATGGCGCTTCTTTCAACTACACTTCATCATGTGTATCATCCTGACCCACATCAATTATGGAATCCTCTTTTCCATTCTTTGGCCCGGGGTTCTAGAGGGAGGGATACCCCCCTCGCTCCCCCTCTAGCCTCATTTAAGAAGGTGGTACAATCTAAACTCATGGAAGAACGCACTAGACAAGCGTGAGAATTGAACCTCAAAGTGAGAGGGCTTCCTTTGCCTCTCACATCCTCAGACCCCACGATGGTTGGGACCTTGTTCCTCATTGAAAAACTAGATCTCCAGGATGTGACCCTTGATAGAGCTTGGCTTGGATACGATTCCATTCTCTTTCTTCAGTTTAGGTCGGCGGTTGATCGCCTTCGGGCTCTTAGAGCTAAGTGAAATTTATTCTCACTTCCTAGTAAGATCTTCCTTGATGAAGATCTCACTAAAACACAGGTTGCTGAGCTCAAAAGCTCTAGGGAGTTGGTTACAGCAGCACATCAGGCATGGAAATTGGCAGTTATCAGGAATCTCAAAGCAGTTATTTGGGACACTTTACCACCTAGGTGGAAGCCCCATTCCGTGTCCTTCAAATGACAGGCTCGTTGGGGAAGGCAACAAGGGACATCCATTTCCGTCAGTTGCTGGAATGGGAATGGGTCTTTTTGGGCATCACCAGGTCTATTATATGATGCTCTTCGACTGTCGAATATCTTATTCATCACCGAAACACATGAGAGCCTTGTTCAACCTCTCCCAGACATTACAGGTTACCATAAGTTCTCAGCTTGTAGGCAGGAGACGAGGAGTTCTGGTGGTATCAGAGGTTCTGAGGGGTTTGCTTGCTTCATCAGAGATTCCTTTCAGAGAAAGATTTCTTTGGTGGTTGTGGATGAGTTTGCGAGGTTTATGTGGGTTCGGGTTCGAGGGGTCTCTCCTCTCCTTAGCGACATTTACATTGTTGTTTGTTACTTCCCTCCTGCTTCTTCATCATATTCCATTCATAGTGGGCCTGACAGGGACCCCTTTGTCGATTTGTATGTCAACATAGCCCAATATTCAACAGTTGGGGAGGTTATTCTTCTAGGTGACTTCAAATCCCGCACCAGAGCCCTCCATATCCATCTTCACAATTGGTTTGAGGATGTGTACTGCATTCAATAGATCGATCCAAAGTCGGTGGGATTTCACAGGATGTCTGATGATGCGTTGGGGCCCCTTACCGCCTATGGTCGACATCTTTTATACTTGGGCGTATCTCAGGAGCTATTGATTCTTAATGGCCTCCCATTTTTTCCAAACTCCCACTTTTTCACATGTTGGCCTCGTGGTGGAGGAGCAAGCGTTTTTTATTATGTCCTCTCTAGCCAGAAATTCTTCCCCTTAATTCATGACTTTTTTGTTTCTCCCACCCCCTTAGTTAACCATGCTCTTCTTTATTTCTCTCTTCGCGCTGACAACCCCCCCCCCCCCCCATTCTCACCCCACCTCCCCTCAAGGGCTCACCACGTACTACTTTTCGTTTTGATGAGAGTGACCCAGACATCTTCTCTTCCCACCTTCGCCAGATGCTCCCCTCCATGGACCAATTCTCACAATTTGAATCTGCATCGACCAAGTACAATTGTCTCTCATCCATCATTTTGGATGTTGCCCTTATGTCCTTGCCCCACTCTCGTCGTCCCACTTCCACCTCTCATAAACCCAAATCTTGCACTATGAATAGATGGTATGACGAGGAATGCAAAGCTCTCCACCGCCAGCTTCGACATGCATTCATCCATACTCACCCCTCCTACCCCAACATCAAAGCCTTATATCGTCGCCTCCTCCGTCGCAAGAAACATCTCTTTGTCTCCCAGAGAATACGGGACTTGTGTACCTCTCTTGCTCACTCCCCTAGACACTTTTTGCGTACTGTCCTCCCCCTCCACACTCCCCTCCCCTCTGACCTTAACCCCCAATCCATGTTCTCCCATGTGTCCACCCTCTGTGACATCCCAGGGCAACCCCAGATTTAGGTGACCTCTTCGCCCTCTTCATGTTTCGTATTCTATGATAGTGACATTAGAGAGGCCATTTGGGTGATGAACAACAGCAAAGCAGCAGATGATGATGGTTTCCAGGCAGAGCTATTTAAACATGATCTTCATTCTCTGGTTCCCTACTTTTTTTATCTCTTCAACCATGTGGTCTGTACAGGTTTCCCATCAACATGGTCTCAGCATATCATTCACCCGATACACAAATCGGGGCCCAACTCAAATCTTAACAATTATAGGACTATCATGGTGGGCCACACATTCTCCAAACTATATGCTACATCCCTCCACCTCCAAATCTCCAAGGATATTGAGAGGAAACAACTTAGAGCTATAGGATAGGCTATATTTCAACCTGAGCACCAGACTATTGACCACACTTTACACTTAGGGCCATCATCTAGGAGGCACGACATTGCTCTTCGAAATTTTATTGTTGTTTTGTAGACTTTTCAAAAGATTTTGACTTAGTCCCTAAAGAAGCATTATTCCAGAGACTCGGAGATATTGGAATCTCAGAGACTCTATTGTCAGTCATCATGCGATTATATGAGTCGGTCCTTGGTCTTCTGCACACAGTACATGGGCTATTAGATTTTATTCGGAGCACTATTGGGGTAAAACAAGGTTTTCCCTTATCCCCCATACTATTTGGGATCTATATTGATGAGTTGGAGTCCTTCTTGTGTGAACCAAGGTTAACCTAGGTAAAACCAAGGTTATGATCTTCAACACGTCGAAGAAGTTCCTCTGTGACCTCCATATTTTTTTTCAAAGGAGAGGAGATTGAGATCACCAACTCATACACCTATCTGGGGATACTATTCATAGGACCTCACTTTAGCTTGCGGCCTGCACTCCAACCTCGAATCAACAAAGGCTATGGATCCTTGGCGCTTCTCGAGAGACAATGTTTTCGGAATCATTTTCAGGACATATCATCCAATATGTCACTGATGGACAGTCTTGTTCGACCCACCATTCTATATGGTTCAGAGGTTTGGGGTCGTAGCTTACTAAAGTCTGATTGGTCTTCTGCAGAGAGAGTTCAAATCACCCTTCTTCGTTGCATCATTCGGTGCAAGCAAACAGTTCCTCATCCCATCATTCTTGCAGAGTTTGGAGCTCACCCTGTTCGCCGTGAGACAACGTTTGGTATCATCTCTCTTCTTCACAGTGTTCGGGGTTTTGCGGAAACAGCGACGGGGCAGGACCGATATCCATAATTGGCCTACCTTTCATCAGAGTCCATTGCAGTAGCGAGTCCTTCGGCTCGATCTCGATGTTGGTATGTTGGAGTCTCGGATCTCCTTACTTCAGTTGGTATCAAGATAGACCAACTCCCTCCATTCAATTATTCTTTGTGTGCACCGAGCCACCTCTTACCAACCAAACAAGAGATGAATAGAATCATCCTAGAGGATATTTATAGGAAATATGTACATGTTATTTAGATAAACCCTCTGGATGGGTTACGTCCGAAGATGGCTTTCTATGTGTTAGTCATTAATATTTTTCACTATCTTTGGATGACTATGGGATGGTTATAGTTTTCTGAAAACAATATTCCTTGAATATCTTGAGTTTCAGAAATCTCACTGCTTTCATTATCTTAGATAAAACCTTTTTCCTATTTATCAGTTGCCATCTCAAAATCACCCTGTTTCTCCTAGAAGACTCATTAGGGGTTTATACTTCTCATTTTCTTCCTTCTCTCCTACCTAAAACCTAATTTCTCCATTTCCCTTGTCAATAAACTCCATCTTCCCTCTAAGGTTTCTTGTTGCTAACTCATTCCAATGTATTTTTGGGCATAATAACCTATAACAATGCTCTGTTTTCACTTGAAAATCTCTAGGTCAAACTTCAGTCAAAATCAGATCAAAGGGCACTCACATTAGGTCATTAGGGTTTTTGTATTGTTTCAAGGTCATCCTTTCATTCCTACAGCACACATGTGAGAAAGATTGATTATGATAAGCATTCTTCTGGCTCCCCAAAATCCTTGGATGTTTCAGGCACTACTTTCCCTTTGCTAGAATCTGGCTCAGATGTAATAGAATGTCAATACATGGTTATTCAAGAAAGACCTAAAATTTCCAAGGAGGATTATCTTCTCAGTTCAGAACCTGCAAGTGAGAAAAATGGAAAAAGTTTAGCACTTCTACAGAAGTGTTGGAACATTTATCAGCAGAAAGTACTGATGATGTAGATTGTCTACTCCTGAATGAAAACAACTTACAACAAGGGAAAGAGGAAAAAATTGGTCTTGTAGATGACAAGGCTTTGAAACTTGTTAGTCCATTTGAGTGCCTAAATGTGATTACTTGCAGGAAAATGACATGGAAAAATCACACAAGGCCAAGCATGAAAAAATTCTATCAGAAAATACTGATGGAATATGGAAAAAGGTGAGGTGAACTGGACAGAAATGAATGAACTTGAAAGGACTATAGAGAACTTAGAAGACAACACTGATGATTGTTGTAAAGAACTGCAGACACTTAAGGTTTTGAGAAAGGTGGCCAGAGAAGGTGGAAAAGATGAGTTGAGTTTTATGGTGGAAACTACAGGATATTTTGAAGATGCTACTATGTGATTAAATCCAAAAGTTGTCAAAATGAACTTATCATGCCTAATGGGCAAAGGAAAAACCAACTTCATGATTTCAGCAACCTACACAGCAAAAGTGTCAAAGAGTGTTAGTGAGAAAAGGAAAAGGACTTTAAACATTAGAAAGTGGGTTTTTCAAAAGTTAAATGAAATCCTCAAGCCTATAAAATCCCATCTAACACTTCCATATAGTCATCATTGCATTTCAAAAAGATCAAGAGTGCTCAGCAAGGAAAAATTTGTGGGTTTTCTGAGCAAATTCGGCCAAATTTTTTTGGCGTTGCGCGCCTGGGAGTTAGCGCTGCACCCTTGCACGTTTTCCTCCACACAATTTCTGAAGGTTATGTGCACCTGGGAATTGGCGCTGCACCCTTGCCAGCGCACTGCGCTCTTGCCTGATAGGACCCTGTGAAGTTGCCTTTGGCACTTCACGCTCAGAGTCTGGCACTGTGCCCTCAGCCATTAGCACTGCGCGCTTGGACATAAAGGGTTTTGGCCATTCAAATCACATCAAATCTTCTCCAAATCCATGCCAAGGTCATCCAAGCAATCTTAAAGGGTAATTACATGATATGAACCTTGCTTTGAAGCTATTTCGTCACTCTTAATTGAATGGGAATGAAACCCTAAGTTTTAGCTTGAAATCACTGTTTCATTCCTATTTCATCCTCCTTAAAGAAAATCGGTCATAAAAAGGGTAATTGCATTTATTTAGGGTTTATATTCATTTAATTTTTCCCCTTCACTCATTCCCCTCATTTGCTCAAACTGCCATTTCATTCCCTTCCCCTCATTTTCATTCCTCTTACAATCTAGGGTTTTATAAAACAGAGTTTAACATGTCAGAGTGAGAAGGTAGTGATGTTGAGGCACAAATTCCAAAGAGGCATGATCATAAGGGAGGAAAGATAAACAGGTTTGAACCTATCAATATAAGGGAACTCATGGCCTCTCCCCTCATTGTTTCTTGTTTTAAGCATGTAGGCTACTTTGAATTTTGTTAAAGAGTACAACAAATCCAAAACCACCCAGAGCTAACAAGACTACTCATTATCAATTTGCATGACAAAAAAGTTAATCTTGTCGGGGTAAGCTTTGAGATGTCTACAAATGCCATTGCAGCTGCTACAGGGATACCTAGTGTAGGAGAGAAATGGTTCAAACAAGAAAACTTGGACATGAGTTATTTTGAGCCATACCTCAAACCTAGGTATAAATATCACAGCAAATCCATATTCCCTTTTTCTCATATTCTCTATATATATGCACCTATGTTGAAGATAATAATGAAGTATTTCACTTGTGATGGAAGGTTTTCTCGCCTTTACTCATACCATACCCATATTCTTATGCATTTTAATAGAATAATAATGCTACACATACCATATTATCTTTTCTGTATCATTGACAAAATGGCCTACATTGTGCAAAAGAGAAACTACAATCAGCAAATGCAGAGCCTTTTTCATCACTCACTTATCAAGATGGTGGTTATGCACCAACTCCAGTAGAAGAACATTCCATGGGATACCTTCATTACCCATGAGATTTTCACTACTGCACCTATTCATCATGAGCCAGATGTACCTTCATCATCCCATCCTCCTGAATCCATTCCTCCATCACTTCCTAATGTTCATACATCTCCACCCACTCACATTCCTTCACCCCATGATGACCCTTCTGCATCACCTTTCCACAACCCTTCACCCTCATATCATAATGACAAAGCATCAAGTAATGATGGGAACATTGAGACAGATGGCACTAAAATGAGTGACATTGAGCCATTTCCTTTGAAATACCGGAGAGGTTACAAGCGTGTGTTTGCTGCACTTGATGTGCAAGGGGTCATGCCTTCTTCATCAGCAAAGCAGGTTGATAGAGGCAAAGGAAAGGTCACAGAACCTATCACTGTTGAGGAGGAGAAAAAGCATGAAACTGAGCAAGAGTTTTAGTTAATTGACTTTGATGATGAGGATGAAGAGAGGATTAATAGTGCATTGATCAGAGGCAAGGATGCCAATATTAGTGAACTTCAAGCTAATATTGGCAGGGTAAAGAATGTGATTAACTATTTTGAGTTAGAGAATTAGCAGTTAGAGACAAAGAAGACCATCAGTGAAATTATGGCAATCAAAGCCCAGAGAGAGGCCACAAAGGCCAAATATTTGTTGGATGAGGCCTTGGGTAGATACGAGGACAGTGATGATGAGGAAGATCAACTTCCTAGACAGATGCCAAAGACCATTGGGCTGAAGAGGGCTTTATCCCGAGAAAGGAAAAAAGAGGCAGAGTTGGCAAAGCAGCTCACTCCAAGTGAGCTGCTTGCCATAGAGATCAGAAAGGATAGAGAATCTTGGCTATAGAGAGCCAATTTTCACCTAGAGGGTCAACTAGATAAGGCCAAGAGGGACACTGATCTTCAGAGGAAGATGGCAAGACATTATGCCATGAGAAATAGGATTGCAAGGGCCAAGCTCATATTGCAAAGATTTAGGCTCTAAAAGAGGCAAAGGAGAAGTAAAAACTCAATATACTTGTTGAAGTGTCCTTCCAATCCTCTAAACCCTAATCAGCAAGCTAAATTCCAATTTTGGCACCCTTTTGCACATTTTTTATTTTTGACAGTTTGGCTTGCAGAAAATTGGCCAAACGCGCAGCGCCACTGGCGTTGTGCTCTTTTTTGGGGCACTCAAATGGGAAAAATTCAACATATTCATGTTCCTCATGCCAAGTACATCATCCTCAGAACATTTCAGAGGATTTGGAGCAAAATTGGTCCCTCAAAAGGGCCAAAAACCACCAAAAAATCACCTTTCTGCCCTCTTTTTGGCACTGGCACTGCGCGTTTAGCAGTATTTGGAGAAGTGATTTTTGACAAGTAAAATGGGCACTATTTTGAAAAATAAAAGCATATTTGGAAACTAGACAGTACAGTCTTTCCAATGAGCTGTCATGGAGCTCATTTGGACCCCGGGAAGGCCTCCAAAAGTTAGTTGCAAAATAGGTCATTTTCTCAGTCTTGGCGCTGCGCGTTTGCACTAGTGCTGCGCCCTTACCAGGAGTTATTGCAAAATATATTTTGAAGCCTTATTTCAAAATTATTCCAAAATTAGCTCAGTAGTCACATAGAAGTTATTTTTGCAATGAATGAGTTTTAGATATTTTGCCTTGGGCCTTGCATGGTCTCAAAGGTAAAAATGCATTTAACTATGTAATAAATGACTTCTAAAACCCTAGCTAGGGTTTCACCTCATCATTTTGCAGATAAATACTGCATGTATGCTTCATAATTTTTATTGGTTGATTGTTGAGCTGAATACCTCATAGACTTTGAGTGGTAAAGAGTTTTTGGCTTTGGAGCTTTGTAACTGTTTTGGACTGAATATCAATGGAACAAGCACATTTACAGGATTCATGGAATTTGTTAAATGGTGATGTTATTATAATTTCGTAATTTTTTTCTTATGTTTTCCATTTTCTACATCAATTTCCCTTATGACAGAGCATAAAATTTAGGTTAAGATATGTTGTTACAGGCACCTTAACTTTGTCTACTTTTTGTTGTTTAAATGTTTTCCTCTGCTGGGCCTGATTGGAGAATTCTTAATTTCTTTCTAATTCCACCTAGCTTGTTGTCCTGAAAATGATTTAATAAGAGTCAAACCGAAGAATTTTATGCTATGCCCTGTCCTTTGGTGTAGCTTGAAACATTGTTTTTAATGCCTTTCTTTGAAGTTTACTTATTAGGGTTTAGGCTAAAGAAGTTTATGGTTTGCCCTGTCCTTTGGTCTATCTTGAAAAGTCATTTTAAAGGTATTTGAAGTCTGATTGAAGAACTTAGGAGTTCCCTGCTCTTTAATCATCACTTATATGTCATCTTAAATGTTTTCTTTGTCTGAATGTAAATAGATAGAGAATTTAGGAATTCCCTGCCCTCTAGGGTTTGTTAAATTGTTGTCTCAAAGTTTTCTTGGTAAGGATAGGCCAAAGAAGTTTCTGGTGTACCCTTTCCTTTGGTTCTTTCTTAAGCATAGTGATCTTAAAGACTCTTCTTGTTCTGGTATATGTTAAAGGATTCTTAATTTCCCTTTAAACCCACTAAACTCACAATTTAATGTTCATTTCACACCCACATAAGCTATTAAGATCCATTTTGATTTGTTAACTTTCCCTATGAAACACCCTTGATTTATTGTTGTACTTTTCAAGCCTTTCACAGACCCCATAGCCCAATGGTTTGAATTTCTCTTACTCTATCTGTTCTTCTTAACAAGCAACCTAACCAAACAAAACAAAACAAACAACCCTATCACTTTAACTAGCCTAAAATCAACATCCTAAATCAAACAAGCTATATCTTTTATACAAATATAGAGAGAGCCCTCTTTGAGTCCAGGAAGGCCAAGTCCTAGGACTCCAAATTTGGTTTGATGTTACCCTTGTCTATTTGGTCTTGCCAATCTGAAAAATTACAGGGACCTAAAATAATGGCGACTACGCTGGGGAACACTCATTGAAAATCTTAGTGTTATATAAAGAACTCAGAAAACCCAAAAATATCTCAAGATTGGTATCCAAACAAATCTTCAAGATAGTTAGCATTATCCACCTGGTGACTCCACTGGTTTTCAGTAGGCCTGCTGACTCCACTGGTCCTCATAGACTCCCCTGGGAATGTATTAATCAACCTTAATAGTATAAAACCCAGCCACATACTGTGTGAATTCAGTAATTTTTCATATAGGTCTGCTTTTCAAAACCCTTACAAACTTTCAGCCTCTCTGTGTTGTGGGTCTAAAATCTGGCTTCACAAAGAATCAACACCAGATCTCACCCTGACCCAAACCCTCCTGCTATAGTTGATAACCCAGAAAGAATCTTAAGAAAAACTTCTAGGGCTGAAGATTCAACTAGCGTCAGACCAATTCACAAAGCAAGTTCTTTTCCTGAAAACCTTACGTCCTTGTAAGATACCAAATTTGACTTACACAATAGAACAAACCTATTCAGAACTAAGTCTCAAAGTTGGATAGACTAGACAAACCTTGAGCCTACAAGCTTACAACAGAGTCCTAGTAGAGAAGCCTCTCCTTCCACTCCTCCTGATCTTCAGCTTCTCCAACACTTTGACTCCTTTCATTCCAAATTTGCTCAATATCGGCTAGCTGGTCCAAGTACATATGCTACCCCCACTCATACATTCATTGTTCAAACCCCTTCATTTCATCCTCCACCTCCACTCATAAATCATGCTCTTGTGAATCCTCCTTGGGTTCCTTTACCTCCTATCATGGCAGCATGGTATGCCCCATTGGTACTACCACAACCTTTACTGCCTATTCCTCAAGACTATCAATATAGGATCCCTCATTTTAATGGAACTGATCCTACAACTACCCAACAACATGTAGAAAAGATGAATGATGCTTTTTACTACCAAGAAATAGAATACGAGACTATACAAATGAGAATGTTTGCCCAAATTTTAGGGGGAGAAGTGAAGAAATGGTTCAAGAAATTAACCCCTAACAACATTCATGATCTCCCATCCCTTTATCAAACATTCATAAACAAGTGGGAGACTAAGAAAAATCCTCTTCAAATCGTATCAGAATATGAAAGCCTTAATATAAATGTTGGGGAGAGTGTCCAAGACTATTGCACTAGGTTCAATAGTGTATACAATACACTCTCTCCCCACATGAAACCCCCACAAGGCCTAGCCCTAGTAAAATTTTTAGATGGATTTGATCCGGAAATGGCTTACCAATTGAGAGAAAGAGATCCCCTTACACTAGAAGACATGTAAAGAGGAGTAGTAAGTGTAGAAGCCAGGCTAATTGCTAAAAGGGCTAGAATGAGAACAGAAAAGAGGGTCACATACAAAGAAGAACCTATGGCCTCCACATCTGATGCTAAAATTGACAATCTAGTTAGGACAATGGAAAGGACAATGGAGAGAATTAACTTGAATGAAAGAGCACCTCCTAGGGAAAACCAAGCAAATCCTCGAAACAAAAACAGAAACCAAAACTTCAGAAGAGATCCTCCTCAAATAAGACAAAGAGAAAATGACCAGCAAATCAGACCTCATTTCTAAGAAAACTATGTAGATGAAGAGGAAAGAGAGACTTAGGAGCCAGACAAAAACCATGTGAATCTAATAGGCTCTGATAGTGAGGATGTTGTTTTCCTCACAGAAGAAGAACAAGGTTTGTTTTCCTCAAACCAAGCTGAAAGATCATATGAGGATTTTGAGGAATACAAACTAGGGTTTGAAAATGCTATCATGGAGGTTCATAGGCAGTATGACCTCAGAAGTAGGAAAACCCAAGATATCCCCAAGAGAAACAAGCTAGAAATTTGTGCTAGAAAGACCCAGAAAACATTCCTAAGAAGACAGTAGAAAATACAAACACCCTGGCTAAGAATCCTGATCAAAACAAAAAAAAATCAGCCAACATGATGGCGACCAAAGCTGCCCTAGTACATCAACTAGTGGCCCTGAAAAAAACTATTTTAACTGAAATTCCAAATAAAATTTAGCAAGCTAAAGTTGCTGAAAGAACAATGTTTGATAAAATTGATGTAAATCTACCAAGAACACATACACCATTTAGTATTGAGAGTGAAATTGCCAAGATAAAAATAGCCATACCCCTTATTGAATTAGTGACTCAAAATGTATACAGATCTCAAGTTTTGAAGGCTTTAAACATAGGAAATGACACCGATACTCTAAATCTGACTGATGACAAGCCAAAATTGTTGTTTGGACCAGAGGTAGAGGGAAAGTTTCAAGAGGGAGTTGTACCTCCATTCTATGTCAGTTTGAACATCCACGACAAAATCCTACACAATGCCATGCTGGATTCTGGTGCTTCACATAACGTCATGCCAAAGGTAGTGATGGAAAGATTAGGCCTCGAAATAACCAAACCATACAAAGACTTGTACTCTTTTGATTCAAGTAGAGTTAAATTTCTGGGCCTAATCAAAGATCTATGTGTCAATCTGGCATAAATACTAGCCAAGAGCCTTGTCATGGATATTGTATGGTTGACATTCCCCCAAAATATGGCATGCTTTTATCAAGATCATGGGGAGCCAAACTCCAAGGAACCCTCTAAATGGACATGACATATGCTCCCATTTCGGTCTTTAACCAAACAAGAAGACTATACAGAGAATCTCACATGAAATATATGGTAAGCAGCCAAGATAGGCCAAATAACACCCCTCTCTATTTTGTCCATTTAGAACTTGATTCATTTATTTTGTACAATGAAGATGACATTAATGAACAAGTATCTAAAAAGGAGGAAGAGAAAGCCCTGTCAGAATAGTCAAACCAAACACAATATGAAGAACATAACAGCCAAAACCCTAGCATCCATGAACAACAACATAATGGCGAATTCGAATTTGAAACTCTTTGGAACATGAGCTTTGATGGCTCTTGTGGCAAAGCTGGTTCAGGAGCAGGTGCTTGGATACACAACGCTAATGAAGGTCACTCTTACAAACTAGATTTTCAATGTACAAACAATATTGAAGAGTATGAAGCTCTTCTCCTAGGTTTACAATTGCTGAAAAGTATAGGAGCTAAGAATATTTTCGTTCAAGGAGATTATAAGCTAATTATAAGGCAAATTAAAGGAGAATATTCAGCCAAAAATCCTAGGCTAAGAGAATATAGAAATGCTACCTTAGACCTCCTGAAAACTTTTGAAAAATATGAACTTACCTCTGTCCCAAGAACTCAAAACAACCTTGCAAATGGACTAGCATTTGTTGCCACTAGTTGCCAACTACCTCATGCCAATGAAAAATACACGGTAAAGGTCAAAAGCAGACCAAAAATCTCGAATAACATAGATTATTGGCAAGTTTTTGAAGGTGAAAAACATATTCAAGACTTCTTGTAGTCCAAAAATGAGTTTGAAATACCAAAACCAGACTTAGATCATGAAGAGACCTTCTCTGATGAAGAACAAACATACAAAATAGAGTCACCTTATGTTGCTGATATAAATCTGTTAGAACACCCTTATTAGGCAGAATTGTGTGAAGATCCAAAGAGAAAGGACCTTGAGGTTTTTCAAAGCAAAGACAATCTATTGCTAAGAGGCCTTGCACCCTTAGAAGAACTGTTTGATTTCAATGATGTTGCTAGGAAGCCTAAAATGGAATCCACCGAAACATATGTAGAAGAATTCAACATAAGTAGTGAGGAAGAGCCTAAAATGGAATCCACTGAAACATATGTAGAAGAATGCAATATAGGTAGTGAGGAAGAGCCTAAAATTATAAAATTGTCCAAAACACTGCCAGCTCTTATAAAACATAAATACATTGAGCTTTTCAAAGAATTTAAGGATGTGTTTGCATCGAGTTATGAGGGCTTGAAGTCTTATGATATAAACATCATTCAGCATAAGGTTCCTCTCAAGGAAAACCATAAACCATTTAAGCAGAAATTGCGTAGGATAAACCCTGTCCTAATGCCTCTAGTTGAATAAGAAATAAAAAAGATGTATGATGTTGGAATAATAGTCCCACTCAGGTACTCGGAATGGGTCTCAAATCTTGTATCAGTGAGGAAGAAAACAGGGGAAATTAGGCTATGCATAGACTTCAAAAATTTAAACAAATCCTCCCTGAAAGACAACTACCCTTTACCTAAGATGGATCATATATTGCAATGGGTAGTAGGCTCCAAAATAATATCGTTGCTTGATAGTTTTTCAAGGTATAATCAGGTACTAGTGCATCCAGGTGATCAGGAAAAAACTGCCTTCACTACACCTTGGGGCACCTTCATGTATGTAAAAATTCCTTTTGGATTAATGAATTCTGGGGCCACTTTCCAAAGAGCCATGGACATTGATTTTTCTGAAGAAATAAGTTACTTCATTGTGATAAACCTTGATGACATCACAGTCTACTAAAAAAATGATGAAGAACACCTAAATCACTTAAGAAAGGTCTTTGAAAAATGTAGAAAGTATGGTATATCTTTAAATCCTAATAAAACTTTATTTGGTCTTCAAGAAGGGAAAATTTTAGGCCATATCATATCTAAAGAAGGAATTAATATAGACCCAAAGAGGATTGAGGGAATATTGCAGATTAGTCACCCTAAGAACATCAAAGAGCTGCAATCGTTCATTGGAAAGATCAACTTCTTAAGAAGGTTCATTCCAAACCTTGCAGAACTCCTAAGAAACATTACAAACATGCTAAAAAGAGAAATAGGAGTCAAATGGACCATAGAATAAAATAAATCCTTCGAACTGGTAAAACAAGCACTTACCTAAACACTAGTCCTCATCAGCCCTGAATTCACTAAAGACTTCTTCATCTTCTCATTTGCATTAGAACACACAATTACTGCAGTATTGCTACAAAAGAACATAATGGGACAAGAACAACCCATATATTTCGTCAGCAAGGAACTAAGAGATGCACCTATGAAATATAACATCATGGAAAAACAAGCTTTTGCCTTAATCAAAGCATTAAAATATTTTAGAGTTTACATCTTGCATTCACATGTCATTGCTTTTGTTCCTCATGCAGTTGTTAAGGACATACTAACTCGGGATCCTGATGGTAAAAGAGGTAAGTGGGTTGTTGTCATCCTAGAGTATGATTTGGAAATCAAGCCCACCAAGCTAATCAAAGGGCAAGGACTGGCCAAACTGATGGCTGAAGCAAACTTTCAAGCACTAGACATAAACATGATACATTCCTTGGATGAACAAGAAGAGCTGGCGACTCCACCTATTGAAGAAGCATTTCTGAACTCACTCTAGTATGTTGATATATTATATGTGCTTTTTAATCTAAATGCTCCTCCTGGTTTATCCAAAACAAAGGCTAGATTCTTGAAACTAAAACCTGTAAATTTTTGCATTCTAAATAAAGCTTTATATTGGAAAATTTATGTTGGTATCTTGCTTAAATGTTTACTTGAAGAAGATGCAGATAGAATCATGCATGAGTTTCATGAAGGAGAGCGTGGAGGTCATCAAACCACTGCCAAAACAATCCTTAGAGCTGGTTTCTATTGGCCCACTCTTTTCCCTGATATTCACAAGCTAGTAGTGACTTGCCACAAATGCCAAATCTTTGATGGAAAGAGAAAACTACTGCCTTCTTCTTTACAACCAATCAGTGTTGAAACTCCTTTTCAACAACGAGGTTTAGATTTCATTGGAGAAATCCACCCTTCCTCTTCTGATCAACATAAATGGATGCTCACTGCAACCAAATATTTGACCAAATGGATAAAATCTATCCCTTCAAGGACTACCACTAACTCGGTAATCATCAAATTCCTTGAAACCAATATTCTATCGAGATTTAGTTGTCCAAGAAAAATCATCACTGATAATGATCCTACATTTAAATCCAAGAGAATGGTAGCCTTTTGCCACAAGTATCACATTACATTAGGGCATTCTACAACTTATTACCCTCAAGGTAATGGGTTGGTTGAGTCCTCTAACAAAAGTTTGGTAAATATCATCAAGAAATTGTTGGAAGAGAACAAAAAGTCATGGCATAGCAAATTAGTGCATGCACTATGGGCAGACAGATTAACAAACAAAAAATCAATTAACATGTCTCCCTATAAACTAGTGTATGGCATGGATGCAGGTTTTCCAACATCCTTGGGAGTCCCAGTGATGAAGCTTATTCAAGGTACAATCAGAGGAGAATGATATGCAAAGGAGGCTAAATCAAACCATTCAATTGCAGCAATCAAGGGAATAAGTATACAATAGAACACAACAAGTGCAGGAAAGCATCAAGAAGCTTTTTGATAAGAGGACTAAAGCATATGATTTCAACATTGGAGACAAAGTGTTGAAGTGGGATTCAAGGAGAGAGGACAAAGGCAAGCATGGGAAATTTGAAAATATGTGGAAAGGTCCATACATCATCCCTTCAGCAAGAGGTAACAATGCATTCTTTCTACAAGGAATGGATGGAACAGAGTTATTTGGAGGTCCTGCCAATGGCAAGATGCTCAAACATTATTTTTGTTGAAGTTCTTAGTTTAAAGTTTTATTCATTGTACATAACACTACTTGAATAAAATATCAGAAAAATGAAACACAAAAACAAAGAAAAAAAGAAAAGAGGGCAGATAAAAAAAAAGGTAAAGCCCCATACCAAAAATGAATGTTTCTGAAAGTGTGCAAGTCCAAATGCCACTACTTTTAAGAAAGGAAAGTCTTGTTCAGTCATACAGCCTAATCATGATTGAACATGTTTTAAATTTATGTTGATAAGTTAGAAAATGAAGATTTTCCAAATGGTTTAAACTTGGCTTATCAGTAGACTAGGTTAGGAAAATATATTTTTTCCCAAAGCTCAAATCTGAACCAAAGAGAAAAGAGAGGAATGAATGACAAATTCCAAATTATATCCCTCAGTTTGTTTACTTTGTGTAGAAATAAAATCTGTGTGCATCTCGTCCAAAATGCCACAGCTTATGACAAACCGGACTGCTTAACCTTGATTTGATCATGTTTTAAATTTTATGTTGATATATTAGAGAATGAAAATTTGTCAAACTATTTAATCTTGACGGATAAGTAGATTAGGTAGAGAATAAAAGATCTCATCAGTCTAATATGAGCCTCTGGATGATATAAGGGTAGAAGTAGATAGTTTTTTCTTTCAAAAGAAAAAATGATGATGTCCAAGGTTTTCCAATCCACATGCACCCGAATGAAGAGAAAATGTTAGGAAAAGTATGATGGGTAGGTAGAGTTGATGTTGAAGCAAGCATGATTTCAGATCTTCAAAAATCATAGCTCCCAAGAACAACAGCAAATCAGCAATTGAAGAAAGAGAAATCTGCCAAGTACAAGTGAGGCATTTCATCTGCAAAAATCAGAGATCTGAGGTTCTTGACACCTCCTGAAAGGAGCTGCCCTCCCCAAGTGGAGCCACCATTAGTCATTAGTATTTTTCACTATCTTTGGATGATTATAGGATGGTTATAGCTTTCTGAAAACAATATTCCTTGAATATCTTAATTTTTAGAAATCTCACTGCCTTCATGATCCTAGATAAAACCTTTTTCCTATTTATCAGTTGCCATCTCAAAATCACCCTGTTGCTCCTATAAGGCTCATTAGGGGTTTATACCTCTCATTTTCATCCTTCTCTCCTACTTAAAACCTCATTTCTCCATTTTCCCCTGTCAATAAACTCCAACCTCCCTCTAATATTTCTTGTTGCTAACTCATTCCAATGTCCTTTTGGGCATAATAACCTATAACAATGCTCTGTTTTCACTTGAAAATATCTAAGCCAAACTTCAGTCAAAATCTTGTCAAAGGGCACTCACATTAGGTCATTAGGGTTTTTGTATTGTTTCAAGATCAACCTCATTCCTATGATGTCAGCACACATGTGAGAAAGATTGATTAAGATAAGCATTCTTCTGGCTCCCCAAAATCCTTAGATGTTTCAGGCACTACTTTTCCTTTGCTAGAATTTGGCTCAGATGTAATATAATGTCAAGACATAGTTATTCAAGAAAGGCCTAAAATTTCCAAGGAGGATTATTTTCTCAGTTCAGAACCTGCAAGTGAGAAAAATGGAAAAAGTTTAGCACTTATGCAGAAGCGTTGGAAGATGTATCAGCAAAAAGAACTGATGATGTAGACTGTCTACTCCTAAATGAAAACAACTTACAGCAAGGGAAAGAGGAAAAACTTGGTCTTGTAGATGACAAGGCTTTGAAACTTGTTAGTCCATTTGAGTGCCTAAATAGTGATTACTTGCAGGAAAATGACATGGAAAAAGCACACAAGGCCAAGCATGAAGAAAGTCTATCAGAAAATATTGATGGGATATGGAAAAAGGTGAGGTGAACTGGACAAAAATGAATGAACTTGAAAGGGCTATAGAGAACTTAGAAGACAACACTGATGATTACTATAAAGAACTGCAGACACTTAGGGTTTTGAGAAAGGTGGCCAGAGAAGGTGGAAAATATGCGTTGAGTTTTATGGTGGAAACTATAGGAGATTTTGAAGATGATACTATGTGATTAAATCCCAAAGTTGTCAAAATGAACTTGTCATGCCTCAATAGGCAAAGGAAAAACCAACTTCATTATTTCAGAAACCTACAAAGCAGAAGTGTCAAAGAGTGTTAGTGAGAAAAGGAAAAGGACTTTAAACATTAGAAAGTGGGTTTTTCAAAAGTTAAATGAAATCCTCAAGCCTATAAAAGCCCATCTAACACTTCCATAGAGTCATCGTTGCATTTCAAAAAGATCAAGAGCATCTGAGCAAATTCGGGCAAATATTTTTGGTGTTTTGCGCCTGGGAGTTAGCGCTGCGCCCTTGCCAGCGCGCTGCGCTCTTGCCCGATAGGACCCTATGAAGTTTCCTTTGGCACTGCGTGCCAGAGTCTGGCGCTGCGTGCTTGGACAGAAAGGGTTTTGGCCATTCAAATCACATCAAATCTTCTCCAAATCCTTGCCAAGATCATCCAAGCAATCTTAAGGGGTAAGTACATGATATGAACTCTGATTTGAATCTATTTAATCACTCTTAATTGAATGGTAATGAAAACCTAAAAGAAACCCTAGGTTTTAGCTTGAAATCACTGTTTAATTCCTATTTCATCCTCCTTAAAGAAAATAAGTCATAAAAAGGGTAATTGCATTTATTTATGGTTTATATTCATCTAAGTTTTCCTCTTCACTCATTCCCCTCATTTTCTCAAACTGCCATTTCATTCCCTTCCCCTCATTTTCATTCCACTTACACTCTAGGGTTTTATAAAACATAGTTTAACATGTTAGAGGGAGAAGATAGCAATGTTGAGGCACAAATGCCAAAGAAGCATGATCATAAGGGAGGAAAGATAAATAGGTTTGAACCTATCAATATAAGGGAACTCATGGCCTCTCCCCTCACTGTTTCTTGTTTTAAGCATGTAGATTGCTTTAAATTTTGTGAAAGAGTACAGCAAGTCTAAAACCACCCGGAGCTAACAAGACTATTCATTATCAATTTGCATGAAAAACAAGTTAATCTTGCCGGGGTCAACTTTGAGATGTCTACAAATGCCATTGCAACTGCTATAGGGATACCTAGTGTAGGAGAGAAATGGTTCAAACAAGAAAACCTAGACATGAGTTATTTTGAGCCATACCTGAAACCTAGGTATAAAGATCACAACAAATCCATCTTCCATTTTTCTCATCTGCTTGATAAATATGCACCCATGATGAAGATAATAATGAAGTATTTCACTTGTGAGCGAAGGTTTTCTCGCCTTTACTCATACCATATCAGTCTTCTTATGCATTTTACTAGAGTAAGAATGGTACATATACCATATTATCTTTTCCATAACATTGACAAAATGACCTACATTGTGCAAAAGAGAAACTAAAATCAGCAGATGCAGAGCCTTTTTCATCACTCACTTATCAAGATGGTCGTTATGCACCAGCTCCAACAGAATAACATTCAATGGGATACCTTCATTACCCATGAGGTTTTCATTACTGCACCTATTCATCATGATCCAAATGTACCTTCATCATCCCATCCTCTCGAATCCATTCCTCCATCACTTCCTGTTGTTCATGCATCTCCACCCACTAACATTCCTTCACCCAATGATGTACCTTCCACATCACCTTTCCACAACCTTCACCCTCATATCATGATGAAAAAGCATCAAGTAGTGATGGGAACATTGAGAAAAATGACACTAAAATGAGTGACATTGAGCCATTTCCTTTGACATACCTGAGAGGTTATAGGCATGTGTTTGCTGCACTTGATGTTCAAGGAGCCATGCCTTCTTCATCAGCAAAACAGGTTGATAAAGGCAAAGGAAAGGTCACAGAACCTATCATTTTTGAGGAGGAGAACAAGCACGAAACTGAACAAGTGCTTCAGTTAATTGACCTTGATGGTGAGGATGAAGAGAGGATTACTAGTGCATTGATCAGAGGCAAGGATGCCAAGATTAGTGAACTTCAAGCTAATCTTGGCAAGGCAAAGAATGTGATTAACTATTTTGAGTTAGAGAATCAACAGTTAGAGACAAAGAAGACCTTCAGTGAGATTAGGGAAATCAAAGCCCAGAGAGAGGCCATAAAGGCCAAAGCTTTGTTGGATGAGGCCTTGGGTAGATATGAGGACAATGATGATGAGGAAGATCATCTTCCTAGACAGAGGCCAAAGACTATTGGGCTGAAGAGGGCTTTAGCCCGAGGAAGGCAAAAAGAGGCAGAGTTAGCAGAGAAACTCACTCCAAGTGAGATGATTTCCATAGATATTAGCAAGGATAGATAATCTTGGCTAGAGAGATCTAATTTTCACTTAGAGGGTCAACTAGAGAATTCCAAGAGGGACACTGACCTTCAAAGGAAGATGGCAAGACATTATGCCATGAGAAACATGATTGCAAGGGCCAAGCTCAAACGAGCCCATGTAAAGATTTAGGCTCTAAAAGAGGAAAAAAAGAAGGAAAAACTCAATATCCTTGCTGAAGTGTCCCTCAAAGCCTCTAAACCCTAATCATCAAGCTAAAATCCAATTTTGGCACCTTTTTCGACATTTTTTATTTTTGACAGTTTGGCTTGCAGAAAATTGGCCAACCGCGCAGCGCCACTGGCGCTGAGCTCTTTTTTGGGGCACTCAAATGGGAAAAATTCAACATATTCATGTTCCTCGTGCCAAGCACATCATCCTCAGAAATATTCAGAGGATTTGGAACAAAATTGGCCCCTCAAAAGGGCCAAAAACCACCAAAACATCACCTTTCTGCCCTCTTTTTGGCACTGGTGCTGCACGTTTATCAGTCTTGGGAGAAGTGATTTTTGACAAGGATAATGGGAAATATTTTGCAAACTAAAAGCATAATTTGAAACTAGACAGGACAGGCTTTCCAATGAGCTATCATGGAGCTCATTTGGACACCGGGAAGGCCTCCAAAAGTTAGCTTTAAAACATGTCACTTTCTTAGTCTTGGCGCTGCACGTTTGCACTGGTGCTGCGCCCCTATACCTTGGAGCTATGCCCTTACTAGGATTTATTTCAAAATATATTTTGAAGCCTTAAATTCAAAATTATTCGAAAATTAGCTCAGTAGTTATGTTAGAAGTTATTATTACAATGAATGAGTCTTAGATATTTTGCCTTGGGCCTTGCATGGTCTCAAAGGTCAAAATGCATTTAACTATGTAATAAATGACTTCTAAAACCCTATCTAGGGTTTCACCTCCTTATTTTTCAGATAAATGCTGCATGTATGCTTCATAATTTTTGTTGGTTGATTGTTGAACTGAATACCTCATAGACTTTGAGCGGTAAAGAGTTTTTGGCTTTGGACCTTTGTAACTGTTTTGGATTGAATATCAATGGAACAAGCACATTTACAGGATTCATGGACTTTGTTAAATGGTGATGTTATTCTAATTTCGTAATTTTTTCCTTATGTTATCCATTTTTTACATCAATTTCCCTTATGGCAGAGCATAAAATTTAGGTTAAGATATGTTGTTAGAGGCACCTTAACTCTGTCTGCTTTCTATTGTTTAAATGTTTTCCTCTACAGGGTCCGATTGGAGAATTCTTAATTGCTTTCTAATTCCACCTAGCTTGTTGTCTTGAAAATTATTTAATAAGAGTCAAATCGAAGACGTTTATTGTATGCCCTGTCCTTTGGTGTAGCTTGAAACATTGTTTTTAAGTCCTTTCTTTGAAGTTTACTTATTAGGGTTTAGGGTAAAGAAGTTTATGGTTTGCCCTGTCCTTTGGTCTATCTGGAAAAGTCATTTTAAAGGTATTTGAAGTTTTATTGAAGAAATTAGGAGTTCCCTGCTCTTTAATCATCACTTATATGTCGTCTTAAATGTTTTCTTTGTTTGAAGGTAAATAGCTAGAGAATTTAGGAGTTCCCTGCTCTCTAGGCTTTGCTGGATTGTTGTCTCAAAGTTTTCTTGGTAAAGCTAGGACAAAGAAGTTTATGGTGTGCCTTGTCCTTCGGTTCTTTCTTAAGCATAGTGATCTTAAAGACTCTTCTTGTTCTAGTATATGTTAAAGGATTCTTAATTTCCCTTTAAACCTACTAAACTCACGATTTAATGTTCATTTCATGCCCACATAAGCTATTAAGATCCATTTGGATTTGTTAACTTGCCCTATGAAACACCCTTGATTTATTGTTGTACTTTTCAAGCCTTTCACAGACCCTATAGCCCAATGGTTTGAATTTCTCTTAATCTATCTGTTCTTCTTAACAAGCAACCCAACCAAACAAAACAAAACAAACAACCCTATCATTTTAACTAGCCTAAAATTAGAATCCTAAATCAAACAAGTTATATCTTTTATACAAATGCAGAGAGAGCCATCTCTGAGTCCAGGAAGGCTAGGTCTTAGGACTCCAATGTTGGTTTGATTTTACCCTTGTCTATTTGGTCTTACCAATTTGACAAATTACAGGAACCTACACTATGCTGAGCACTTCATGTTGTTGAGAGATGGACTCATTGTTCAGCCCCATTACATGCTTCGCTATTGGATGCACACACTTTGGATTCCCTTGGGTCATATCAAAGTAGGTTCTCATAAACTGCAGATTGAGATTGACCATCAAATTGCCCGGTTAGACAGGATTTTCCAGTTGTGCCACCTCCGAGAGACTGAGTCAGAGGAGCACTTCATCTTCCGCTGCCCCATTTACTATGAGATTCGTGGGAGATTACATTGCTTGTTTAGAGGGATCTAAACCTTATATAGCTTCTTTCAATACCTAGACCAGAGATGCCTAGCCTTGTACATACAAGAGGCCATGAGACTTTGCACATAGATTCTCCAGCCTCCTCCTAGAGCAGCGAATTACGTCATTTTTTAGAGTGCTCCTCTTAGCAAGAGGCACGAAGCGACCAGATAATAACTTTGTTGCCTCAGAATCTACATCAGTGTGGGCTAGAGGGGCCTTCCCCATAGCACAGGGACCCCTGAATCATTACCAGACCAAATCTCTTACTAACAGGCAGTTGAGATTGCCCAGTCATCAATTACATATCACTTGTTCTCGGCAGCGGTGTAACAGAGGCTCCAGATCCTCCTCTATCCCTCCCTCGGGACAACACTCCATCTTGAGTTTTTTGCATTCGACCTCGAGTGTTAGGAGAGAGATTTAGTGGACCATTATTTTATGCCCTCTGCACTTGGAGTCCATGACTTTCCTTATTTTGGTTTTCAGGCATTATGTTTTTCTTGATCTTTATATAGGAGACCTTTTGGTACTCCTCCTTGTATCGACATCATTTTACTCTACAGTCCCATTGACCTAATTTTGTGGTTATTCATTGGACATTAATATAATCATCTTATCTTATCTTATCTCCACCTTTTTCAAATGTCATGGATGACTTGTTGGATACAAAGTCCAACACTTGTCTACAATATGACCCCGCTTATGGCGATGAGTGCAAAATAATTGCATCTTCTTTTCAACATGGTTTTCATTATCCATTGGACATTTGGCTTTCTATCTCCTTTGTTTTGAAAGTTTCCTGTGTATGGCTATGTTCTTCCAACACTTTGAAACAATATGGTTATTCAAACCACAAAAGGAACATGCAAATTTTCTCCAAATATTATGGAAGGATTTTCCATGTTTATCATTGTTAAAAGCAACTTGATTAAAGGCAGATTTATATCTTCCACATTCACCTTTGTTGCCTTCTCAAGGAGGTGAATTTGATGAGGTAGTGGCTCTCTTTGGAATACCAACAATGGCTTCAATGACTTTAGAGCTTTCAACATCCTCTTAGTTGCATGCTTATGAGCATCTTCTTACAATATGGGTGTAAAACTTTTGCATTCCTCATGAAAAAAAACTTCACAAGCTTGAGGTAATGAACATGTAATGAAATTCCTTCTTGGAACACCTTCATGTGCCTCCGTGGCTTTGGAGCATTCTCCATCATGTTGTCCATAACCAAGACCCAAATACCTAGGCCTTCTCTCAACAACAATTGGCTCAACTATTCCTTGTGCATGTTTTCCCAATCCTTTACCTTCACAACCCATCTTCATCAATAATTTGGAGCCTATTCCTATAGCATGTCTTTCAAAAGCACCTACACATTCGTTTTGAGAGGAAATAAAAGATAAACTTGAATTTCATACCTATTTTTCATGCACATACTTGGCTAGGGTTTCATTTGCAATATGGAGATGAATCTCCATCTCATGCATATTTTCAAGAAGATCTTGCTTCTTCTCCTTCATGGCTATCAACTGTGCTCTTGAAGTATAGTGCTCTCCTTCTTATCTTAATACATCTCTTGCACCATATCTCTCATGATGAAGAGCTTATGCAACATCTCTTCAACAAAGAGTCTTGCTAATAAATATTGATTAGAAACAAAGTTGGATGTAGTTTCCATCAAGCGTTGTTTATAATTAATGCATAAAAATATTCTTTGTTGTGATTTGAGAGTTGGGTCCTCAATCTTTACCTTCTCTTCTCTTAAGCTTACACACATAAACTTGCACATAGTTAAATTCTCCTTGCACAATTGCAAAACCAACAACTAATTTTCTAGCTAACCTTGGCAAACCCTGAGATAAAATTGGGCTAAAATGAGCTAAACTGTGCTCTGATACCAACTTGAGGTTAATATGGAAAAACTAGTTTTGTTGTGCTAGCTTCATCATAAGTATAAAATGAAAGTGTGTTTAAGGATAGTCTCAAATAACAAGTTATGAGAGGGTTTATGTGTCTTTTATGAGAATTTAATGAGGTAAATTAGCTTTAAAACACATATACAACAAGTAAATTGCATATAGTATAATAAACATCAAACACATTACACAGGGCTAATAAAGGAATTCACCCCTCCTGGGCTATATCTCCTTGGACTTGCTTTAATGGCTTGGCCCTCTTTGGATTAATGGTAAATTCTCTGGTTACATGAACCTATAATTCTCCAATGGCTCTACAACCTGCTCCATTGGATTCAGAAGACCCAAAAACCCCCAAGTAGCCTCTTTCAACTCTTCAAATGGTTTTTAAGTGAAGCAGACACGACCTACTCTCTTGGTGGCCCTAGGCATATTTAATATTCAAACGGAAAAAATTACTCCCAGAAGTGCTCCTCTGCCTCTGAAACCTGCACCAAATTGCTCAGAGCATCCAAATATGCTAGGATTGACTATTCCTGAGCCCAATTTGGTCGAATATTGCTCAATTTATGGTTTCTTTAGTTTTTCCTAGGAAAACTCCACTAAAACTAGAGCAACTCGAGTTAACTCCACCACATTTAGAGTTCCCTCCAAAATTAGCGGACTCAGCCAACTTAATCCATTTGGATAAGTGCACATTAACTAGTGGGTAAGTGGGATTAACTGTGGGTTTAGGCGCTAATTGTGCACTTAGCATAATCCGCATTAAAAAAGGATTAGCGCATTTAAACCTTATTTATGGGTTAATAAAGCGCATTATGTTTTAACTCTGCCATTAGCATAAGCCCTCCGCCATGGTCATGATTCAAATTTTTTGTGGTAAGGGGTTGGCGCCACTTACCTCTTCCATTGCAAATTTTAAAACTTAAATATGATTTGAATGTGATGTATGGTAAGAACTGTTGTCGTGGTCTAATGATAAGACCTGCACATAGTGTGGGGGAGGTCGCGTGGTTGAGCCCAACCTCCGCCCGTCCGTCATAATAAAAATTTTCCAAACAACTTTGAAATGAAATTCAACCTTGGGGGGCAAGAATATATATTAAAATGTATGAATGTGAATGATATTACAAATGAGAGTGACGACATGCTTATATACCCTAGGAACGTGTCCCTTTATGAATGGTCACGTCCTTAGGGACATACCTCTTCATCATTATTTAGGATGTGTTATTATTATTTATATTTACATTATTTGTATCTATATTTTATTCATAACAAATGATAAGTTGTCCTTAAATCCAACTCTATCCCCAAACCCACAAACAACTCTTTCCAAAACTTGAAAGTGAATTCGACATCCCTATCTGATATGATCTTCTTAGGAACACCATGCAACCTCACTATCTCCTTGATGAAAATCTGAGCTACCTCATTGGATGAATTAGTAGACGTAACTGCAATGAAGTGAACTATGTTACTTAACCTATCAACCGCAACCATGATGGAATCGCGCTGCTTCGATGTCCTCAGAAAACTTGTAATGAATACCATGGAAATGACCTCTCATTTCCATTTTGGAATTGGAATCGGTTGTAATAAACCACTTGGATGCTTACACTCTGCTTATACCTGTTGACAATCCAAAAATCTAGCAACAATCTCAACCACCTCTTTGTTCAACTTCGACCAATGGTAGAACTTCTTAACAATCATCGATGTCTTCTGATATCTCGGGTGACCTGAATACAACTTGACATGAAAATCCCTCGAGATAAGCTTCTTGAGCTCGCTGTCATCTGGTACATAGATCTTGTTCCTAAATCTAATCAAGCTATCTACTATGAGATGATACTCCTCATCCCTATTACCTTCACCCTGCTATTGTAACTTGTGCCTCAACTATTGGTACCTGTCATCATGTTGTCCTACCTATAAGATATGCTCTTGCAAAATTTCCTCGTAAGAAATCATTGTTGCAATGTGATTCACCTGAACTCTCCTACTGAGAGCATCTATAACCCTGTTCTCCTTTCCCTTAATATACCTGATCTTGAAATCAAATTCATTGAGAGTTGTTGAGAATGCAGCAAGATGATGGAGCTTAGTGAAATGAAGTCGCCTTCACTAAGTGGGCCCGCAGGCAAATTCTGGCGCAAAGTCTATTTTTAGACTATGTCTATTTTTAGACATACGGAGCATAATTTGGGAATTCTACTTGGAGATTCTTGATGGATGCGACATGTCGGTAAAATTAGATGAGACCCTATTTTTTAGGACCCAGGCTATTTTTAGACTGATCTCCTAAAAATATGGAAGTCAAATATTATTTACCCTTAATAATATTTTGACTATAAACACCAGTTTACTCTCTTGGCGCACTTCAGTTTGAGTCATGGAGGTGGCTCATGCAACTGACACAAGGAATCACGTGGTTCCTAGGGTTTGATGGCATCTTGCATGGTTGGCTTCAGTTAGACTTCAGTGGCAGGAGTTTTGGAGGAGTTAACGGGACAGATAGTGGAGTTGTGTTCGTTTGTTTTAGTTGAACTAGTTGGGATTAGTTAACTAACTAATCAACTAGATATGAGTGGAGTAAATTAAATAATATTTAATTTACTAAATATTAACTCATTAGTCAACTCAAGAACACTTCAGTTCACTAAAGTGCATGATCAGTTCAGTGGAGACCAGTGGAAGAGGTAGATGAAAGGGTGAGTAAAGCTATCAGTTGGAGGATCAGTTTTGCATGGGATTTGCATTACACTTGGAGGAATTGTCCATGACAATTGCGTAGTCAAGCCAAGGGGATTCAAACCTTGGATCTCTTCATATACAGGCCATGATTGCGCAATAGAGGCAAGGCAATTGGCGGGGAGTTTTGAACCTCAGACTTGTTCAAAACTGAGTCAGATTGTGAGTAACTTCATGAGAGAGTACTTAGTACTTGTGAGGAGTATTGTACTTGTTTGGTTACTTGATTTCTCCATTATAATATACACAATAGCTGCGGGGTTTTCAGCTATAGGCTTTCCCCATACATAACTGAGTTAATGTGTGATTGATTTGATGAGAGATTTCTTCTATTATTTCTGCATGTGACAATTAATTGTAGATGAGATTATGTGTTATGCATGCAATTCGAAATTGATGTGTAATCGGGTTAATCTCCATTGAATAAGTGATTTATTCAGCTAATTTCTACATGGTATCGGAGAAAGATTAATTGTCGAGATCTATTACGGTGATTGCAAACTTATTTCCTCGGACAGAGTCTGCATACGGGCCAGGAAGCCTCCGGATTCATCTTTCTTCGGAAAGTGATAGGTCTGGTAAAAGCCCTCGCCATAGCTCAATCTCTGATTTGGAAATAATTTGTTCTCAAGTGTAGATCTAAGCGATAGAGTTTGGAGTTTGGAATTCGAATTTTGCAGAAGGTTGTTCTTCTTGGTGCCGGTGTTGAAAGATGTCTTCTTTCAATGGTTTGCGACTCGAATATGCTCTTGAAGGCAGTTCGAATTATGTTGCATGGAAGGATCGAATGGAAGCAGTGTTAGAAGACAATGGTCTGAAGGAGTTCGTGGATGCGGATGTCCCAAAGCCCACTGATGCAGCTTTGGTCGATGCATGGCAAAAGAAGATCGCGAAATGTCGAAGGATCCTGTTGGAGGGCGTCAAGGATCATATTGTATCCAGCCTGCATGGAAAGGCTACTCCATATTTAATGTTGAAAGCTTTGACGGATCTATTCCAGAGTAAGAGTGACCAAAGGAAGCTGGCGCTCAAAGACAAGCTCAGGAACATCAAGATGGAGAAGGGCGACAGTATCGCTAAATACCTCACGAAGTTCACTCAATGCAGAGATGAACCGGGAAGTGTGGGAGTTACTGTCGATGAAGAGGATATGGTCGACCTGGCTCTCCTTGGTCTTCCGAAGGCTTGGCACTCATATCAAGATAGTGTCAATGGTCGGAAGAAGCTGCCGGGATGGGAGCGCCTTTGGGCGGATCTCATGCAGGAGGAGATAAAGAGGACTACTCGAGATGGATCTTCATCAAAGGGAGCTGATGAAGAAAACTGCGCTTTGGTTGCCAAAGCAAAGAAGGGGAAGGGTAAGAAAACCTCTCATTCTGGTGCAAAGGGCAAGAAGCAGGATATGGCGAAAGTGAAGTGTTTTCACTGCCATGATCATAGACATTATGCTACCAATTGTCCAAAGAAGAAGAAGAACAAGCAAGCGGGAAGATCTGCAGATGGAGAAGCTTTGGCTTCACAGTTCGAGCTTGACTTTTCACTGATTGCATGCTTGGTTTCAAGTGTGATGGGATTGGTGTGGTTCTTGGACAGCGGTGCGTCATTTCATATGACGGGAGATCGGGAGTTGTTCTCAGATCTGGAGGACAAGGATTTGGGTATGCACATCGAGATGGGCGATGACGGCAGATACAGTGCGACTGGTATCGGTACCGTATCCTTTCAGAGGGAGTCTGGTAAACCCTTTGTCTTAAAGGATGTCATGCATGTACCTGGATTGAAGAAGAACCTGATTTCAGTAGCGATGTTGGAGGATAAGGGTTATGATGTGGTCTTCAACGAAGGAAAAGCTTTCCTGCGCAGTAAGACTACTGGAGAGACCCGGAAGATAGGGGTTCGAACTCAGAACCTTTATCAGTTGCAGGTAGATGACTGCGCAGCTATGGCATGCAAGGCAGGAGAAGTGGTGAGTCGGGATGATGAGGGCGAACTGTGGCACAGGAGATTGGGCCACCTTCACCATGGAGCTTTGAAGATTCTGCAGTAGATTTCTACTGGGCTTCCTAAGGGCACTCTTGCACAGTCAGATCAGTGCAAGGGGTGTACTTTAGAGAAGTATGTGAAAGCCACCTTTCACGAGAAGGATAGTCGCGCCACGACGATCCCTAAGAGAGTTCACACAGACGTGTGTGGTCCTTTCTCAGTTGCTTCGACAGCAAAGCACAAGTATTATGTGATCTTTGTCGATGATTTCTCTCGAAAGTGCTGGATCTTCTTCATGCAGAAGAAGAGCGATACATTCGCGAAGTTCTGTGAGTTTAAAGCACTGGTCGAGAAGGAGTCGGGGAAGAAGGTGATTGCTCTAAGAAGTGATAACGGTGGTGAATTCATCTCGGCTGAATTCAAGGAGTTCTGCAGCGCAGAAGGGATTCGGAGAGAGCTCATCGCACCCCATAACCCACAGCAGAACGGGGTGGCCGAGCGGAAGAACAGAACGATCGTGGGTGCTGCACGGGCGATGTTGCATGATCAGGGCCTACCCCTTCACTTGTGGGCTGAGGCATGCAATACAGCAGTGTATGTGCAGAACCGTTGTCCTCACAAGGTTCTTTGCATGAGTACACCAGAGGAGGCTTATTCTGGCAAGAGGCCTGATATTTCCCATTTGCGGATTTTCGGATCTCCTGTCTACATGCATGTGACGAAGGATGCAAGAAGGAAGCCGGATCCAACTGCTGAAGTTGGAATATTTGTGGGGTACACTGATACACCTCACAACTATCGGGTGTATGTGCCAGACAGTCGCAAGACTGCTGTGCGACGGGATATAAAATTTCAGGAGGAGAAAGCCATGCAGTGTTCGCTTGAGAGGGAGCTACACTTGCATGCAGATGAGGAGCTGTTAGTTCCTAAGGAGGAGCTTCCGGATGTGGATCAGCCACAAGAGGAGGTTCAAGAGGTGGAAGAAACCACCCAGGCAGCGCCAACCATCAGAGGGCGCATGCGCACTACAGAAGCTGAGCGACTGGCTCGGGATGCAGAGAAGGTTGTAGGACCACCTACGGCACAGCGCAGACAGAGACAGTCACCGGATCGGTACACTGGATACATGGCTCTTATGAGTCAATGTGTTGTGACAGAGCCATCCTCTTTTGAGGAAGCTGGGGAGGAACCCGCATGGGTTGATGCCATGATCGAAGAATATGATTCGATCATCAGGAACAGTGCATGGGAGATTGTCCCAAGACCGGTTGGGAAATCAGTTGTAGGTTCACGATGGATCTACAAGGTGAAGCAGGCGGCTGACGGGAGTGTGGAGAAGTATAAGGCGAGATTTGTCGCCCGTGGCTTCTCACAGATCGAGGGGATTGACTATGAGGAGACTTTTGCACCTGTCGCAAGGTACTCTTCCATACGGACGATCCTTGCTCTCTCAGCGCATATGGGGTGGCACATTCATCAGATGGATGTGAAGACTGTGTTCCTCAATGGAGTTATTGAGGAGGATGTGTACATAGAGCAGCCTGAAGGTTTCGAGATCTTCAGCAGTGAGTCGCATGTGTGCCGACTCAAGAGAGCACTGTACGGGCTGAAGCAAGCACCTCGTGCTTGGTACACTCTGATAGACAGCTACTTCACCGGGCTTGGATTCTCCAAGAGTGAGGCGGATCCAAACCTGTACCAGATTGTGGTGGAGGGGAAGCTGTTGATCATCGTACTGTATGTAGATGATCTGATTTTGACTGGCGATGAGCAGTTGATACTTTCATGCAAGGAGGATCTTGCACGAGAGTTTGAGATGAAGGACTCGGGCATCCTTCATTATTTCCTGGGATTGGAGATTTGGAAGTGCAGCGGAGGACTGTTTGTTTCTCAGGGAAAGTATGCCCGGGAGATTCTGGAGAGGTTCAACATGCGTGTGGCCGCAAGCTCCTGATACCCCTTTTCCGGTGGATGGAGGAAGGGGAGATGCTACTTCGTGAGGAGTGTAGTGGATGCCACCGGCTCATCGACGCCAGGTCGTTGATGTCCTGTCAATACTCGACCCGATATATGGCAATGCAAGAATCCGCCTTTCGCAAGCTATGGTTAAGCCTACCAAGCTCTTTTGGAAGGCGGCAAGCATGTATTGCGCTATATCGAGGCACATTCTGGATATGGTTCATGGTACGATGAGGATGGAGTGAAGCTTTCGGCTTCTTACCGATGCGCATCGGGGCAGGAGTCCAACGAACCGAAGAGCACTCTCCGAGGAGTTTTCAAATCCCGGGTCGACAAATAGCCGGTCAGCAGGAAGCAGAGATCCGTGGCACTCAGTTCAGCAGAGGCCGAGTACATGGCAGCAAGTTTGGCCGCATGCGAGGCTATTTGGATGAGGAAGATCCTCGCAGGTTTGTTCAGGTTGCATTTGGAGCCTACAGTGATCTACTGTGATAACCAGAGCTGCATCAAGCTCTCGGCTAATCCAGTATTTCATGATAGGTCCAAACATATCGACATCAGGTACCATCACATCAGAGATTGTGTTCAGCGTAGGATCATGATGCTTTCATATGTTCCCACGGAGGATCAGGATGCCGACATCCTGACGAAGGCGCTCACCAGGAGCAAGTTCGAATTCCACAGAGGCAGGATAGGGATTGCAGATAATCCATATCTTGCTGAGGGGGAGTGTTGAGAATGCAGCAAGATGATGGAGCTTAGTGAAATGAAGTCGCCTTCACTAAGTGGGCCCGCAGGCAAATTCTGGCGCAAAGTCTATTTTTAGACTATGTCTATTTTTAGACATACGGAGCATAATTTGGGAATTCTACTTGGAGATTCTTGAAGTATGCGACATGTCGCTAAAAATAGATGAGACCCTTATTTTTAGGACCCAGGCTATTTTTAGACTGATCTCCTAAAAATATGGAAGTCAAATATTATTTACCCTTAATAATATTTCGACTATAAACAGCAGTTTACTCTCTTGGCGCACTTCAGTTTGAGTCATGGAGGTGACTCATGCAACTGACACAAGGAATCACGTGGTTCCTAGGGTTTGATGGCATCTTGCATGGTTGGCTTCAGTTAGACTTCAGTGGCAGCAGTTTTGGAGGAGTTAACGGGACAAGTAGTGGAGTTGTGTTCTGTTTGTTTTAGTTGAACTAGTTGGGATTAGTTAACTAACTAATCAACTAGATATAGAGTGAGTAAATTAAATAATATTTAATTCACTAAATATTAACTCATTAGTCAAATCAAGAACACTTCAGTTCACTACAGTGCATGATCAGTTCAGTGGAGACCAGTGGAAGAGGTAGATGAAAGGGTGAGTAAAGCTATCAGTTGGAGGATTAGTTTTGCATGGGATTTGCATTACACTTGGAGGAATTGTCCATGGCAATTGCGCAGTCAAGCCAAGGGGATTCGAACCTTGGATCTCTTCATATACAGGCAATGATTGCGCAATAGAGGCAAGGCAATTGGCAGGGAGTTTTGAACCAATGACTTGTTCAAAACTAAGCTAGATTGTGTGTGACTTTATGAGAAAGTACTGAGTACTTGTGAGGAGTATTGTACTTGTTTGGTTACATGATTTCTCCATTATAATATACACAATAGCTGCGGGGTTTTCAGCTATAGGCTTTCCCTATACATACTGAGTTAATGTGTGATTGATTTGATGTGAGATTGCTTCTGTTATTTCCGCATGTGACAATTAATTGTAGAAGAAGGTTATGTGTTATGCATGCAATTCGAAATTGATGTATGATCGGGTTAATCTTCATTGAATAAGTGATTTATTCAGCTAATTTCTACAAGAGTATCCAACCATATAGCTTGCTTGGAATTCATATTAGGTTGGTAAAACAAGTACCTCATTCCACTATGATTACTCATCAAAATAAACCTCCTTCAAAGAATACAATGTCTCCACGTATTCAAAGCATGAATGAGAGCTACCAACTCAAGATCACACGTCACATAGTTCTTCTCAAGCTCATTCAAATTCCTTGACTCATAGTATACCACTTGCCCTTCTTGCATCAGGAGTTCACCAAGTTCTCTCTTGCAAGAATTTGCACATACCACAAACTCTTTATCTTTATTTTCATTAAGACCGGGGCATTTGTAAGAAAATGCTTCAACTGCTCAAAACTAGTTGCACACCAATCACTCCATTCAAACTTCTTCCATTTTCTGTTGCAAAGATGTAATATGATTGGAAATCTGTGAGAATTTCCTAATGAACCCTGTGTAATAACCTACTAGTCCTATGAATGATCTAACCTCGTCCGCATTCCCAGGAGCTGCCCACTCCATGATAGCTTTTATCTTTTATGGGTCCATTGCTACCTTCCTTGGAAACAATATGCCCCAAGTAATAAACTTTTTTCTGAAAGAAACTGCACTTACTGAGCTTGACATACAATTGATGCTCTCTCGACAATATTAACATTGCTTCCAGGTGTTCTGCATGCTCTTCCTCATTTTTAGAATAATATCAATATATCATCAATGAACACTACCAAAAATTTGTCCAAATCAGGATGCAACACTATTCATCAAACACATGAAATTCGTTGGAGCGTTAGTAAGACCAAATGGAACCACTACAAAATTGTTATATGGAATCTACGACTGCAGACAAAAGTGTCTTCCCTAGACTGGGTGGCTTACTCTAGAACAAAAAAATAACAAAGTCACTATTACTTTCTTCAAAGTAAAGAGATAATGGGATGAATCTTACCTGTAATCCGACATATGCTTCACTCCTTTCTTGGCTTGAATGCTCCAATCCTAGCTCCCATTGCCAAAATTAGAACTTGCACAATAAGACAAAATAAGGAAACGATCTATAAAATCTATGTAGCATCATCTAAATACTTCATTCAATGGATCAACATGTCTTCGAAATACATGAAATAAGAACATCATATATAGGGAAACAAAGAACTCTTTGCATTAATATAAATGGAAGGAGTTACAACCATAAATATAAGTCGATCTTGTAGAAGAGCTCCTCTAGGTTGACTTTCTCCTTCTTTGTCACGAAGTGCATCTCTAATCACCCTAATGCATGGAATGTTAACTCTTTACAACAACAATATGAGGGTAGAATACTATCTCCAAAATCCAACCCTTGGCTTGTGGATGGCCACAAATATATATGTGAGGGGAGTAAGTTGGGAGTTCTTATCCAATTACCAATCAAGGGCTTGAGATCCACTCTTAATGGGAGGATGGGATCAAAGGATAAGGGATGGAAACTACAATCTAGGATATGATAGGATATGAATGTTTTATCTTAGGTAAATGGTTGTAACAAATTTTGGAAGCTTATGGAAAAAGAGGCTTTCGAAATTTCTCTCTTTTTCCCAAATTTCTAGAACTAATGTAGGTGTATAGTGGAGCGACATGTAGGTGATCAACGTAGGCCATAGTGGAGAAAATTGTAGGTGAACATTTTCCAATAGGAGGCCAGGGAGCGTTGGTCCTTAAAATGACTAAAACAAGGTGTTTTTAAGAAAAAAATTTTGGATATGGGAGTGTCATGCATAGGGCTTTGTGCTATGATGATGTCAAGGGGTAAAAGGATGTTGATTGATCCAGTTTGTAGGCGGACTGACTAGATGTGAAAAAATAGCCTATAACAGATTGCCCCCTCAAGAGAAAAATTAGGAACGATGACTGATAATTGAAGTGCTTTACCTTGTGACAAGTCAGGATTAAGAACAACCAACAAGGTCATCTTTTATTATAATACATTTACATCATGATATGTTTATCGAGGGAGGCATACCCATGCTCAGCACATGAGCTAACATTACATATAAAATGATAAAAAGACATGTCCGCTGATGACAAATGGTGGGCCCATGACTGGATGACTGTCTGTATGACCATATCGATCATACATTGTGATCTTGTATTTATCCTGAAATCACAGCACAGATGGATGAAACTAGATTTGGGGTATTCTATCTCGTTCACACGACCGTAAAAATGTACAATTCTAACCATGTGAATCAATAAGCTGGAGTAAAACATGATAGACACCATTTGATTACCCACCAATGATGTAAGTCGTTAATAGACGTGATAGAAACCACTGATGATGTTAATGTCTCTCAAGGTATTGCATTACAATCTATATGGTGTGACGAAATGAAGTTGATGTCGAACACCACACAAAATCTTTCGGTCAAACGCCAATGATGTAAACTTATCACCGAGAGTGAGGAAAATTTCTATGATGTATGCAAGCACCAAGGTAAGTGAACTTCCTGGATAATGAGTTGATGTCGACAGGAAGCGACCCGTCACGGGAGGGTATTGATGTATTCCCCATCAACGACATGAAACAGGTATCTTGATTTTGAGACAAAATTATGATGATACAGAACTGGATCAGGAACAATAGACATGGAATGAATGCTTAAGAGTATTGTAGCAGATAATGATGAATGACTTCTCTTGAACACATTGGCGACATTGAATGGAGTTGGTAGAATTGACCCAAAACAAAAAATGGAGGCTTTTGAAAACAATATGATCACCAAAAGACAAGCAGGTTACCGAACCCAACAGCCACATAGATGAATTGGAAGAGTTTTGTGTTCAAGAGCGACTCACTGCCATTAGCAAATGGAGTTCCCTATTTCCCAATTTTCCCAACCATATTGGTTAGTACTTCTTTATTTTTTAACAAGCTCGAGGAGGATAACATATGCTTGCTATGTAAGTTCATCCTTCATATGAATCCCTTCGAGTATGTTTAACGAACCCTGAGAAGGAGTAGTTTGGCCTTGTAATGTTTGGCAAGTCCATCATTGTTTAATGTTTTAACGAGTCCAACGAAGATAAAACTCGACATCCTTTTCATGTTTAGAGAGTTTGAAAAAGAGGCGAAAAAGAAAACTCCAGATATTCCTTTTTTTAAGCAGTCCCTCGAATTTGAAAAGGAAGAAAACAATACTCAAGGAACCTCTTAGCCATGTTCGACTAAGGTATTCCTTTTTTGTAAATAGTCTATCTTAGTCTTGAAAAGGGTTAAATTTATATTGAGTAGACATCTTTTCGTTTACTTTTACGAGTTTGAAAAGGCAAGTTCTCAACAATATTTTCATATTTTTGGAGTCTGAAAAGAGATGAAATAGGTCTCCTCTTGGAGTAATGAGTGGTATAAAGGGAAGCAATTGGTTCCGGTCATGATGGAACTGCTCAAAACACGTAGAGGTTATGAAGTTGGCTAATAATACCACTCATCGCAGCGATTCCTTCAGAAAGGGTAAAACAACCAAGTGAAAGTGTATGATCAACCAACCATACGGTGACGATGGAATAAGAAAACCAAGGTTCATCTGGAAAAAATGGGTTGATAAAAAAAGATATCACGAGAGGTAAAATGGGAATGGTTTCATTTTTTACACAAGCTTGAAACATGGGAAACTATGCTTGGAATTGGTTGAAGATGGTTTCATTTTTTCACAAGCTTGAAACATGAGAAACACTATGCTTGGAATTGGTTTCATTTTTAGACAAGCTTGAAACATAGGAAAAAACTATGCTTGAGATAAGTTTGCATTCCCCCAACATAATGACTCAATCCGAAGTACATGCCATCTAAGCTTCATTTCATTCACCAAAGAATACAATTGGTTACCAACAGATAGACAGAATGAAGGTTCATTTACGAGATCTAATCAAAGAATCAAATTAGAAGGGGATCTATTTAATTTTTTAACGATCTTGGAATAGTAAAAGAACTATGCTCATGACACCTTGTTTCATTTTTTAAGGAGCTTGACACAAGACAAGGAACTCTGCTCTAGAACTGTTGTAGCTTTTTTTTTCTAGCTAAAATAACCTTATAAAGGGAGGCCCACTCTATGAAACTGTAAATGAGGAGAAGGACAAGAAGGAGAAACATATTGAACTATTTTTTGAACTAACTAAACTTAGAGATCCTTTTGAAAATTTTCATATGGAAACAACTGGCACAACATCTCTTAATGTAATAAGTAATGTTGAACCCTTGTCAAAGATTGTGAATGGGGTAGACTCTGGTTTTTTTTGCATTAATGGTAATCAAAATATGAAATTGATGGAAACATTACAAAGCCCATATGAGTGCAATAAATTTGTGAGCCACATATATACTATGAATTTAAACATTTTTCAAATACATACTCTTAACTTCATCGACTTGCATATCGTGGCAAGGCATGTAATGTTAACAAGATTTCTCATGTTGCTTGTAAGCAAGGACATTATGATGTCTGCCTAACTGCGCTGAAAAAAATGGATGGTTATTCAATAATGGAAGTTCAAGAAACATTCGTGAAAATAAAAAGAGTAAGAAAAAGTTTCCGTAGAAACGAGGCATGAAGTAACAAATGACATTAATTTGAATAATAGTATTGATTTGGGATCTTTTCCAGATCGATACGAGGTAGATTTTTTCTGCCTTGAAGGAGAAATTTTGCATAAATTAAAGTAAAAGTGTTGATTGTGCATATTCACATGCAATCAGTGTCTCTAAGGATTTTCCTAAAGGATGGATAAGTTCGGACATTTTTTGTGACCAGGTTTATAAAGAGACAAATGAAGAGAACTGGCTAGAATATGCAGTATGTTGTTTTATTCAAGGTATTAAATATGGGGTTCAAATTCTAGAAGCCACTTAGCCCGTGTTCTGTACTTGTTGAGCTTTGACACTCAAAATGAACCTGTGTGGAAAATATTTGATAAGCACTTGGATCAGATGCCCCACTGGGTTTGGCTATCATGGATATCTTAGTTATTCATTTTTCCGCAAAGGCCTAAGGCAGTTCATGGCAAGCTCGTTCTTCTTAGACTAGCCATAGTCTATCCACGCACTATTTATTATCATCTACGAGCATATTTATTATGTACATCACGTATGCAGAAACTCACAAATGAAACCGAGACATCTAAAGGTGAAAGTTATAGAAAAGATGCACAAATGTATAATGTTCCTAAGTAAGATCTCCATAATGGTACATTGGATACACGTGATGTGGATGATGAGGTTAATGTGGTTAAAAATATAATGTCTGATCTTTCATATAAGATTGAAGATCTGAAGGCGATGATGTCCGCTCCATCGTTGTCTGAGGTTTTTCGGTCCCTTTTTAATGACAAGAGAATTTCTCGCGATAAAAAAGTTTGTATGATTGTGAATTCCTCTTATGAAGTAGCAACAACGACAAACAATGGTTTTGATTAGCCTAGTTTACCAGCAATTCCTTCTGGTGGTAATGTAACATATCTTGGTGTGGTTGGGAGAGGTGTGAAACTTCCATCACAAAAATTTCATTCGAGAGCAGAAAATTACTTACACAGAAAACAAAGACACTCCCAAGCCATGATGTTCGACTGCATATTGTGGACAAACAAAGAAATTTTTTAAAATTCCACGATCTGGGTTTTTTGCAGAACAACCCATATTGATTTCATGGTTGGAATTTTGAAGAAATTTTGAGTGTTTTAAAATATTTTGCAGGTTCTTTCAATGCCATGTTCTTTGTAACTGCTTCCAATGAAGGCTCTGGCTCAAGATCAGATGCAGGATTTATTGAAAATGACTAGTGTTGGGAGAGAAAGGTTATTGACGTTAACGTTGGTGTTTCTGATCATACATAGATAGAATTTATCCAAAAAGGCTATTGGTTGCTTATTATGTCTACTTATCATGTGGCTTATTACAACCACACAAAGAACCCATGAATTTATTGATTGAGAAAGGATGGCAGCAAATCTGCTTAGAAACTCATGGAAAATAAATTGCAGAGTTTGAGCGTGAGAATCATCTCCACCATCAACAAGGAGTGATTCTTAAGAGTGAGTTGTGGAACATGGATAGGGTCCAGAAGCGTGATGGTGTGGATATGACATATATGAAGAATGTTATTTTGAAATTGCTTGAAACTAGAAAAGTTGAGGCTCTCCTCCCAATCATCAAAAAGTTATTGCAGTTCAGCCCCGAAGCAAGGAATTGATATCTAAGACCAATCAAGGGTCCAAAACTATTGTTCCTAATCCAACAGAGATCTGGCAGCATAAACCACACAAAGTTTATGAAATAGAGTGCCCCCATAAATAGTTTTTCTCATACTGCTCATTAGGAAATCAACGGCCACAAATTATTACAGAAGCAACCTCTCAAATTTTTAAAACCAAAAAGGGTGGTACCATAGATGGTTTTATCATTTCCAAAAAATCTTATGGTTTTCGTTGACCCCACACCTTTCCTTCTTGATTTAAAAATCACTTTTCTAGAAAAAATACATATACTTGTACTGTATAAGTTTTGAATGGCCAAATTTTGTTTTAAACAAAATGGTTATATATATATATATATATATATGTATGATATGATTTCAAAAAATATTTTTGTAAAAATAAAGAAACAATTATGTAATTGTCAAACAAATTAGTTTAATAACCATGTCAAGAATCAGTTCTAAAAAATTGATTGAAACAATTAGGCCTAGGGAGAAGAAATAAAAGGATGAGAAATGACAGAGTTTACATATTTTTGGACACGGGAGCACTACATTTTTGTACTTCACTTTCATATGCTCATGAATAAAGTTTTCAGAGATTTTATAGAACTTGTTTGGTATGATTAGTTTTCCTTGTTTCATCTTCTGTTAATGTTCTTATTTCAAAATTAAGTAATGAAGTTGTTGGTCTCTAATGTTATAGTTTTGTGCGCTAAAGTTAAAATCCTTAATAATGCGCTCCTCTATGTTGTACTTCATTTCATGCTAGCCATTTTTCTTCTAAAGTTAAATATAGTAGATTCAGTGTAAGACAACCTATTCTCTGAGACTTTCCACTATCATTTCTTTCTATCCTTTCCGACATTTATATTCAACATCAGAAGGAATTTGTGGAAGAATTATTCTCATATGAAAATTTAAATGGTAAAACACTTTTATGGGGTTTTATAAAATGAATGGACAAACAATTAATTATTTTCAAGTTTTACATGAATGTCTTGGGCACTAATTTCTCCTTAGCCAGAGATTGTCTCCCAAGGTACAACATTTTTTGGCGTCGTTGCCAGGGAATGGAGATACGAAGTTACTTTTCCATGGGCTTTCATTCTTGAATCATTTATTTCTTCGATGAGCACATAAATTGAATGGGCTGAGTCTCTCACCAATATAGCAGCCCTGGATCTAAGAAGACCACACACGAGGTCTGATACCTCACAGTAGAAGACTCCTTCCCTCTCTGAGCCTGAGAAGTTAGTCTCTAGGAGAGTGTGGAAATATAATTCACTAGTAACTCTAGATCCTACTCTGTCTTCTCTTGGTACCAGCTTTGATCAAGAGCTGTCTGGTTTTTCCTCACAAGAAATTGTTCAAAACCTTGATTTTTTTCAAGAAATACTATTATCTCCTCAAGTTATTTTTCCTAAACCAAATTTAGAAGATAAATATTTTGAGTTAGTTTCATTCTCTTTTCCAAAGTTTTAAGAATTTGAGGAAGCTCATATTTCAACCTCAAAACAATATGTTTCTTCCTTTAATCAACTAGTTCCCATTTCAATCCAGCCTCCTAAGTCCTTTGTGTTTCAAGCAAGAGGTTCTCCTGTAATCAACCCAACCTTAAACATGGTTGTGCTGACATTTCTTATGAGTTGATATGCCCCTTTAAATCTCCCTCAACCGATGAATGCTCTCCCACACGACTATCCCAAGTTGCTTCCTAGGTTTATAGGTGAAGATGAAATGACAACTGAAAAACATATTGATACATTCTCTGCTTTTTGCTGAAATTTTGAATGTTGAACATTTAGATGTGGTGATGAGATTATTTGTTCAATCACTTGATGGAGAAGCGAGGAAGTGGTTCAAAACCCTTCTTGCTAATTCTATTAATACTTGGGAAGAGTTAGAAAATGCATTTATATAGAGATGGGGAGAGAAAAAATAGCACAACTATTTTCTAACAGAATTCAATGCAATTAAAAGAAAATCAGAAGAAGATGTAAATGCATTTATTAAAATATTTAATAAATTATACAACAGTTTGTCAGTTGAGATAAAGCCTCCATTTGCTGGATCAAAGGTGGTGTTTCCAGGTGCTTTCAAATATGATTTCAGATTCACATTGAGGGAAAGGAGACCCCCTACCTTAGTTTAGATCCAAACCAATGCATTTGAAATCGAGGCAAACTTGTCTGTTGCTAGAAAGATCAAGTCAAAGAAGCAGATTGATGACAAAGGAAAGGGAAAAGAAGAAGTAAAGGCTGTTAACCAGCCTAAAGGTGCACAAGAACAGAAGTTGGAAGAAATGACCAAAGTCATTAGGAATTTGTCAAACAAACTTGTAAAGGTGGAACTTGAATATAAAAACCCCCTAGAAAGATTCAACAAAGCCAAAACAACAATTTTAATCCTCAATTTAAGAGGAAACAACCATTGAAAATAATGCAGAGGGAGAGGAAAGATCAAGATCAGATCCAACTTCCTCTGTATATTGAAGATGAACCAGAAGAGGTAGTGGAAGAGAATCCTAAAGAACAAGATAACCAAATTTCTATCTTATATGGGGAAGAGGAAGATATGATCAAAAGTGAATATTTGGGTTTGGAATTTTAGGTCTCCTTAGATGAATATGAGATTGAATATTATTGTAAAAAATTTAAAAATATTACGCAAGCAGAGCTACACAGGAAGTATGACCTTCGATTAAGGAAAAGGTCAAGAATTCGAGATGGTGAAGAAACACATGAAAATTAGACACCTCAACAAATGGCTACTCCACAGCAACCCCCAAAACAACTTGATAAAGGAAAACTACAAGTTAATTCAACCCCAAAGGTTAAATTTCAACAAGGAGAAAGTTTGAAGGAAAAGTTAAGTACATGAGCATTGAATAAGACTGTTCAACAACCTGTTGACAACTCTCAGGAAGTTCCAAAACAAAAAATGAATGAATAAGAATATGAGAGGGTGAAAAAACAAAGCCATTCTTTTAACTTGGTAAAGGAGGTTGAAAAGATCAAAGTACCAGTTCCTTTGACCGGGTTTATTAAAACTCCAACATACAAGAATAAAGTCTCTAATTTTATAAATATCTCATAGGATAACCATGCAATAGACACAGTAAATTTGCAAGAGGATAAACCAATGGTGATGTTTGGTCCTCATATGGAGGAACTGGATTCCTCTACTCCTTTTTATATTTAGTTGTCGGTCCATACATTTATTCTTCATGATTCAGTATTGGATTATGGAGCCTCTCATAACTTGATGCCACTTTCAGTTATGAAAATTTTGAACTTAAAAATCACTAAGCCTTACAAGGATTTATATTCATTTGATTCTAATAAGGTAAAGTGTGTGGGGTTGATTAAAGACTTGGTGGTTTCTCTGGCTCAAATTCCAGCCAAAAGCATTGTAATGGACGTAGTAGTTGTTGATATCCCATCATGCTTTGGAATGCTACTGGCTAGGTCGTGAGGAGATAAACTAGGAGGGGTCTTGAAGTTGGATTTTACATATGCCATCATCCCTATTTTTGGTGGTGAAGAAAGGAGGTCGTACAGGGAGACCGGGTTTGTTAAGATGGTTACAAAGGAGGGCTCTAATAATTCTCCTGTATATAGTCAGGAAAAGGATGACCTTTCCTATTTTATGTTGCAAGAAATAGAAGAGATTTTTTAAGAAAATAAAGTGAAACTCCCTTCAGCAATAGAGGATAAGGAGAAAATAGTCAGTGGAGTTTGGAAATTATATTTGTATGGTGCCTATTCAAAGGATGGCAGTGGATCAAGAGTACTCTTGTTTTCTCCTCAGCCATAGATTATCTCCCAAGGTACAAATTTTTTTAGCGCCGTTGTCAGGGAATAGAGATATGAAGTTATTTTTCCCTCGACTTTTATTCTTGAATCATTTCTTTAGCTGGCAAGCAAAGAAAGTGATTAGGTTGAGTCTCTCACAAATTCTTGAGGGTGACAAGTTTCAGCAGTTGGTTGAATATTTTCACCTGTGATCTTCACTTTAGGGTTACTTTTCTGGGTCTTAATGGTCGTTCCTGCATTCTCGGAAAATAAGTTTTCCCCATTTGATTTCATTGGGATCCTTGGTTATCCTCATCCGATGCCTCCATTTCATGAGTGGTATGAATATCTTCCAAGATTCATTGGAGATGCAGATGAAAGTCCGATCCAACATCTTAGAAACATTCATGAATGCATGGAGAAGCAGAGTATCGTTCATGAAGATGTGAAGATGAATTTATTTATGTTTTCTTTGGACCAAGGAGTTAGGGTTTGGTACAGGTCTTCGCCTCGTTCAAACATTTCCTCTTTGAAATATTTTCATTCAGTGTTCAAAGGATTTTTGTAGAACTTTATATGCACATAAGTTTCTTTTTAAAGGTTTCTATGAATATTATGATTATAAAGAATTATTAAAGTTCATGACAATCCTGTTGAAGAAACAAATGATAATTTTGATCATATATCAATCATTCAACGAGATTGATTATGAAGATGTCCATTGACGCAACAAAACTGAATTTTGGACCCCTGAGGAGAGATGGTCAACGTAGTCATGGCTATGTCAGCATTCCCTTTCTTACCCCATTCTTTGAACTCCACGTGGTCTCATTTGAATTCTTTGATGTATTTATCAAATTCGAGGAATTTGGTAAATAGCATAAACAACGACCTTTTTATTATATATATTTCGGCTCTATATTATACCCCCCAACCTTATAACAATTACACTCCAGACTTATATTAATTATCCGCCAACCGTTTAATTAACAACTTTATTATGCTCCGGGCCCGCACAACCCATCGGCAAAATCCAACGGGACACACACCGTACCTTAGTTAAACGTCGGGCAAGTCCATCGTGCGACCACCGTTAGATAGCAAGGCTCCAGATCAACGGCATGTACGCATATCGCTTGGCATCCTGGTACGAACTATAACGTGCGATGGCGCTCTTTGACATCAGTTTTTCCGTGGGTCCACCCTTGCCACGCGTCGACGGTTCTATGGAATCACTCCAATTCTGGGAATGCCACTCAACCCGCAAAAGCGATGCGATATGGGCAATATGCTTCCGCAAATCCGCTCGTGGTTTTGGCACAGTGTTTGACTACGGGTGTAATTCTGGTTCCGCTGTCCTCTTGTTCATTAACTCACGTCTAATCCTCGGGTCAGGTTCCGAAAGCAAACAACTCTGTCTCTTCATTAAGCGGGAATTTTATATTTGAACAGTGTTCACGACCACGATTCTATACACAGGCCTCGCCCGCGGGTGGGGTGAATTCACAGGGTTATCCAAACAATTTACGAGAATTCAAAGACAGAGAAACGGAATTTCTAGTGCACAATTTCCTCACAGTTAAACAATTCTTCACAATTATCAATTCAAACAGTTTGGAATTCAACAGGACTTGAAGTCTATTCAACTGGAAGCAATTGCTCAATACACAGAGTTTTATTGCAGAATCTCTCCTTCCCTCTTTTTTCCTCTCTTCTGCTCCTCTCATATACATCCGAGGGATTACATTTATATACATGAACATTCGTCTGTTCGGTTCCTCTGTGCGGACCGATTTAGAAAATCAACAGCCTAATTAAAATAATTCAACTAAATGAAATATGACAGCTAGACTAACTGAGCTATTCGACTTCTACTACTCTAACTGATCTAAATAATACAATTAGCTGAGGTATTGACACCTAGCTGTTACAATTCAAATATTTTCGACCCCTACTAGCCACAACATGTGGACAAACCTCCTACATTGCTGGCTAGTGTCTAATGCCCCTGCATCAGACTCCCGAGGGAAATCTTCTTCATGGGCTCCTGTCCATGAGCTCTTCCACTGATCTGCCTATCTTCTACAACATTCCTTCAGTCATCCAAGTGGCATCTTCCTCTGGCTTGTCCTTCCATTTGATTAAGTACTGAAAGTACTCTTGGCCTCTGGTCCTCCTGGATACTCTTTTGTCCAATATCTTCTCTGGTTACAATGGTTGTTCTGGAGGTAGCTGCTCTTTCCACTTAATCTGTCCCCTATCTGCTGATCTTTCTTATGCACCATCATCTTCATATTTGTACAAATCTGCAACATTAAAAATGGGAGATATTCCAACATCAGGTGGCAATTCAATCTCACAAGCATTTGCAGAAAAATTTCTAAGTATCTTGCATGGCCCAATCTTTTTGAACTTCAGTTTGTTATACTGCTTCTTTGGGATTCTCTCCTTCCTCAAGTGTGCCAAAACCTGATCTCCTACTTCAAAATGAACTTATTTCCTGCTCAAGTTTGCTCTGTTTTTGTATTTGATGCTGCTGCTTTGTAGCTGTTGTTTCACTTGTTCATGTATGGTCTAGATCTCTGAAGCAAATTCCTCACCATCTGCACTTCTCAGTTCTGCCTTTCCCAGATTTCTTAATTCTAATATTCCTCTGGGGTGCATTCCATAAACAATATGAAGTGGGCTCTGCCCTGTGCTCCTGTTTGGTGAGTCATTATATGCATATTCTGCCTGGGGAAAAATATGGTCCCACTGCTTGGGATGCTCTCCTGCAAGACTTCTCAACAAATTTCCCAGACTCCTATTCACTACCTCAGTTTTTCCATCAGTTTGAGGATGATAAGCTGAGCTGAAACTCAGTTTGGTACCAAGTTTCTTCCCCAATGTCCTCCAAAAGTGACCCACAAATCTGGTGTCTCTGTCTGAAACAATACTCTTGGGCAACCCATGCAATCTAACAACTTCTTTGAAAAACAAGTTAGCAACATGGGTGGCATCACTAGTTTTATAGCATGGAATAAAATGTGCCATCTTGGAGAATCTGTCCACTACAACAAAGACTGCATCATTCCCTCTTTGAGTCTTGGGTAATCCTAGAGCAAAATCCATACTCACCATGTCCCAAGGCCTGTCTGGAATAGGCAAGGGAGTGTACAATCCTGCATTCTGGCTCCTTCCTTTAGCATACTGACAGATTTTACAATTCTTCACAAACTTGTCCACTTCTGCTCTCATCTTAGGCCAGTAATAAAAGTGACTCAGCTGCTCATAAGTCTTATCAGTACCAAAGTGTCCAGCAAGTCCACCACTATGCTTCTCTTTGATCAAATTTTCTCTCATGGAACATTTTGGTACACATAGTTGGCTTCTTCTTAATAACAAGTCCTCTTGCAAGAAATAATCCAGCCACTGGCTTCTATCTGTTAAAACAGGGTTACTACATGCCTCAAATGCTTCTTTAAAATCTGGATCTGTTTTATACAATTCTTTGAGAAAATCAAACCCTACAACTTCAAAATTTGTTTCTTGAACAAGCATGTGCCTCCTACTCAAAGCATCAACTACTTTATTGGCTTGACCACTTATATGTTTCAAAACAAAATTAAAACTTTGGAGATACTCAACCCATTTGGCATGCTTATGTTTCAACTTGGGCTGCTGTACAATATACTGCAAAGCATGATTGTCAAAATACAATACAAATTCCCTGGACATCAAATAATGTCTCCACTTCTTTAGTGCCTAAACAATTGCATAGAATTCCTTCTCATAAGAGGAATGCTTTCTTCTGGTGTCATTCAGTTTTTCACTGAAATATGCCACAGGTCTATCATCCTGACTCAACACAGCTCCAATGGCCTCTCCACTGGCATCACACTTTACTTGAAATGGTTTAGTAAAATCAGGCAGAATCAAAACATGCTTCTCCGTTATCTTTTGCTTCAAAACTTTAAAATTTCTCTCTGCTTCAAAAGTCCACTTAAATGGCTGTTTTCTCTTCTTTATTGTCTCAATTACGGGTGCATTAATCTTACTGAAGTTTCTTATAAATTTTCTGTAAAAACTAGCAAGTCCATGGAAACTTCTTACCTCAAAGACATTCCTGGGTGAAGGCCACTCCACAATTGCCTTAACCTTTTCCGGGTCCATCTTCAGTCCTTCTGCAGAAACAAAAAAACCCAAATACACCAACTCTTCCTTCATGAATGAGCATTTATTCAAATTTATCAGCAGTTTCTCTTGGTGCAGCTCCTTCAAGACATGATTAAGATGCCTTAAATGTTCTTCTTTAGTTCTGCTGAAAACTAATATATCATCCAGATACACTATCACAAATTTACCAATGAATTCTTTCAATACTTCATTCATAAGTCTCATGAAAGTACTAGGTGCATTTGACAACCCAAAAGGCATTACCATCCATTCATACAGTCCTTCATTTGTTTTAAAGGCAGTTTTCCACTCATCACCCTCTCTTATTCTAATATGATGGTATCCACTCTTTAAATCTATCTTTGAGAAATATCTAGCACCACTCAAACAATCCATTAAATCCTCAATTCTGGGCAAAGGGAATCTGTACCTGATTGTGATCTTATTGATTGCTCTGGAATCAGTACACATCCTCCAGCCTCCATCTTTCTTTGGGCTCAATACTGCTGGTACTGCACATGGACTCAAACTTTCTCTGATCAGTCCTTTGTCCACCAATTCCTGTACTTGTCTCCTGATTTCTTCATTTTCCTTGGGAGTCATTCTGTAGGCTGCCTTATTTGGCAGATTTGAACCAGGGATAAAATCTATCTGATGGCTGATCTTTCTCACAGGTGGCAGCTCATCAGGTAAATCATCCACAATAATGTCACAACAATTGTCTAACATCTCTTAGATTTCTACTGGCAAATCAGAAATCTTTGTAGAAGTAAGAACTACCTTAGGCTTGCAAACTAAAGCAAAGCTTACCTCTTCTTCTTCTATCTGTTGCAGATATTCCTTCCCACTCAACAACAAGGTCTTTGGATCAATCACTCTGCTGGATGGCTCTCCTTCTTCCATGGGTATCAATGTATGGTGTACCCCATCTTTGAAGAACTTGTAAGTGTTCTTCTTGCCATCATGCACTGCTGCTCTGTCAAACTGCCAAGGTCTACCCAGCAGTATATGACACACATCCATGGGCATTACATCACACAGGACCTTATCTTTATATTTTCCCATTTGCAGCTCTATCTCACACTATTCTTTTACAACCAACTGGTGCCCTTTATGCAGCCAGGACACCCTGTAGGGAGTTGGATGCTCCCTTGTCTTCAACTTCAACTTTTCTATCACCTCAGTGGAAACCAGATTGTCTGTGCTGCCACTATCAATGACTAGTTGGCAGCATTTCCCTTGGACTTTGCATATGCTCCTAAACAAAGTCTTCCTTTGTGCAGGCTCAGTGACCTCTTTAGCTTGCTTCAACAGGACCTTATTAACCACCAAGGACTCTCCCCTCTCTGGAAGAATTTCTTCTTCAATTTTTGGCTCTTCTCCAGCCTAGGCAACAAAAACATTTCTTGGACCAGCACCCACATTCTCTGGACACTCATAGTGCTTATGTCCCACTTCCTGACATCTATAACACCTCAACTCTCTACCTTTGCCTCTGTCTCTGCCTCCTCTTCCTTTTCCTCTGTAAGAACCCCTTCTACCCCTTGCATCATCCTCTGCAGATTCATTCTGAGGTGAGCTACTGTTAGCTCCATCCCTGGGTGTAGTAGGCTCTCCTCTACCACCCTGACTTCCCTTTCCTCGGAAAGTACCTCTCTTCTTGGCAGACTGTTTCCTCAGGAGTTTCTCCTCTACTTTCAAGGCCATCTGATAGGCCTCTTCCACTGTCTTAGGAGACAGAAGACCAATCTCATCTTGGATCTCCAGCTTGAGACCATTCACATATCTGGCAGTCTTCTCTGGTGTGTCTTGGAATTGCCCAACCCTTATGCTTACTCTGTAGAATTCCTCTGTGTATTCTTTTACTGTCAGCAACCTCTGTCTCAGGTTCTGCATTTTCTTATACAATGTCAGCTGATAATCACTAGGCAAGAATTTACCTTTTAATTTGGCCATCGTTCTGGTCCAGCTCTTGATAGGTTGCTTTCCAACTCTCCTCCTTTCTGCCTGCACTCCATCCCACCAAAGTGCAGCATGTCCTTTCAGCTTTGTCACTGCAAACTTGACCTTTTTATCTTCGCTTATTTCCTCATAATCAAAGCACTTGTTCAATTCATTAATCCAGTCCACTAGTTCTTCTGGATTCAGTCCCCCTGCATAACTCGACACTTCAATCCTGGGCTTAACCGCAGACCCCAGAACAGTTCTAAGGAGCCTCATGTCAGAGGGAATTTCAACATTTTCTTCAACTTCTTCTGTTTCAAATTCACTGATGTCTTCAGGATCTCTGGGCTGTCTTCGCTCCATGGCATCCATTCTGGCCTCGACCCTCTGCAACATCCCCAACACCTCTGCGTTGGCAACATGTCTCCTTCTGCCAGCACCTCTACCAACTCGGATTGCCATGTCAGCTTTCTGCAAAAACAACTAAAAAACAATAGCTCTGATACCACAAATGACGCAACAAAACTGAATTTTGGACCCCTAAGGAGAGATGGTCAACGTAGTCGTGGCTCTGTCAGCATTCCCTTTCTTACCCCGTTCTTTGAACTCCACGTGGTCTCATTTGAATTCTTTGATGTATTTATCAAATTCGAGGAATTTGGTAAATATCATAAACAACGACCTTTTTTATTATATATATTTCGGCTCTATATTATACCCCCCCAACCTTATAACAATTAAACTCCAGACTTATATTAATTATCCGCCATCCGTTTAATTAAAAACTTTATTATGCTCCGGGCCCGCACAACCCATCGGCAAAATCCAACGGGACACACACCATACTTTAGTTAAACGTTGGGCAAGTCCATCGTGCGACCACCGTTAGATAGCAAGGCTCCAGATTGACGGCATGTACGCATATTGCTCGACATCCTGGTACGAACTATAACGTGCGATGGCACGCTTTGACATCGGTTTTTCCGTGGGTCTACCCTTGCCACGCGTCGACGGTTCTATGGAATCGCTCCAATTCTGGGAATACCACTCAACCCGCAAAAGCGGTGCGATATGGGCAATCTGATTCTGCAAATCCGCTCGTGGTTTTGGCACAGTGTTTGACTACGGGTGTAAGTCTGGTTCCGCTATCCTCTTGTTCATTAACTCACGTCTAATCCTCGGGTCAGGGTTCCGAAAGCAAACAACTCTGTCTCTTCATTAAGCGAGAATTTTATATTTGAACAGTGTTCACGACCACGATTCTCTACACAGGCCTCACCCGCGGGTGGGGTGAATTCACAGGGTTATCCAAACAATTTACGGGAATTCAAAGACAGAGAAACGGAACTTCCAGTGCACAATCGCCTCACAGTTAAATAATTCTTCACAATTATCAATTCCGATAGTTTGGAATTCAACAGGACTTGAAGTCTATTCAACCGGAAGCAATTGCTCAATACACAGAGTTTTATTGCAGAATCTCTCATTCCCTCTTTTTTCCTCTCTTCTGCTCCTCTCATATACATCCGAGGGATTACATTTATATACATGAACATTCGTCTGTTCGGTTCCTTTGTGCGGACCGATTTAGAAAATCAACAACCTAATTAAAATAATTCAACTAACTGAAATATGACAGCTAGACTAACTGAGCTATTCGACTTCTACTACTCTAACTGATCTAAATAATACAATCAGCTGAGGTATTGACACCTAGCTGTTACAATTCAAATTTTTTCGACCCCTACTAGCCACAACATGTGGACAAACCTCCTACATTGCTGGCTAGTGTCTAATGCCCCTGCATCATCCATGAATGCAAAGAGATATATTTTTCAGAATATTATGCTGAAAAGTTTAAAAAATACTCTTCTTCAATAATCCCAAAAGCAAATAATTTGTTGACCCTGTTACAAGCAAATCAATAAAACATTAAAATGGGGGAAAATTCAAAGTTGCATCAAGAAGTTCTACTCAACAATCAAGAAGAAGGAGAGATGATTGAGTTGTAAAAAAATCTGCAGAGATCTTATTTTGTTAAATTTGATTGTCCTCCTACCTATGATTCATATCATACAAAAGAAAGGTCAAGGGAAGTTGCACAAGAAGATAAATCTCATCATAAAGTTGGTGAAGTTACTCTGTTTTATGATTTGTATGGTTCCAAGGAGAAATTTGGTGAAATTCATGAGGAAGACAATAAAGACATATTTTGCTGGCGAAAAGAGGATAGGATTTATGAAATGAAGGAAGGTGGTTTTCAAAAAGTTGTTCATACACATTAAGAAAGGAATCATTATTTTTCCCAAAAGCCTAAAGTTGAAGAGTTGTTTAATTATGATGATTGCCTTGGAAAAGAATATATCTCTAGCAGTTCCAAAGAAAATTTGAAGGGATTTTTTTATAAAATACATCAGCCATTTTCTACAAAGTTGAGAGAAAATAAAATCATTGATCAAGGTGACTTATTCTCTCATACATTCTATGAACCTGTAGTAGACTATATGGAAACTGTGTTTACTTGGCAGTCAATTTCTTTCGCTAGGTATGTACTTGCTCTTGTGGACTAGTTTTTTCTGCTTTTGGTTGTGCCCATTTTTATTCTTGAAATTCAGGGAGCTGGTGTAATATATAGCACTCAAATGCTGACTTAGTGCCATTGGAAGGCCGATTTCACTTGATTGGTATCATCCTTGTACATAAGTAGAAAATTGCACATAAATAAGCTTAGGTGTTGAGCATTTATTTTTAGTTGCAGTTTTTAGTTTAGTTTTTCAATTGGGAAATAAAGGAAGCAAACATTATTGAAATCAATTTTGAGGGATGCCAGGTTTCAGTTTTCAGAATTTTAGACGCCATGACCAACAGAGGCCATTGATCTATGGTTCTCAACATTTTGCAAGAAAAAACACTATCCCCAAATGGAGACAGATGTTGTATATTATTTTTTCCTGCTAAAATAACCTTACAAAGCGAGGCCAACTCTATGAGATTGTAATTGAGGAGAATGACAAGAAGGAGAAACATCTCGAGCGATTATTTGAACTGACTCAACTTAGAGAGCCTTTTGCAAATTTGCAGATGGAAACAACTGGCACAACATCTTTGAAAGGAATAAGTAATGTTGAACCCTTGTCAGAGATTGTGAATGGGGTAGGATCTAGATTTTGTTGCATTAATGGTAATCAGAATATGAAATTGATGGAAACTTTACAAATCCCATATGAGTGCAGTGGAGTTGTGAGCCACATATCTACAATGCATTTAAACATTTTTTAGATACAAACTCTCAACTTCATCGACTTGCATATCATGGGAAGGCATTTAATTTTAACAAGCATGCTCATGTTTCTCGTAAGTAAGGACATTATGATCTCTGCCTAACTGTGTTGAACAAAATGGATGGCTATTCAACAATGGAAGTTCAAGAAACATTCGTGAACATAAGAGAGAACACAAAAGTTTCCTTAGAAATGAGACATGAAGTAACAAATGGGATTAATTTGATTAATAATACTCATTTGGGATCTTTTCTAGATTGATACCAGGTAGAGATTTTCTGCCTTAAAGGAGAATTTTTACATAAATTAAAGTAAAAGTGTTGATTGTCCATATTCACATGAAATCAGTGTCTCTAAGGGTTTTCCTAATGGATGGATAATGATCAAGGTGGCTCCAGACACCCTTAGGAGACCAAGGGGGGCTGATGATAGGTCAAAATTAAAAGTGGCGGAAATGTGGTAAACTCGATGTCAAGTTGAAGCTCTCATCGTTCTGATCATAGTAGTGTGAATGGTTCGTCAATCCGAGCCCGTATGGAGAAGTTAGAGCAAGTCAAAGTTTTTGGGTTGACTTGGTGATGTGGCAGGTTAAGGAGGCAGCAATTTTGAAATTTTTTGGTGTCGGAATCTGGCCAATTTCCAGGAAAAGTCATGAGATGGCTAAAATTTCTAATAAACCCCTAATGTTTGAGAAATTTTCTAATGTTGGTGTATAAACAAATTTTGTATTAAAAATGGGTGGTGAGGCCACCAATCCCGCCACCCAACTGTCCGCCACTATTCAAATAACAAAAAAAACATTATTTTAATGGGGTTCGGTGACCATGACCCCATTGCCCCTGGGAACCACCAACCAAAAAGAGTGGGGGGCAGGCTGTCACCCCCACCGCCGCCCATACATTATGAACATATTTATATAAACAAATGCAAAGTATGGGGGCGGGCCACCATGCCGACGGACCTGCCGCCCAGAAAGGTCAACAACTTTGTATTAATATACATCAGGAATTAAAATTAGAGGGGCGGGATTTTATCCCCCGACCCCTCCTCAATGAATTCCTTCTTTTTCCACTACACCAATGGCCTACGTGACGGTTAATCTTCCACCACACATAAATATAAACTCGTTTGGACAGTGCGGGGAGGAGGAGACCCGGTGCAAGTTTCCATAAACATTAATCTATTGCAGGTGGAACCTTGAGCCATTCAGGGGGAAGTGGAACCATGTTCTGAGCCACATTTTCAGAGGGGCCAAAATTGTCCAGCGTCCAAATTGGAAAATTTTTATATGGAAAATACACCTCTCGGTGACAAGAATCTGATGGTGTTGTCCCTTTCTACAACAAAGATCTCCATTTTTCGGGAGTTTTCCAGATTGGAGGTATAAGGGTGCTTTGTGTAGTTTTTCTTGTACTTCTTCTTCTTCTCGCCACTTAATTAATGAAGGCCTCCCCACTATTGAGCAGGGCCCAGAGACGTATTCCGAATTGGACGAACTCCGTAATCAATTTTTGGTGTCTTGGTCTCATGCGTGTCATGGTTTCTTTGTTCTTCGTTTTATGTGTTTAAGTTTCATGGTTTTGAATGCTCCATCATATGTAATTCTTTAATGCATCTATAAGCAAAGGATCTTGGATCAAGTGGTATCAGAGCATGTCTTTTTCGATGTGAATTGCATGAGTATATGCTAACCAGAAACAAGTTGCAAAGAGGCGAAGGAAAGCTTAAGTCTTTTGATCCTGAAGCAGGACGTGCGCGATGAAGAAGAATCATGGCAGATGAGGAAGATCATTGGGAAGAAGAGCGGAATTACTGCAAGGCTTTCTACAACATGGCAGAGAAAGTAGACAAATTGTTTGCAGAGTATGAGAAAACTGCCAAGCCCGAGAAGAAAAATGTAGATGACCACGGATCAGTAAACCATGGAGATGTTGGAGAAGAGCCCCCTCCCTCTCCATCTTCTAGTGATAGCTCCTCCCCTTCTTCTCATAATTCTCGCAGACGTCAAAGGCATACATATAAGAAACCTTTCCTTAAACTAGATTTAATGTTCGACTTGCCTATGTATACAGGAGAATGTAATGCAGAAAGGCTCAATAATTGGATTAAATGGATTGAGGTCTGTTGCAGGATTCAACAGATCAAGAAAAACGAGGAAAAAAACCAGTTGGCATCCCTTCGAATGAGTGGCACTGCTCTCATTTGGTGGGAGAGAAAATTGCAAGGCAACAACAATCTAGGTAACCTTCTCTCCTCATGGTCAAATTTTATTTATGCATTGAAAACTCAATTTTACCCATTGGGTTATAAGCAAGAGGAATTAATGGAATGGCAACACATAAAGCAAGGAAAAGGCTAAAATGTGTAAAAATTCACTAAATAATTTAGGAAAAAAGCATTGAACTTAGACATTCCATTAGATTCACCAGAGATTGTAACTAAGTATATCGTTTCTTTACATGGTTACATAAGACATTCATTATTATTGTTTGAGCCTGCTATTATCGATAAGGCTAGTGTGAAGGCCATGCATCTTGAAAACAAGGAGACATATGAAAAAAATTACCACCCAAACAGAGCCGCAACATCAAATAGAAGAGGAGCAAAGACCTCTTTCACCCATTGTGGGAAAGAAGGGCACGACGAAGAAAGTTGTTGGAAATCGCAGCCTAAGTTGAGACATAAGAGGGATGATAGGAAGGAGAGGCAGAAGAGAGATGCCACCATGCAACAAGATAAAAAGTCTAAATCAGAGGAAGATGAGAAGGTCACGACTGCGGGAGTTGCATGAGGTAGACCAATTACTTGGGATCAGATTCTGGTGATGAAAGGAGGATTGCAGTAGATGGACCCAACGATTTAGGTTCAGATTTAGGAAACGAAACAAAAATTTCAATACATAGTGTACCAAATACGAAAAGGTCACCCAATGCAGCATGGCTCCAGGAACTTGAGGAGATCAATCAAAGCATTCAAACAAATAATATTGAGCTAAGGAGACTCCTACAGGAAGCAGAAAAAGAGAAACAAAGGTTTCTATGCCAATTGTGAGCTAAGGACGAGGCCTTGGAGACGCTGCAGCATAACCCCCTTGAGGTAAAAAGTGTTTCTTCGATTTCACATTCTTTACATGATGATGATTTCGCTGCTTTTGAAAACATACTATAGGTATCGGTTCCAAACTGTTGAAGAAGATGAGGTATTAAGAAAAGGGCCTCGACATTAATGACCAAGGAATCATAATTCCTATCAAAGTAGAAGAATTACCTCGTCATGCAGGACTTGGGTATGTCAGGAAGGAAGTTGGGGAATGCTCCAAGACAACCAGCGACCCACCAATGACGGATGATGAGAGCGCCTCATCACATCCTAGCAACAGTGAGGGATCCATTAACACTTAACAGAGACACATCAGGAGGAAGTGTTCCAAGACAATCTGGAAAGTCTGGAAGAGGAAGGATCATTGCCACAAGGATGAACGCCACAAATCTACATGTCAAACACTTCAGGCCCAAAAAGTACCCATGTAGAATCCAATCATCAAAGATGTTCCACAAGAAAATCTGCCAAAGGGAGGTGACCCATTTAATTTATTAAGTAAAAAATGTTTTTTTTTAGAGATAGTCTCTAGTTCTGGCCACATTTTTTAAATCACGTGTTGCGAATAAGTGTAAAAGTGATGTGTCTTCCATCGCTTCAAAATGCAACGATGATATTTTTTTGGCCTTTTGAGTAGGTGACCTATTGGGTTTTTATTATGTAATCCTTGACAATTGAGTGTTTTCTACAAACTCTTGGCAAGTGAGGGGTTGTTTGAGTCACGTGTGGTTTGCAAAAGATGTTCCAAATTTGTGTGCAGGTGATTAAAAGTATGGTTCTGCGAAGACACGTGCTGTGTGTTGAATGTGTTAATGGTTTTGGTGGTCCAAAAGCTCCTCAATGGGGATGATTGATCCAAGTGGCTCGAGACGCCCTCAGGAGACCTAGGCGGCTGATGATAGGTCAAAATTCAAAGTGCCAGAAATGTGGCAAACTCAGTGTTAAGTTGAAGATCTTGTCGTTCTGATCGCAGGGGTGCGAATTGTTCATCAATTTGAACTCGTATGGAGAAGTTAGAGTAAGCCAAAGTTTTTGGGTTGACTTGGTGATGTGGCAGGTTAAGGGGGCAAAATTTTTGCAATTTTTCAGTGCCGGAATGCAGCCAATTTCTGGGAAAAATCGCGGGATGGCTAAAATGTCTAATAACCCCCTAAGGTTTGAGAAATTGTCCAATGTTAGTGCATAAACAAATTTTGTATTAAAAATGAGTGGCGGGGCCACCAATCCCTCCACCCAACCGTCTACCACTATTCAAATAATAAAAAAATTATTATTTTAATGGGGTTCGACGGCCATGACCCCGCCGCCCCCGAGAACCACCAACCAAAAGGAGTGGGGGGTGAGTTTCCACCCCTGCTGTTGCCCATACACTATGAACATATTTATATAAACAAACGTGGAGTATGGGGCGGCCACCGTGCCGGCAGACCCGCCACCCGGAAAGGCCCACAACTTTGTATTAATATACAACGGGAACTAAAATTGGAGGGGCAGAATTTGATCCTCCGTCCCCTCTTTAACTAATTCCTCCTTTTTCCACTACACCAACGGCCTACGTGTTGGTTAATTTGCTGCCACACATAGATATAAACTCGTTTTCACAGTGCAGGGAGAAGGAGACCCGACACAAATTTCCCGACACAAATTTCCATAAACATTATTTTATTGCTGGAGGAACCCTGAGCCATTCAGGGGTAGTGGAACCATGATCTGAGCCACATTTTCAGAGGGGCCAAAATTGTCCGGTGTCCAAATTGGACAAATTTTATATGGATTCTACACTTCTCAGCAACAAGAATCTGATGACGCTGTCCATTTCTACAGCAAAGGTCTCCATTTTTCAGGCATTTTCGAGATTGGAGTTATAAGGGTGCTTTATGTAATTTTTCTTGTACTTCTTCTTCTTCTCGCCACTTAATGAATGAAGGCCTCCCCACTGTTGAGCAGGGCTTGAAGATGTAGTCCAAATTGGATGAACTCCATAATCAATTTTTGGTATCTTGGTCTCATGCGTGTCATGGTCTCTTTGTTCTTCGTTTTATATGTTTATGTTTCATGGTTTTAAATGCTCCATTATATGTAATTCTTTAGTGCATCTATAAGCAAAATATCTTGGATCATATAAGCTGAGGCATTTATTGTGACCATGTTTATAAATAGACAAATGAAGAGTGTTGGCTAGAATATGTAGCATGTTGTTTTCTTCAAGGTATTAAATATGTGGTTCAAATGCTAGAAGTCACTTAGCGCGTGTTTTGTACTTGTTGAGATTTGAGACTTAAAATGAACCTATGGGTAAATTTTTTTATAAGCACTTGGATCATATGCCCCACTAGGTTTGGCTGGCATAGGTACCTCAGTTATTCCTTTCTCTGAAAAGGCCTGAGGCAGTTCATGGCAAGCTCGTTCTGCTCAGAATAGCCAGAGTCTATCCATAGGATATTTATTATCATCTACGAGCATATTTATTATGTACATCACATATGCAAAAAATCACAAATGAAACTGAGACATCCAAAGGTGAAAGTTCTGGCAAAGATGCACAGATGAATAATGTTCCTGAGTGAGATCTACATAATGGTACACTGGCTACAAGTGTCGTGGATGATGAGGTTAATGTGCTTAAAAATCTAATGTCAGATCTTTTAGATAATATTGAAGAACTTAAGGCGATGATTTCATCTCCACCGTTGTCTGAGGTTCTTCAGTCTCTTTATAATGACAAGAGTGTTTCTCAGGATAAAAATGTTTGTATGAATGTGAATTCCTCTTATGAAGTAGCAACAATGGAAAGCAATGGTTTTGGTCAGCCTGGATTACCAACAATTCCTTCTGGTGGTAATGTAACGCATCTTAGTGTGATTGGGAGAGGTGTGAAACGTCCATCACCAAAATTTCATTCGAGAGCTGAAAATTACTTACACAGAAAATGAAAACACTCTCAAGTCATGATTTTTGATTGCATATTACGGACAAACAAAGCAAAATTTTAATATTCCATGATCTGGGTTTTTTGCATACGACCCATATTGACTTCGTTAGGGGAATTTTCTAGAAATTTTGAGTGTTTTCATAGATTTTGTTGGTTCTTTCAATGCCTTTTTCTCTGTAATTGCTTCGAACGAAAGCTCTGGCTCAAGATAAGATGCGAGTTTTATTGAAAACAATTGGTGTTGGGAGAGAAAGGTTATTGATGTTAATGTTGGTGTTTCTTATCCAAAAAGGCTATTGATTTCACATTATGTCTACTTATCCCGTGGCTTATTACAGCCAAACAAAGAACCCATGAATTTGTTGATTGAGAAAGGATGGCAGCAAATATGCTTAGAATCTCATGGAAAATAAATTGCAGAGTTTGAGCATGAGAATCGTCTCCACGATCAACAGGGAGTGATGCTTAAGAGTGAGTTGCAGAACATGGATAGGGTCCAAAAGCGTGATGGTGTGGATATGACATATCTGAAGAATGTTATTTTGAAATTGCTTAAAACTGGAAAAATTGAGGCTCTCCTCCTAGTCAGCAAAATGTAATTGCAGTTCAACCCCGAAGCGAGGAATTGATAGCCAAGACCAATAAAGGGTCCAAAAATCTCATGCCTAATCCAATAGAGATCCGACAACATAAACCAAACGAAGTTTATAAAACAGAGTGCCCACGTAAATAGTTTTTCTCGTACTTCTCATCAACAAATCGATAGCCACAAATTATTATGAAAGCAACCTCTCGAATTTTTAAAACCACTAATGGTGGTACCGTAGATGGTTTTATCATTTCCAAAAAACCATATGGTTTTCATGGACCCCACGCCTTTTCCTCTTGATTTAAAAAGCCCTTCTCTAGAAAAAAAACATATACTTGTATTGTGGAAGTTTTGAATGGCCAAATTTTGTTTTAAACGAAAGGGTTATATTCAATGTTATATATGTAAAATATATATAATATTAAAATGATATGATTTCAAAAAAACTTTTTGTAAAAAGAAAGAAACATTTACGTAATTGTTAAACAAATTAGTTTCGTACCATGTCAAGAATCAATTCTAAAAAACTGATTGAAACAGTTAGGCCCAGGGAGCAAAAATAAAAGGATGAGAAATGAGACATGGTGAGGTTCTAGATTTTTACACTACATTTTTGTACTTCACTTTCATATGCTCATGAATAAATTTTTCAGAGAGTTTCCAAAACTTGTTGGGTATGATTAGTTTTTCTTGTTTCATATATTTTTAATGTTTTTCTTTTAGAATTGAGTAATGAAGTTGTTGGTCTCTAATGTTACAATTTTGTGAGTTAGAGTTAAAAACCTCAATGATGTGCTCCTATATTCTGTATTTCATTTCATGCTGGCAATTTTTCTTATAAAGTTAAAGGTAATAGATTATGTGTAAGGCAACCTATTATCTGATACTTTCCACTATAATTTATTTATGTCCTTTCTGTCATTTATATTCAACATCAGAAGGAATTTGTGGAAGCATTGTTCTCATAGGAAAATTTAAAAGGTTTTAAAACATATTTCTGTGGTTGTATAAAATGAATGGACAAACAATTAATTCTTTTCAAGTTTTACATGAATGTCTTGGGCACTGATTTCTCCTTAGCTAGAGATTGTCTCTCAAGGTACAACAAGAACCTTGCTTCATTTTTTAACGAGCTTGGCACAAGAAAAGAAACTCTGCTCCAAATTTAGATCATGGCATCCAATAGACCATGGTTTACAAGAGACCATGGCTTCCAAGAGGTTCTCACAAGAGGGAAGAACAACACTATAGAATGTGTTGAAGGATCCAATGGAAAGATCAGAATCCAATTCCCCCAGTGAATGATTTACCATATCACCTCCTAGATCTAGGTCGAAAGAAGTTTAGAAAATAGTGAAAGGCCCCTATTCAATAGTAGGCAAGGGCATGTGAAAGGTTGCCACATAATTGATCTATGGCGAGGGAGATACCACTTGCATATAAGGACGATTTAGGGAAGATGGTTGATTGGGAGCCAGATTAGCACCAACGAACGAAAGTTGGTCAATGGTCATGATTCTTCCTCCATGTGGGAAACACATCACACGAAAGAGTGAAGATAAAATAACTCCCATGACATAGACATAGTCATGCCCAAGGAGTAAATTAAAATCCAAAGGTCCTTAGAATACCATCACATTGATATATACAATCTTTTCTCCCAAAGTAATAGGCAACTATGGAAGGATCCCTAACAATTGATTAGCTTCTCTATTAAAAGCCAACAAATTCTTCGTAACAGACATAAGTTGCAGAGAAAGCAAATATTTCCAAGTAGTTGAGGAAAGAATACCAACAGATGCGCCTTCATCTCTGACTGTGCCAGGTACGACCATATTATAAGCCTATATTGTGATCTAGAAGGGCACATAATAAGGAAGACAATATCCTGCAAGTCGACTCCAATCAAAGGAAGTGACCATACTACTTGGAGGGGGTGTCGTGGGAAAGAGAGAACTGCCCCATTGTACTATGGGAATAGGAGGATTACCCCCCTATACTGTGGGAATGGGATGATTCTCCCTAGTTCATTGGAATTTGAAGAAACAAGAAAAACCTAAGCAATATGAAGTTCACTCTCTACAGGAAAGGTACGATCAACTGAAGGTGAAATTGAGTCAACCATTTCCTCAACCAACGGTTGGTCGGGAAAAAACTCATGGGATTCACATTTAGAGAGTGGGATTGACTGGATTCAGATTCTAATTAATCACTTCATCAACTAGTGGAGGATTGGGAGAAATCTTGCAATAACCAACTGGAAGACGAAGCTAAGAAGTTCTATGGTTTCCAACACTTTTTAGGCTTCATCCATATAAGGACAAAGGTGAATAGGATGACTCCATTCACATAACCTACATGGAAATTTTACTTTACCCTTTTTCTCATGGACTTTAATATCCCTAGTCAATGGTTTATCATCAATCTGATCTCCAGAGGTTGATGACAAAACCTGATGTGAGCCTATGGAATACATTTCTAATATCTTGGGAACACCATGACAATATCTAAGAAGGTGATCACCCTTACATGACTTACAAGGGAATTTAACTTTGCGAGGATTATTGGGAGGTTTCTCCATATTAGCTGTATGGGTAGCAATGGTTGTTTGGTTTCCTCCCTGCTTATTTTGCTTCTTCTTCTTCATCCTCTTCTTCTTCTTCTCAGCTTCATGTTTACTAGAATCAAGACTTTCACCAAGCGAGGAGGAAGAAACGGATTAAGAAACAACAAGTGAAGAAGGAAAAGGGTCAAATTTAAGATCAACTTGAGGTTGATGTTGTTCAGGTGGAGGATAACTTTGTCGAGGAGGAGTTTGGACATTTAGAACCATAACGGTAAAAAAAACCAAAATGGAAAACCAATCGTAAATCTGGGAAGGGACAACGTTTCCATTTAACAAGTACCAATATTTCCAAAAGTAGGAAAATGCTTAGGATTCATGTCAGAGAGGTTTCCTTGATTGGTAGACTCAGGAAATATTTCCATTAGTATCAACGTAAGATCCACTAAGGAGTTGTTCCACAAATATGATGTTATTCCACTATAAATTAATTGATTTTATAAATTAACAACAAAAATAAATAAAAAAGTGATAACTAGGCAAAAGGGTTTACTAGGCAACCGTGAACTGCGATATATAGCTTAGAGAACCAAGAACTTAACGTACATGTAAACAATCTCCCTGAATGTTGTATTCGATGTATCATGACATACAAGAAGGCCAACGCAATTACCTATGGCGAGGATACAACTTATAGGGGAGTCCCAAAATATACTTGATGGTAGTGTTGTCTAATGCGTAACCGTATGATGAGAGCATTCCCATATACCTTTCATGCGTGGAGCGCCATCCAATATACCAAGAGGTATGTGGAGAACGATCTGATACAATTACGTACGTGGAACGAGATATCACCCTCGTAATGCAACATTGGCAAAAAAAGATAGCTCCTACGTTTAAAGGCGTCGGCACACGTCTCTAGCCTAGGCCTATATGTGTGTCGTTAAGTTTCAAATGATCCTTAGGTTAATTGAGATGAATTTTAGAGTTTATCTTGAATTAGATTTCGATTTCAAGGCTCAAAATTTGATGTCACCTTAACACACATATGATGCAACTAATATGACAAAAAGAACTCTTTTTCATTTTCAATGAAAGCTATCTAGTGTAGTGAAGAGGTGTAAATAATTATGCAACAAACAAGAGATTCCTAACCATATATTTCAATTTCTCTATTCCAATTCAATTCAAAGCATTAAAAATATGTCAAACTATTTAATGTAATCTATGCATGATTCCTCTGAAAAACATGCAAATGTAATCTATGCACAATTTCCTTTCCTGTTGTGAAAATGAGAATTATAACTATGAAAATTTGATCTACGCAAGATAATTATTTAAAACAAACATAAAAGGATGATGCAGGAGCATCCTGCTTGATTTTTTTTTAGAATATTGTGTAATTAGGGGGGGTGATGATTTTTTTAATTATTTTATAAATTATTGTGTTCATTTTAATAAATTAAGAGATAAAATCGTAAGTGAGGATTATTGTAAATATTCTTTTATTAAATTAAGAATATGAGAAGAATTGAATTAGGTAGATAATCTAGGGATTAGGAATTCCTTAAATGGGACTTAGTTGAGTCCAAAAAATGATAAATCTAATTTAGATTTTAGTTGAGATTTGTGTGGAGGAAATTATGGATTGGAATAAATTCATTATTATGTATAAATATGAGGATTGTGTGAGGATGGAAGAGAGTGAGCAATACAGAGAGAGAGAGAGATGGTTTGAGAGCTTTTGTAAAGAGCCGAGAGTCGAAAGGCCATCCATTGCAATATTCGGTCAGATGTTTTGAATCTGAGAATTCTTGTTGTATTTTATATAACCAGCTTGGTTATTGTTTGAATCTCTTTTTGTTTATGTCTGGAGTTGAAATTAAGTAACTTTGTATGAAATTTTTGAGTTAAGTTTTGAGAAAAGGTTGAAGAAGTCTGTATTATATGTTAGGATCTGTTTTATAGCAGAATCCTGGCATCATTTGGTATCAGAGCAGGTATAGGGCTGAGCCTTGGCCAGGAGGAGCCAAGGAAAATAAAGAGTTTGGTGTTTGTTTGTACATCATTCAATCCAAAGGAGTCTTACGCTGTAGTGTAGCAGAGGCATGACAACATGGCTCGGTGAAGTTTCCTATTGGCTCCAGTTTGGTACGTGTACAATGCAACCATTTTCATCTACAACAGAGGATCAACTGGCATGGGATCTAGCTAGAAGATTTTGAAAATGTATTGTGGTCACTCTACAAACTGCAATCTCTTCGACCGACTGTCAACTCATTGTGTAAGCAACGTTGATTTGCAAGGGACGAATTGTCTATGAGGAAGCTGTTGGGGTTCTAGCCGTGCTGCCACTGGATGAAGCGAAAGGTTGGTGGGGCCGGTGTAGAATGTGCTGGCGACTGTGGCATTATTCAATTTGCTGAGAGTAGTGGACTCGACTGGAGGAAGAGCCGACTAGTGGAATAACCAACTGGTGAAAGAAGAGTTGGGCACTATGTGGAACTAGTTTGCGGATGGGCGGAAGGAATCCTTCCGACCTCCATCTAGCGGAGGCACTCAAGTGGAGCCATGGCGCATCAGATCTGAAGCTGTTTGCTTTGGCCGTGGTTCTAGTGATAAGCACCGAAGGAGTATGCTCGCCAATTCTGCTTGTCGTAATCTGCAAATTTTTTTTTTTACTAAGCCCCCACTTCAAACGGTCGACTCTGTCTTACGATGTATAATCACTTGTTATCACTTTTTGCGCGGGGAGTCATCAATGGAGAGCATGAAGAGAATTCCTTGTGACATCTCGTGTAATTTGATTAGTGTCGCGATGAGTTTGTTGAGGCCAATACCCGAACCAGTGACCACCAGTCCACCATTGTTGTCTTCAAGGAGATTTGAAATTATGTGCTCGTGGAAGCCCAACATGGTTTTGGCAAGAAAAATTAACAGAATGTTGAATGCGTGAGCATGCTTGTCACAAGCATGGGCAGAGTGTGCAGTGAAATGTGCAGTTGATATATAAGGGAATTTTATATAACCAGATTGGTCGAGCTGTTGAGTTTATGAGAAATAGTATTGGAAATACGTAAATATTGGTGGTGAGTGCTCATGGTTATATTGGTACTGTGGTGTTCTGTTGTATGGAGTTTTACCTCCGTGGAGAGCCGAGAAGAGATTTTTGTAGGGTATAAAGGTTGCAAAAAGGCATGTTGCTGCACATTGGGAACTTGTGAACTTGGTGTTGGCAAATGGGCTACATTGGATACCTGAATCCAGATAGAAGCAGTGAATTGGTCTGCAAATATTCTTTTGTGTAACTCATTACAGTAGGGAGTTTTGTAGAGAAGACTTGATTCTGACAATAAGATCTCGTTGTTATAATTTGGTGTAGCGGGATTAATTGAGTTTTATTGATACACAGTTGGAGTTTTATTTCATTGATGCAGATCGCTACTTATAGAATGGAACGCCCAACTACTGGAATTAGAGTAAGGTTGGTCAATAATTCCTAGCAGTTACAATTCACTAGTTCTTTAGGAGCGCATTGAGGCTCGATTCCCTTGGGAAATGTGATCTTGTAGAGTTGCAGAGTGAAGCTGCGGAAGCGTGAAGAAGAACAACACTCAAATTTGGAGCTGATGAAAGGGCATATTTGTTGCATTTTCTACGTCAACGTGCAGACCTAGTTTCCGAGACCGCATGACAACCTCTGATGCTGTCACAATGGAGTTGGGAAGTGATGACAGAATGAATTGGCATTCATAACTACATTGGAAGTCTGGAAAATCTGTTTTATATATGTGAAATGGCATTTATAACCGCGTTGGCAGTCTTGATGACATAAAATATGAATTAGAGTGGCGTAGCGAAATTTTGAGTCAAGGGAAAAGGTATGATGAGCATGTTATGTGTTGACATTTTGGGTTTTCTTAACCAAAATTGAAATTATAAATAAGTATTTTTGCAGGGATGATTTATATATATGTCATGCAGTTCAAAATTAAAGTTAAAATATTGTAAATACGGAGGTATAAGGTTTTATCACCACAGTAGCTTTAAAGAAAATTAAGTTTCACTTAAATAAATGGAAAAGGAGAATACACTAATCCTGGGTGATATAAAGAGAAACATGCATTTTTATATGGGGTGGTTTATTATGCATAGTGTGGGTTCTTCGTAGTTTTGGCTAAGTCATTTTGAATTAAAGCTTGTAGTTGGAATGAGAGAATTCTTTTTATTTGTGTTTAAGGTTGAAAACACAAACAAACCAAATTTCTTGATGGTGTAGAATCTTTGTTTTACCATCATGTGGCGGCATCTAAGGAGGTGTTATTCAGGATGGGCACAATGTACGAGTTGTACATTATTCATCGAAGAGGTTGAAAACATGAATAGATTGTTCTCTGTACACAGGTGTAGAGATGTGAATTGATGTACAATTTATAATGTGCAGTTGTATGGTGCATAAAAGTGCAGGAAAAATGTTGGCACTAAGATAACAAGCTTAGGGTATGATGGGCATGTGAATATTCACAGTGATAAAGACGACACAAAAGAGTGAAGTCCGAAGAGTTGAAATTGCGAAGAGAAGGTTTTTTAAATAACCTTAATGGGAGCATAAGTTATGCTAATTCAGAAATGTATCTTTGAATGTTGAAAATTGAATGGTTTATTTATTTTCACCATAAAATAAATCTTGGAAAACCTGGATTGCATTTCGATTAAAGACTTCAACATCATGTGAAATGATAATGGGAAACTAATGATCTTTCATAAGAGTGGAGTATGAGAGAGAGTGAAGATTTTACATCCTAAAAATGTATTAGGGGTGTATGTTCGTTGGAAGATTGTATAACTTGAATTAAGTCAAAATATCCACTATCATAATTATTGGGGCAAGCCTTGAAGTCAAAACAGATGTTAGGGTCAAATGAAAGTTTGGATAGTTTGACTTAAGATTGAGTATTTTTCATCCAAGATGGAGAGTTGGTGTAAAGTCTGAAGTCAAAGAGTCGTAAGCTAAGTCAAAGGTTTGAATGTAATTGGGTGCATTATCGGTGGAGCCCGGCACTCAAATAGTTTGGTCATTGTAACACAAGCATTACTAAAGTGTTGTTTGCAGCAAAGTGAATCAAGAGAATTATCCAGAGATGATTCCAAGACATAGAACTGAAAGAGGTCAAGCGCAGGAAGAGAGCTTGTATTGTTGAATGGCAAGTAGGAAGGATTGCTAAAAAGGGGATTCGAATGAAATCCACACGTGAACAGATGAATTTCAAAAGGAGGAGAAGATGACTGGTGTCAGTCATTTCAAAAATTCCGAGAATGACCGCAGCACAAGAAAGAAGAAGGAAAATGCCAAGGCAAATGGCATATGTAAGCAGTTGTCTGATGAAGAGTATGAGCGGGAGAAAGCTAAGATAGAAATTCACCTTGAGTTTTTGATGGAATTGTTGTAGAGAAATAAGGACCATAGACATGGTTGGACCATGAGGAAGAAAGTGAAGTGGCAGAGACTACACGCAAAGAGGGAAAAACAGGTAAATATATAGTTGACAGAAGAGCTGAGGAAGCTCGAACTGATGATTAGTGTGAAAATGGGATGTGAAGAACTCAGAGAGGCAGAGTTGAAAATGGAAGTTTCCATTTGTGGCCCAGAACAGGGTGAATTTCTAGGTGACGAGCTTAATGAGAAAGATCTCATGGACTATTGGAATAGTTCAGAAGAATTGTTGACAAGAGAAGTAGAGGAGGCTATGAAGCCTTGCATTTTTAAATCTCATAATTTATGTATGTTTGCAGGATGTGCGAAAGATGGTGTACAATCCGGTGAAACTGTCACAGAGATGAATGAAACTTTTAAGGTGAAGTATGATGGAGAATGCCTTTCAGAGGAGGAAGGTACTGATTTGTTGCAGCAGGAAGAAATCATGAATGAATTCTTGTTTGGAGTAAGACAACCAGTTGAAGCTGTTATGGAGCATAAGCATAATGAAAATGCTGAAGTGATATTCCAAGGAGGTAAACAAATGAATTTTTTTAATGAAATTGTTGACAAAATTTTGCAATGTGATGATACAGAAACCAGGATAACTTAGGAAGATTGCTAGAAGAAGAATGAAGCTGGGAATGAAGGTTGTGATGAAATGCTGAAAAGATTTCACACTGAAATAGAGTTCTTGGAACGATGGCTTAAGGAACCTGAGGGAGAAGTGAAGCCTGCAGAACCTGATACAGAAGAGATTGCAGTTACTGTGCATGATAAAGATGAAATGTTTTTAACATTTATAGAATTGAGTGAATGTTATAACTTTTCAAATGATAATATGGCTGTAGATATAGAAGGAAACATAAATAAATATGATGTTGAAATCAGTGAAATTGAGCAGAAAGTATTTGGAGATGATACGGAAAATCAGGAGTAGCAAGAAAGTTATGTCTTTAGAGACATAAGGGAAACAAAAGTATTGAACCAGTAGGATAAAGATGAAAGCAGCCAGCAATTCAAAATAGGATCTACCGAAATCCAGAAAGTCGATGATGGGAGATTGGTGCTTGAAGCATAAAAAGAGGCCGAAAGATCTTATCTTTTTAAAACTAACAGTTTGTTGATGAATGCAGGTACAATACCGGACGAGAAAGTTGTTGCTATAAAAGCAATCAATGACTATATTTGTGGTCAAGAAAAAATTCTTGATTATTCTTCGCCTCAGAAAGTTGATTGTTCAACTCAGTTGGGGATGAAAGCATTAGACAAAGAGGAATTACTCTGAGGAATTGGTGGAAGCAATTGTTGTAAAGGCCGATGGAATCCGATTGACAGAGTGAGTGATGAGTTACCAAATAGAATTGATACTTTAAAGGACCAGCAGCAAAACAAAGTTTGGAATCTTGGAGGGAGCAAGTCATCAAGACTTGTGGCTATCACATTATTACAGAAAAGCAATGGACCTCATAGACAGGAGTCTATGGAAACTTCTCTACATGGGGAGTCTGATGGAGGAGCATCCTGCTTGATTTTTGTTTATAATATTGTGTAATTAGGGGGGTGATGATTTTTTAATTATTTTGTAAATTATTGTGCTCATTTTAATAAATTAAGAGAGAAAATTGTAAGTGAGGATTATTGTAAATATTCTTTTAATAAATTAAGGATATGAGAGGAATTCAATTAGGTAGATAATCTAGGGATTAGGAATTCCTTAAACGGGACTTAGTTCAGTCCAAAAAAATGATAAATCTAATTTAGATTTTAGTTGAGATTTGTGTGGAGGAAATTATGGATTGGAATAAATTCATTATTATGTATAAATATGAGGAGTGTGTGAGGATGGAAGAGAGTGAGGAATATAGAGAGAGAGAGATGGTTTGAGAGCTTTTGTAAAGTGCTGAGAGCTGAAAGGCCATCCATTGTAATATTCGGCCAGATGTTTTGAATCTAAGAATTCTTGTTGTATTTTATATAACTAGCTTGGTTATTGTTTGACTCTCTCTTTGTTTATGTCTGGAGTTGAAATTAAGTAGCTTTGTATGAAATTTTTTAGTTAAGTTTTGAGAAAAGGTTGAAGAAGTCTGTATTATATGCTAGGATTTGTTTTATAGTAGAATCCTAGCATCACAGGATTTCAATGAAATGAAATGTAATCTGATATTTCATGAGCAGAGGACTCAAACTGAAATTGGGTGAAAATTTCAAAAATCAAAAGAGATGACACTCAAAGGATATTAACACTCATACAGAATCCAACCCCCCCGAAATGCAATTCACAATGAAAAGCTATGGTATTATTCTTTTCAATACACTTAATTTTCAAATATGAAGAAAACTAAGATGCAATGTTCAATCACTAATTTTACACACTTTTCAGAACAATGACTAAAACAACAATTCATCCAAGTAGCCAATGATCAAACAAAATCAGTTTGCAAATAACCTAATCATAAGAACAAAGGAAAATCTTAAAAATTCCTTACCAAAGGCAATCAAATACAAATTCAAACCAAAAGGAGGCTTCAAAGAGACGACAAGACACTCAAAGACTCAAGGAAGGGAAACTGGAACAAGGCTGATTAGAGAGAAAATCAAGACAAAGGAAAATTCATGCAAGAATAGGGGCCAACGCAGGTGCCGAAGAGGCACTAGTGCCTTGCAACATAGACATAGAGAGGGATATATAGAGGTGAAATTCTTTGTCCCTAGACCATAGGGAGCATTGGTCAAGAATAGGAGAGTTTCGACATAAATTTTGTAATTGAGACTCAATGAAAGGTCTTCCTAGGCATGTTCTTGACTGAAGATCACAATTAAGTTTCAATGAAGAGGTGAATCAAACACTAAGGACAATGAAACCACAAAAGGAATATACCGATCCCCAGTGAAGTCGCCAATTTTTTATATGGAATCTACGATTGGAGATAGAAATGTCTTCCCTAGACTGGGTGGCTTAGTCTAGAACAAAAAAAGTAAAAAGTAGCTATTGCTTTCCTTAAAGTAAATAGATAATGGTATGAATCCTACCTATAATCCGATGTATGCTTCACTCCTTTCTTGGCTTGAATGCTCCAATCCTAGCTCTCATTGCCAAAATTAGAACCTACAAAATCAAACAAAAGAAGCCAACGATCTACGAAATATATGTAGCATCATCTAAATATTTCATTCATTGGAACACCATGGCATCGAAATACATGAAATCTTAACATCATATATAGGGAAACAAATAACTCTTTGCATTAATATAAATGGAAGGAGTTACAACCATAAATATAAGTCGATCTTGCATAAGAGCTACTCCAGGGTGACTTGTTCCTTAGCTCTTTACAACAACAACATGAGCGTAGAATTATATCTCCAAAATCCAACCCCTAGCTTGTGGATGGCCACAAATATATAGGTGTGGGGAGTAAGTTGGGAGTTCTTATCCAATTACCAATCAAGGGCTTGAGATCCACTCTTGATGGAAGGATGAGATCAAAGGATAAGGGATGGAAACTCCAAGGTAGGATAACATAGGATCCAATTTTTTTATCTCAAGTAAATGGTTGTAACAAATTCTGGAAGCCTTTGGAAAAATAGGCTTCCACAATTTCTCTCTTTTTCTCGAATTTCTAGAACTAACACATGTGTATAATGGAGCAACCTATAGGTGATCAATGCAGGCCATAATGAAGAAACTTGTAGGTGAAATCTTTCCAATAGGAGGCTAGGGAGCGTTGGTCCTTAAAATGACTGAAACAAGGTCTTTTCAGGAAGAAAATATAAGATGTGGGAGTGTCATGCATAGAGATTTGTGCTATGATGATGTCAAGGGGTAAAAGGACGTTGATTGATCCAATTTTTAGGTCGATTGACCAGACGTGACAAAATTCCCTCTAAAAAATCTCATAATGCCCATACCTGGTGCAAATGTGGTCTTGTAGATGTACTATTCTTTGATTCATACCTGATGATATCTTGATCTCAAGTCAATATTTGATAACATTGTTGCTCCATTCAACTTATCAAACAAGTCGTCAATCTGCGACAAAGGATGACTGTTCTTGATCGTCACCTTGGTCAATTGCCTATAGTCAACATACAACCTGATAGCACCATCCTTCTTCTTTACAAACAACACTGGTGCATCCCGAGGTGACACATTTGGCCTTATGCATCCTTTATTAAGCATTTCATTAAGATGTAACTTCAATTCCACTAACTCTGGAGTGCTCATCCTGTAAGGTGCCTTTGATGTTGGTGTTGCTCTTGGTACCAATTCAATAGAACCACTTCCTTGTGAGGCAGTAAATCTGAAATATCCTTTATAAATACACCCTTAAACAACTGCAAAACTGGATACCTCTTCAAGATCTCACCATCCTCAACATCCTTCCCCCTGTCACTAGAAACATGAACTAAAAAAAATACACACCCTTTCCCGCAACTGCGCTTCACCTGCATAGTCGAAACCACTCTCACAAATGTAGGCTTCTTCTTACCCTGCATGACTCTCTTCTCTCCATCATCATCCAACCACTCAATAGCCTTCTTGTAGCAATCCACCTTATTCCCGTGAAGGTACAACCAATCCATGCCCAAAATCATGTTGTATGATCCCAAAGGAAGAATATTTAGATGTGTTGATGTAGGTATACCATTTTTATCAAATGAAAAAACTCTCACCTAATGATACACTATTTTCTTGGCCCTTGTAGCTAACTTCACCAACCAAGACTCTGCATACACTTCTTTACTCAAGCCACACTTATTCACCAGGTTAGGATTAACATAAATATAATCTAGATCTAGGATCAATCAATGTTAGGTCCCTATATTACTAGTATAGTCCCTTATTGTTGTTAGTGTAACCCCCTATTATTATTGTTGTACCCCTGTAACCCCAATATTGTTATTATTGTGCCCTTACATTATTATTGTTTGGTCGGCTAGGATTATATTGTGACCCCATGGACTCCTATATATATAAGGAGGTTTTTTCATTTGTATCATCCAAGAATTGTTCATTTATGTAATGTATTGGAGGTTTCCCCCTCGAAGTGGCTAATTTCTAAGGATTTGATCTCTCTTTTCTTCTATTTTGGAGTTGGTTTCATAACATTTGGTATCAGAGCTTTGGATTTTAGGGTTTCTCTACTCCAAATAGGTCATCATGGAATTTTCGCTACATTTTTTTTTCTACGAAGGTTTAGAAGCTGAAATTTTTACAGAGTGAAGTCGAAATCTTGAGGAACGTCGTGTACAAATTTCAGATATTGGTACACAATATTTTCAGAGATATGATCTGTGGAAGTTAGGGTTTTTTTAGGCTCCCGAATTTCACCTAAAATAGGTCATCGAGGAATTTGTGTTATAACTTTTTTTATATGAAGGTTCAGAAGCTGAAATTTTTACAGAGATAATTTGAAACCCCGAGGAACTTACTCTAGAAATTTCAAGTCTTGGTTTGCAATAATTTCGGAGATATGATCTGTGGAAGTTATGGTTTTTTCAGGCTCTCGAATTTCATCTCAAAGAGGTGACCATGGGAAAATAATCATAATCTCTCTCTGAGTGTCGAATTGGAATTCTGTAAAAGTGGACAGAAGTACATGGATTTTAGTTTCCTGTGTATCAATTTCAGAGCCTAAGGAGGAAAAATTGACACGTGGCACGCCGTACAAGTTTTCTCTACTGAACTAGTCCATAATTAGGTCATTGTGGGAGATTGGGCATAACTTTGTCTTGAAGAATCCAAATTAGGTCAGAACTGTGGCATTCGAAATAAGATTTAGAGTGCTGCTAAACAAGAAATATGGTAGGTTTTTTTTTGTTTTTTTAAATCAAATTGCAGAAGCCTTGTTTTAAGAATCAATTTGAATTGATTCCAAGGGCATATTGTAGAATAGATATCAGTATTGGGTTCTAAAATATCCCCTAAAAAGAATTCAACACCCATTAAGCCTTCATAAGGCTCTACTATGGCTCATGAAGATGAAGAAATGCAACGTGACATATCAAAATTACAAGAGCAAGTGCAGCAAATTTCGCTCTCGCAAAGAGAAACAAAAAAATGAAATGGATGTTTTGAAGAAAAGCGTGGAAGCTAAGATGTATAGTTTGAAGCTGCGATGGATGGTTTGAAGAATGGTATGGAAGAAAAAATGGAAGGTTTGAAGGAAGACATGGAAGGTTTGAAGGAAGGTTTGTCAAGGTTGATACAAGAAATGATTCATAATGGTGAAAATATAGTAGAGGAAACTCATGATGAGAAAAAAATAAATATTAATCGTGATTTCATAAACTCTAATGTTGGATTGAAGAACCACCATATTCCACATATGTATATGAGGAATTTTTATGACAAGGATCTTGTAACATGGATACTACAGATGGAGCAATATTTTGATCTCAATAATGTGCAAAACACGCAAAAGGTACACATTGCAACTTTACATTTAGAACATAATACATTTGTATGGTATCGATGGCTTTTCTATCGTAAAAAAATTGTCACTTGGTCAGTTTTTATGAAGGAAATGATAGCACATTATAAGGATACAAAGAGCAACACCTTCTTTAGCTAATTGATAAATCTAAAAAAAAAGGGTTTAGTGGTGGAGCACATTGAGGACTTCCAAAAATTGAATATAAGGGTAACAGATATTCCAGAGGAACATGGGATTGTGTCTTCATAGGGAATTTAAAGGATAACATCCAACATGAAGTTTGTGTTTGGGAACTTGATTCATTGGAGAAGGCATTCAGGTTGAAAAGAAAATTGAATGTAAAATTATGGTGACAAGGAAGGCTACCACTCACATCTATAAATATGGAAGTGTTGCTACTCCTAGACTTTCAAAACCTACAAGGTTGACACCACAAAAATTGGAATAAAAAAGAGAAAAAGGGCTTAGCTACAGTTGTGATAGCAAATACACTAAAGGTCATAAGTGTGCTGAGAAGAAATTATTTTACATAGATTGTGAAGAGGAGGAAGAAAATGAACAATGTTAGAAAATTATATATTATGGAGCAATGCAACACATAAAATATGCGGAAAATACAAGCACACAAAAAAAACACATAAAACCAGAGAGACACAGATATACGTGGTTCACCCAGTTTGGGCTACGTCCACCCCGAACATCCAGTCCTTCTTTTCTATTATCCAACAAAAAATTGAAGAGACAAAACCTACAGCAGATCCGCTGTAATATCCTTTGTTCTCTCTCATAGTCTCACTCTTTGTTTCTCGCTCCGAGAATACACATACAATACACAGCCGCAATACAATGCCCTCATAAAAACGAGGGGTTTCCTTCTAGGGCAAAAAACCCTAAACTAAACATAATTTCTACCGTCAGATCATTTGCCTAATGAATGGCCCAGATTGACTAGAAATTACTATACTTTTACAAGGCAATTTTACATCTTTTTTTAGCTTCGAGGGCGCTACCCCCGAAAGCCCCCGACAAGGGGGGGCTCCGAAGGAACCCCCACGGTAGCGATTAATTACGGGCGGTGTTTCCGCCCCTTTTAAGGTACAGGGGTCCGATGCTGTGATACAAAGTAAACAAGATAATCAGGCTCCACTCCCAACAAACAAGAAACTTAAAAAAAAGAGGATATACACCAGGAACCAACCCTAGAAGAAGAAGAAATGAGTTCGATAATATCATGTAATGCATTGGAAGGAATTACCACTCCTCAAACTCTCAAGATATAAGGACATATCAAGAAGAAAAAGGTAATAATGTTGATTGATTCTGGTAGTACCCATAATTTTATTCATTGTAAGGTAGCCAAGGAATTGAATTGTTTCCTATACCCAGCACCAGAATGTCAAGTGATGGTTGCAAATGGAGGAACTATAAATTGCTTTGGAAAATGCCATAATATCAAGATAACCATGTGGGAATATGTATTGAATAGTCCAATGCTTTCCATTCCAATGGGAGGTGCTGATGTTGTACTAAGAGTACAATGGTTACAATCTTTGGAGACGATAGCTTTTAATTTTCAAGAACTTTTCTTGAAATTTTTTTGGAAAGGAAAGGAAATCAAATTATGGGGTATCGTAGGGAAGCCAGGAAAGATAATAAGCTCTAATGTCATTACAAAGCTTCTGAAGAAAGAACAACGAGGCGTAATTGCACAATTATTCTCACTAGATGTTCCAACATAAAAACCATCTATTTCTCTAGATCTCCAAAAAGTCTTAGACAATCATTCCAAGGTGTTTGAAACTCCCAAAGGACTCCCACCTATTCGTGATCATGATCATGCTATTCATTTGATTCTAGGAAGTGTTCCTCCAAACATCAGGCCTTACATATATCCTTATGTCCAAAAGAGTGAAATTGAACGTATGATTGCATAAATGTTAGAGGCTTGTATAATTCAACCTAGTCAAAGTTATTTCTCCGCTTTAGTAGTATTGGTGCATAAGAAGGATGGATCATGGTGCATGTGTCTAGATTATGGGGAGCTCGATAAAATCACTATTAAAGAGAAATTTCCCATTCATGTGATTGATAAATTATTGGATGAATTACATGGAGCAACTGATTTTACCAAGTTGGATCTTCGTTCAGGATATCATCAAATTAGAATGAAGACTGAGGATATTCCGAAAACAAGATTTAGAACTCATGAGGTTCATTATGAATTTTTGGTCATGCCTTTTGGCCTTACCAATGCACCTTCTACATTTCAAGGGTTGATGAATTCCATTTTCAAACCCTTCATTAGAAAATTTGTGCTAGTATTTTTTGATGACATACTAATCTACAAAAGGTCTTGGAAGGATCATGTTCAACATGTTGACGGGGTGCTCAAATTATTGGAGGATAAATAATTATATGCAAAAACATCCAAGTGTTTCTTTTGAGTACAAGAGGTGGGTATCTAGGTCATATTGTATCTCACGAGGGTGTTAAGGTAGACCCTAACAAAATTAAATCTGTTAAGGAATAGAAAATACTGACAACCATAAAGCAGTTGCGAGGTTTTCTCGGGTTAACAGGGTATTATCCCAAGTTTGTTAAGAATTATGGGAGAATAGCAGCACCTCTAACAACATTATTGAAGAAAGATGCATTTTCATGGACTTATGAAGTAACTAAGGCCTTTGAACATCTTAAAGAGGCAATGTGCCTAGCACTAGCCTTAGCTATGCTAGACTTCACAAAAACCTTTATTGTGGAATGTGATGAATCAGGAAATGGAATTGGTGCTATTTTAATGCAAGAATGAAGACCCATTGCTTTTGAAAGTCGTCCAATTAAAGGAAAGTATTTACAGAAAGTTATTTATGAGAAGTAAATGTTGGCAATACTACATGCACTAAAGAAATGACGACCTTACCTAATGGGAAGACACTTCAAGGTAAAAACTGATCATGATAGTCTTAAACAATTTTTGGAACAAAGACTATCTCAGAAGAGAAACAAAAATGGGTCTCAAAGATGTTGGGTTATGACTTTAAAATAATCTACAAAAAAGGGAAGCTAAATGTTGTTGCAGATGCACTCTCAAGAAATGATGAAGAGGTGGAAGCATTGCTTTGTGCCATTTCTTTTATCCAACCAGATTCGATAACCAAAGCAAGGGATGAATGGAAGAAGAACGAAGAAGTGTGGACACTCATTCAAAAGTTGCAACAATATACTAGTACATTTGATACATTTAGTTGGAAAAATGATTCCTTATGGTACAAAGATCGCTTATATATTTGCAAGAATTCCCAAATAAAACAAAAGATTATTTTGGAATTGCACACTTCTCCTTTAGGACACTCAGGATTTTTAAAAAATTACCACAGGGTGAAGAAAGAATTTTTTTGGGATGGCCTTAAATCTAATATTCAAAATTTTGTGGCGGAATGTTTGGTTTGCCAACAAAATAAAGTTGAGACAATTAACACCCCAGGCCTTCTACAACCTTTATCCATTCCAAGTCAACGTTGGGAGGAGATTTCAATGGATTTTATCACATGTTTACCTAAGTCCGAAGGAAAGAGTGTCATCATGGTGGTAGTTGATAAAATTACCAAGTATGCACACTTTTGTGCATTATCTCATCCATTTAAAGCAAGTACAATTGCTATTGCATTTATGGAAACAATTCAAAAGCTACATGGAAACCCAAAGATTATTCTAAGTGACAAAGATTTCATTTTTATTGGAAATGTTTGGATGGAATTATTTTATTGTTTGGGTACTCAACTAGCTCATAGTTCATCTTATCATCCTCAATCTCATGGTCAAACCGAGATAGTGAATAAATGTTTGGAAGGATATCTTCATTGTTTTGTATCTGATAAGAAAACCCAATGGGTCAATTGGTTACCTCTCGCTAAATGGTGGTATAACACTTCCTTTCATATTGTAGCAAAAGTGACCCCATTTATGGCACTTTATGGATATCATCCACCATCCATCACATCTTATTTAAGAGAAAATTCTAAGGTTCAAGCAGTGGAAGATCACATTGAGCATCAAGAAGAAGTTATCGAACTCTTAAAGGATAACCTAAATTTGGCACAAAATCGAATGAAACAAAAGGTAGATCAACATCGTAGCGAGAGAAGTTTTGATGTAGGAGACTAGGTATTTTTATGGCTACAACCATACCAACAAATGTCCCTCAAGCAAGCTAAGAAGGATAATAAATTATCGCAAAGTACTATGGTCCTTACAAGGTGTTGCAAAATATTGGTACTATGGCATACAAATTGGAGCTTCCTACTTCTTCGTGAGTGCATCATCCAGTTTTCCATGTTTCATGCTTAAAGAATGTTATAGGGGACAAACTTCCAATTCAAACAATATTGTCAGAACTTGATGAGGAAGGAAAAATCATATTGGAACCTCAAGCATTCACAGAAACAAGAACTCGAAAGCTATGAAATTGATCAATTTCAGAGTCTCTCATAAAATGGAAGAACTTACCCACTGGAGATTCTACATGGGAGGATGAGAATTTTATACAGAAGCATCTGGACCTACTCAAGCGTTGAGGACAAATTTTTTTTGAAGGAGAGGGGCATGTTAGGTCCCTATATCACTAGTATAGTCCCTTATTGTTGTTAGTGTAACCCCCTTATTGTTATTGTTGTACCCCTGTAACCACAATATTGTTATTATTGTGCCCTTACATTATCATTGTTAGGTCGACTAGGATTATATTGTGACCCCATGGATTCCTATATATAGAAGGAGGTTTTTTCATTTGTATCATCCAAGAATTGTTCATTTATGTAATGTATTGGAGGTTTCCCCCTCGAAGTGGCTGATTTCTGAGGCTTTGATCTCTCTTTTCTTCTATTTTTGGAGTTGGTTTAATAAAAATAAAAATGGAAAAAAATCGATAGCATAGGTTATCTTCCATCTCAATAATTAATTCTTGGTGATCTGCTTGCTTGTTATCAAATGCTGCATAAATCTAAGGAATGCCATGACCAATATCCCTAACTGTTTTTGTCTCCGAGGCACTGTATATTTGAGGTCTGCCACCTTGGTACAATAGAAAATTCTTCTTGCAATCATCCTTGCCACAAATCCAACACTGCAACAGTTCTCTATCACTAACTTTATTCTGCTGCTCTCAAGGCTGAGACCCATGTCCCATCTCAATTGCGTTAAAATTCTTGTAAGGAGCCACATTTACTTTCTCGCCTACATCTTGAGGTATTTTCCATTTTGGCATTTCCTTTTGAGTCAAACTTAGGTTCATTCTCATGCTTTGACTGCACATAACAATGCTTCAACTTCCCAATGACTTCCTCCAACAACCGAGGCTCATCATACTTAATACGATCATTGAATGCTAATGGAAGCCCACTGATGAATCTTTGAACCTTTGTCTTCTCGTCCTTAAGATAAGAACATACCTCAACAAGTCCAAAAAAATAGTTGTTGGGCGTTAAAAATGCCCATGTTTTCATCATACAATACTACCATTCATAACCTATACTCATGTACTTTTAACGCATTTCTTACCCTAATTCCATAACCTATTTCTTACCCTAATTACATAACCTATTTCTTCCACTCTATGGTTGGTTATTATTAGTTTTATTGACTCTTCTATGATTAAATATGATTTTACCATGATTTGTTAATGACGGTCTTGCTAAGTGCCTTTTTCGTCGAAATTCTTCACAAGTTAGTGAAACTAGTTACTACAAGGTTAAGTACGGAATGAGATTGTTGTAGGTGAAAATATAAATTTAGTGATCAAATGGTAAATAATATCGAAATTACAATACACGATTTTTGTTCAGACCACCCTCATTCAGGTAACCCAGAAACGGTTTGGAAAAATTCGAATAATGAGGAAGTTACGGTTAGGGGAATATTCCAGTGAAAAATCATGCTGAACGTGAATGACCAGAACATGTCAATTCAGGTTCGGTTGTGCATGCCTTCTATTGAACGGTATTGTGATAAATAGAGAAACAGTTCCTCCATCCTTGCCATGATCAGGATGAACCAAATAGTGGCTCATTTGAAGGCTCTTCAGAAGATTGCATGCAACCTATTTTAGTTTATTGTTGTTAGTCAAAAGGTTAGGCTTTTTTTTTTCTCATCAACTGAATTGTATAAATAATGTACGATGTAGCAGCTATGAGGGGGAGGAACGATAGATCGAAGGGATTGATGTAATGAGTTTTTTTTTTCCTCAGGAGGACTGAAAGAATGTATGCATATAAACTTATGTTTTGAATTTTAACACAACTTTGATTCTGCCATGAATTTCCTGTAAGTGCCATGGTTTAGTTTAGTTTTTAATAAGCATTGATTTAACTTGAACTTGCTCCAGGAGTGGCAAGGGCCCACCTCCCCCTGGAAACAAGTTCTATAGCTGATCTAGATCATAGGAATTATGTTTGAAGTGTGAATTTTATTGAAAGTTATTACTTAGATCTCAGAACCATTTTGTACTTAAATTCTCTATTTTGTTTCATAGATCTGAAATAAATGCGATTGATTACGTTTCTCAATTATCAAAAGACCAACAAGTATTGTATTGACTAATTATTTATAATGCATGAATGATCTATTTAATGTGATTGAATAGCATAGAATGTTTGAGAATATCCTTAATCTAGAAATACACATGGGTTAATTACCCTCCCATAAGATTCACAACGAAATTGGTTTTATGCCCTGTTATTTTCTATTCAAGATCGAGTTCTATAACGTTATGATGATGTGAGGAATGTTGAAAATTAATGAAATAAATATCGATTGTAATTGAGTGCAAGGGTTCTGGAACTCAACAGGATTAAAATCAGATTGAATCAAAAGTCGAAGTGTAATGCTTGAAAGGCCTCCTGAATTTGGTTACAACAACTTTCGTTTAGAACAAGGTTTTGAGTTTTGAATTGAATACATAATACAGTCAGCGTGAAAGATTGAATGAGATTTGTGTGGTTATATATTTTAGAATTCTCGCAAGTAGAATGTTTTACTAATTGATTTCATATGACTTGGGATTTAGGCTCAATAATTAGATTTCATTCGATTGGAATTCTCTTGTTTTCTGTAGCATCGGAACATTTTAGTTACTCTTATCTGGACTGATTTTGTGTGAATTTGATTTCATAGTGAATGCCGAAGTTCAATGTGCATATGGTTTGACTTCTTTTAATATTTTTACAGTGAATTCCATTATTCTGAAAATGTTGAGTCGAATTGCAAATTTCCTTAAGTTTGATTATTGTAGTTATGAATTAGAACAATATTTTGTTTATGAAATAATTACATTAATGATATTATTTTGGGAAATCGAGTGCAAGTTGTGTGTAGTTCTTTTGGAACGATTGTAAAATAGAGTATTCGTGACCCGGGGTTTAGTTCAACAAATATCTCTCTCTCTCTTTTTTTTTTTTTTTTTTTTTTGTAATCCTTCTTGTTTTTCATAGCGTAAGAATTTCTCTATAGAGTAAATTTGGGTGTGAATTTAATTGCGCAGTAGAGACAACAATTTGATCTGGTTTTCATTTAATTCTGAATTTTGAATAACGAGTTTTCTTTCGAGTGATTTATTTAATATAGATTAGGAGTTTTGAATTGAGATTTTTCGTAGATTAGTTGTAATGAGTAGGACCCTTTAATCATAGGATTGGAATTGCTATTGTAGCTCAGATATGTGCTCTTTTTACAATAAAATGCATGTTGTGTTTTTGTATTATTAGAAGATTAATTTTTCAAGCGAATGCCTGTTGTGTTCTTATAGTGCTTAGAAGTTTATTTTATAGAAAATAGAGATTTCTTTCCCAACAAATGAATGGTGTGTTCTTATAGAATTTCTCTTATAGTAGTGATTAGCAGTAAGAAAATAAATTGATTTCGTACTCTAGTTTAGGTTAGATGCTCTTATCTTGCGTTCCTTGCACTTGTGCCTCGAAGCTTATGAGCCCTAGATTGATAATTTAATGTTGGAAATTATAGCAATATATTTCCCCAACATTTTTGGTGTTGTTTCCGAGGAGGTCCTAAAGGGATTAGAGCATAGATTCTTTCAAAAAAAATTGTGTGATCTCAGTTGCAGGGAAATCAGAGGGTGGAGAGTGTACGATAAGACATGAGTGAAGAGCCACACATCCACTATGGTGGGATTTCTCCAAAGTTTGGTTGTCCAAGTTTGCAAGTTTGGTGAGTTTTACTGTAATTAGCTTTAATTCATTTAGATTAAAATTTCAAACCCTTTAAAGACAACAAAAAATTGGGGTGTTGTAAGAACCCTTGTACTAATCGATGTTATGAGACAAGGTTCATCAATCAGTAGGAGAAATTTAAGAATGATTGAGAGCTCGAAGAATTTCCCTCAAAGTAATTTCTCAAATCCTCGTAGTAGCTGGGGTGTCTACTTCTCAGGAAGAGTTCATCCTGACCGCATTCAGGAAATTATCTATCTCTCCATAACCAAAAAAATATTTGGAAGTCTCCCTTGATTCCTTTTGCCTATCTACCAAGGAGATCAAGCAATCCTGTACCAAACTTGGTGGGGAGCATCCAGTTGAACATGATATCGAAGAAATTTCACGATTTTCAGTAGCAAGCCTTGTATGCATTCCAGAGACCAATTATCCAAGTTTTCCTGGCATGACTGAGGAGGACATTCAAAGTGGCCCAAAATAAGAAATGAGCCAATACCACAAGGATTGCATCGAGCATTGGTTCCATATCACAATCGAGTCAAATTAACACTCTCATCTTCAAATTCTCTTTGTATCACATCTTTCAAAGTTGTCGATCTTTCATGCTCATGTATATTCTAAATTTTATATGTTAAACCTGAGCATGCATTTATCCTTGTACCTAATCCACAAATGGCTTCATTGGAAGTTATCTTTCACTTGAATGAGGATGTCTTTTATTCAGTGTAGTGGGAAATTTAGTATTTTAATAAATAAATAAATGAAAATAGTAAAGATAAAAATAAGTCCTTTTGTGAAAACCAGCTTGTCTGGCGCAACTGGACAGGGAACTGGCAGGCAAGGTTCCCAATAAAGTTTGTAAAATTGTAGGAGTTCTTGAAATAATGTATCTTTCAAGTAATTATGGTTGTACTCGAGTTGGTTGATGTGGGATTCCTTAAGGCCCAACTGGGAATGAGCCTTTTCCTATCGACATCAACACATTATCTGAGACTAAGGTTAGGGTTAGATAAGGTACCTAGGAGCTTGCATGCCTTAATGGTAGGTATCCTTGTCATATACTAAGGAAATACATCAATGTTTCTTGGTGGATGAATTCTGCAGTCCATTCGACTCCGACAAATCTATTCATGGCTAGTAGAATGTACCTGGTGCCTTGATTCCACTAGTAAATTTGGCCGAATTTCCGATGGCCACTTCGTCGCTATTCCAACACATAGTCGTCGCAAGAGCGACAGTTCGAGGCCAGACAAAACATGGTTAGCCATTACGTTGCAATTCTGACGCTTTGCCAATGTGTCGAAATACCGACACTTTTTTTGACGTTTCCAAACAACCATTGCTCTTCCGACGTTTTCCATACCGTTGCTCTTCCGACGTTACTAAACTGTCGCAATTCCGACGATATGGGTTCCGACATTTTCCATGCCGTCGCTCTGCCGACGCTTGTTAAAGTTTCGCAAGAGCGACAATTCAAGGCCGGACAAAACATGGTTAGCCATTACGTCGCAATTCCGAAGCTTTTCGAAAGTGTCGCAAGACCGACGCTTGTAAGGCGTTGGTATACCGACGGCTAGTTAATTTTTTTTTTTTTTTTTTTAAATGAAAATTATTATTCCAGCGTGCATAAACCATATATATATATATATATATATATATATATCTTATTTTATAAGGTTGGAACTTTTTATAAAGCGCTCGAATTATAACAGAAATCCTCCCCTTATATACTGTATAAAAAGGAAAATATTCCGAGGCTCACAGCTTAACCATGCACTTATATCATAGGTGAACCCCTTCCTTTTTTTGTTTTGTTTTATCAACTGTATTAGCCGACTCACTACTTAACCCCCTCTCTCTAAGGTTTGAATCATAACATAACAACCGCTTCGTATTCCGACCTTATCACCTATAATTAAACCAATGGTTCGACGACTTTAACATATGCACCAGCGCTTATAACATTCAACCATAGGTTATAACATTAACACGAAATTTTTATAACGTATTGTATTTACGGGCCCCACACATCGAAACTCATAAACGAGCGGTTTTCAACATGAGTCAATGGTTTATACCTTAAGTTAACCTCCGGGCAATTGAACGCGCGATATTCGTCAGATCTCTTGGCCTCCAGATCGGATGACGCACAACAATATCGCGTTTTTTTGCTTGCCTGACTTTAACAATTCAAAGAAACACGATGAGGGTGGTATTAACCCAACGACGTGGCATCATGTAATAGGATCGCGTTTTTTTTGAATGGTTTCGCCTTCGGCCAAAAGCTGCGCGATGAGGGCTATTTTGGTTTCGTAAAGCCACTCCCAATTTTTGAATAGTACTCGACCGGACTTCTACTATGGTTAGCACATTTCTTTGTATAACCTCCGCCCCATTAACTCTGGGGTCAAGCCTCAATGATATCGTTCAAAACATTAAAACACGTTAAATTATTCAACGGGCAGGGTTTGCCGCTTTCGACAGGGTTTCAAAGCTCTTTGGGCAACCAAAGCATAACAGGGTTTCACTCCTATGAAGTTTGTTCGAACACACAGAACTCAACGCCTTATACAAAGGTTTAATATCCTCACTTGGACTGAGAACCACTAAAACTCACTCTTGGCCTCTTACAGGGGTTATATACCAAGTTTACACATTCACATTAATCACATAGACTTGCGTTCAACCACAGACAGAGAGGGCCACTGGAGATTTAACACAACAATTGTTCTTCTTTCAATTATACACAGAGTTTACAATTCAAAAGAGTAATTCTTCGAAGAATGTAAATAGCACATACACAGTTAGGCAATAAGGCTTAAATCTTATTCAACAGAGAAGACAGTTTCTCAATTCAACCTTTCGCTGCCATTCAATCACAAACTATCATTAAATGTGAGGGATCTATCAACAAAGGCAATTTTAATGAAAGAGGCAAAGATTAAATAATCAAACAAGATCTAGCCCATCTAATCCTTTAGTGAAATATAATCACTTCAGGGAACATGCACCTAAACTCAAAGGAGAAACTCTTCAGGGACCTCATATGCCTGCAGATGGTTGACCGTGACAGTTATACATGCTCCATAGTACGTGACCACCAGTTCTCGATACACTGCCCAAGAGGTGTTCGTGCTTGACCAGTTGCAGTACGTGACCAGGAAAGGAAGTAGTCTAGGGAACATGCACCTAAACTCAAAGAAGCAACTAAGAGGGTCTTGAAACTACCCAAAAATTGCTCATAACCAAAACAACTTTAGCAAGAAGACACGCCAATCACCAATGAAACAATGTAAGAACCTAAACTCATGGAGAATTGCTTACACAAACAAGAAAATGCACCATCTGTGTTGGAAAATCAATGATCAACTACTAGCCAACCTCTTCTGAAGAAGAACAGTATCACATGAAGCAATTAGCTAGGATCATCCCCATCATCAATCCAAAGAGCTCAATAATGTAGTGATACCCATGAGCAAACAACACCAACAATGAGCTATCTATGTAGATCAAGATAATCAGAGTTACTTCATCATCAATGCATACATATGTTGCGTCAAATCCATTGAAGAAAAGACATCAATATCATAGAAGACACCCTTAATTTTTCTCAACAAGGCACCCTAGCATTCATGCAACAAGGAAGATCTCTCGAAAATAGTGGGGCCCTTAATTCCTAGGGATCAAGGTCCTCGTACCTACAATAAGATTGTATGTACAAAATGAACCATTCACCAACTATCCATAAACAATTAGCGAATACAATGTCACAAAAATCCTTTGTACAATCGTCACGAACAAGCAAGTTTAAATTTTGAAATATAACTGGAAAACAACTATGCCTCCCAATCAAAAAACGTGCTTCAAAAACGAAATCATGTGGATATATCATATTGCATGTTTTAACAAGACTTATTGCACAACAACAGACATTTATAAACAACATTTCACCTTTTTATATGGGTTGTACTTTTAAGAAAAGTTTCGTGGTTGGAATCCAAAATAAGCATTCTCTTTCACCATCAGAACATTACATGATTCAAAGCAAGGGTTTCATCACCATTAGAACCTTGCATGATTCAAAGCAAGGGTTTCATCACTATTGAGATGTTTTCATCAAAACCAACATAAAAAAACTCTTGAATATCATATCCTCTACACATCACCATAACAAGTAAATACTCACACTATAAAGCATAGAAAACCAAATTGCACAATATTATAAAATACCCTGTCAGTAACAACAGATGGCAAATAATTTCAAATGATCAATCATATTTGACAATCGTAAACAACTTGCTTTCCAATTAAAGTTTTGTTCAATATTATTGAATAACTAGAACCACCACAATCCATCTACACCAAAGGTGCAAATCCTTAACAAATGTGGAAAAATACAAAATACAAAAAAAAAACATGGTATACTTAATTGTGTTACTTATACAGGTTTCCATCTAGTTTACCAGTCTCCAAAGAGCAACCCACTGGTGAGAAGATGCAAGCTACATTACAACAGTTCCATAATCTTCTTATCCCCACAGCTAATATATAGGCCAGGGTACAAAACCTAGATCTTTGAAATACTCGTGCTCCAGAGAACTACGAGCAGTGATTCGTCTACTGGGCTCCAAGCACAACATTTTCTAGGAGGGAACATGGTGGCAGAAAAACAAAGAAACAAACATCAAAGTTGTTAGCATTAAAAATAATTGTAACCTCTCATCATTTGATCATATTCCAAATAAGGAAAGATAATGTCTGTCCTTACCGAGAGAAGATCAATTCTCGCTGGCTCAAGACCTAGAACCACAGTTGCCAAATCCTGTCGAATGCAAAACAAGTGAAGAAAGTTTTAAATCATGCATCAATATCACCATGTCTCCCATATGTATTTCAAATGGAAATAAAACTTGAATGTCTACTATTCATCAAAAAAACATTAAATGTTATTGATAGGATGTTCCATGTAAGAATAATCGTAGAGCTAATCATATACTAGAAAATTTTATCCTTCGAAAATTAAGATGCATTAATATTGAATTTATAACATCATTTTTACTTGATACCAATGAATAATAATAAACCATTAATTCAAAAGTACCATGCTAATTAAAGTACAAATATACTCTCATTATTCCTTAATGGTCATATTGGAAACAAACACTTGTCCCCAAAATTACAAGTGTATTGTTCCAAACATATTGGGATCCAACATGTTGTAAAATATATACATAGTCTGTCTCTAAATTATTGGATATTATGATAGTGAAGGTGAGACGATGTAAATCATATGAGGTAACTACTTCTGTGACATGACCAAATTATCTTCATGCTCAATGTCTTTGTAGGGTGCATAATTAATATTCCACTATGCATAACCAATTACTTCTGCAAAGACTTTCCTTAGCCATTTTTTAAAAATGTATCCTCCTTTCATGTAGAGTGTAGAGCACGAGGCAACAAAATCCCCTCCTTTTGCTCTATTATCTCCAGTTTCCTCTTCTCTCATTTTTTCACTACCATCCACTTTTGCTATATGCATTTCTTTCTTTTGTTCCTTCATTGTCTACAACCACTTCTACCTTTATCAACTGCTACACATTCCAACTTTCCTCTGCTACAACTGCTTCAATCACTATTTACTATTGCATTGTTCATCTCTTCTACTTACTGCCCTTTGTTCCTACTGCTCCAACTACTCCCACTATACTTCTACCTTTGTTAATTGATCCATCTCAACTTCTACTTTCTCTTGATTTTGATGCTACCTCTATCTGCAACTTCTGTTGTCGTTGTCACTACCTCTATCTGCAACCGACGGCGGGTTAAATTTAAAAAAAAAGAAGAATAAAATTCACCAAGCTGGTGATGTCTATGAATTTTGTCATCAAAATCAATTTTGATTGCTTCAGTTTCTTTCCGAGAAAATTTAAGTGACAATTCAGTTTCTTTGCAAATAGTATATATTCAAATATCAGACGAAAATATTCACCATTTTTTGAAGTCTCAAACATTGACACTTATTCTTCCAATTTTTAATTTCGGGGAGATGATTATTTCCTTCTTACTAGTAAACAAGAGAAGGAATAAGGTTAAAATCATTCACTAGGTGATATTGATAGCGGGTAAATTTAATAAATATCAAACCAACTCTGGCAATTTCACCTTATAACTTCGGAAGCTTTAATATCACACTATTTATTCTTAGGTTATAACCCCATGTCCACTTACATTCAAACCCCTCACTTCAGACCCAAGGTTGTTTCACAACCGAGATCCTAGGCCTTATAGAAACAATTTGTTTAAACACCAATCGGGTTTATAATTCCAACCCCGACTATATATTTTAACCCCAAGACCTATCATAACATTACTTCGTGCGACATTCACCTTCAGATTGATTTATTTAGTATCAATGTATATTACCCAACAAACATCATAGGGCCTTGTCTTAGTTAGTCGCCAACACATATGGATATTCGCTCATATAATACTCTGACCTTGACTAGAAATAAAATATTGACAATGAACCATATTGGACCCACAACATACAACTCTGAGCTTTGGTTATATTCAAGTATTGACATAATTTTGACTCGGGGCCACAGTTCATTTGACATACCTTTGCATTAACTATCGCCCCATCCAATGGCTGCAAGTCTATCGCGCTACCCTTCAGTGATCCAACGGTAGTCGCGCAATCACACTGTCTGAAGGTTATCTCTCCAACCTCATGCAATGAACTGGGCCTGGTACTTAAATCACCCTTATCATCCGACGGTAGGGACGTCGTCGCGCCAACATTGATGATCCAACGGATTAAAACGCATATCGCGTGATTTAAATGAACAAGCGTTAATTCACAAAAGTCACGTGATATAAATGGTTTTCCAAAACCATTCTTCTCCACGTGTCAGCCAATTACGTATATCGCGTTCGAAATTCAAATACAGCTTACCACTAGTGAACTTGTGCGATACAACCGGTATTCTAACCCCGGTTTCACTATTCCTGCAAGGTTCTGCTTCTCCTCTATTCAAGGTTCCGTCTCCGCCTTTTTATTACAGTTCATTCAATTCGGGCCTTTGCAAGTTTAAAATGCTCCATCGAATAGCTTCAAGGTTTAATTATAAAACCACACTATCGCTTCCACCATTATTCTGCTTCGGTCTTTCTTGGCTCATTCTTCATTCGACTGCAATTACATTCAAAGCCCGGATTCCTATTCAAATACGCCCTTAACTTTCATAAGGGATCTTCGCCCGTCAGAAAAGAGCATCACTAAAACCCAATCATATACAGGATTTCAAATTCGACCTTCTACACAGAGGTTAAATCAATAAGAGAGGTAATTTGGGGAATCGATCACTCTGTGATCGATTCACAGAAACTTACAATCACTGCTTCAAATTTTAACACAAAGCTTCAACATGCACTTCTCATATTGTTGAGGAAACACAAGAATAATCTTCAAAGGCATTTATATTTCTTGAAAAAATGTACTACTCTAAAAACAACGACTTTACTTGAAAATTTTGAAGTTATGAAAGATTATTTATTTTTATTTTTTATTCAAAGACTCAAATTGAATTTAAAAAATATTCTTCTTTTGTTTATTCCAAATCATCCGAAGAAGGAGATATTAAAGATATAAAAAATCCATTGGACGTAACAGGCCCAATAGTAAATAAAAAACCAATTATTCCACATAAGATAATGGCCGCTCAAAATTAAAATGATCTGGTTGTTGCATGATATGCACCCCTAAGATTTATTGCAAATCCACATGAAATTCCCCAAGGATACCTTAAAAACTTTCCAAGATACAATGGATAAGATAATAATAAAAAAACAATAGAAGGGATTTCATATGGTTACACGAAACCCTTATATTTATGGAGCAATCCAAGTGTATTTCAATAGCCATCTCATAACAATTTTATCTATCCATCACATACACAAGATAGCTAAAATGAAACTTCCAACAACTCTTTGTTTTGCATAGATAATTGAAGCTTTTGGGGAAACCTTGTTATTGGTGCCCCGTCTTGTGCATATACTGCTCAAATTGATGCACAAGATTTGTTAAGCTCCAATTCTAATGGTTGAAGATGTACATTTGGGTCTCATACCACTTTTAAATTCTACCATAGTGCATACATGAGGCAATGTTAAGCTATTAGTACATCTCATTTGTTGGGGTTAATTAGTATATAATACTTTTATAAATGAATATCAGTTGGTCCCTTACTTGAATAAACCTGAACAAAACGAGAACTCTATCCAGTGTATTCTCCAACTCCTCCTCTGAAGTACCTTTGTTACCAGATCGAAGTTTCTCATCAAGAAATTTGGCAATAAGTTTTGCTGGTCGGTTCTGCAGACAAAGGCCATAATTCAGATAAATGAAAAAACAATACATCTAATATTATGAATGCAATTGTCTTCCTAAAAACATTCTTTCATTACTTACCTTTAGCTGTTTTGTCATTAATGCTTTCAAACTTTCTGTCTCACTTAATTTGATAATCAAGAGCACAAATTCAATGAACAATCTGTATAAACAGAAAGAAAATGAGCATAAACATATAGTAACTAACCTGCCTTAGATTTATCAGATGCTCAAAGGCATCCTTGATAGTATTAGAAAAGGCCTCATTCTTCAAAAAACTTTCTTCCCATATTATATCAAGTCGTGCTTTCAAGTCTAGAAGTGATGACACCATGTCCTTGTCTTTCATTTTATCCAATACAATGCCTTGCCCAGTAGCTTTAATGTATGCACTGAGAGCCAGCCGAAGCAACTCAAGTGCACTCACCCTTTTAAAAAGAGAGTACATGCGCTGAAGGTCTGGAATGCGATTGGCATCCATGAGCAAAGTAAATCCCTGGGGAAATCATGATTTGGCTACCCTGTTAAATACATATGAACCAACATATTTCTGAATTTAGAGAGGGGATTTGACTCCATCAATAATAAATAATGGGCTTCTATATCGATTTATTTCCACATAGAAGAGACCATAATGATTAATTACATAGAACATCCAGTCAACAAACAAATATGGGAATTTGAACAATTAACATGAATGAATATCAGTTAACTCAATGGAAAGATCCGCATTCCCAATCTCCATCAATTTTTCCAAAAAATACATGTGATTTGAATGGTAAGGGTATTGCCGTCATCATTTTTTCTTTAGGTGAGACATTTCCCAACATGCAAATTGTATTTGGCACCTTCACACCTATACTTATGGACATACTCCCTTTATAAATGCAAACTCTTTAATTTTCCCAGAATGAAAAATAAGAACAAAATCTCAACTGAGGGGTTTACACCAATCATGCAACCATTTTCAAGAACCTATTTGATTTTGCCTGGAAACACGTGAAATGAAATGGAGCAGCAAAAGTCAGTTTGCTATAAACACAGTACACATGAAAATAGAAACACTGAGGTGCACCCACTTTGATCAAAATAATATTATACATATTTTCTGGTGCATCAATAGAATAACACAACTCTCGCATAGTACACAAAGCTTCCATAGAAAATGTTACCACATAACCATGACACACTGTGGCATGAAAGACTACATTTTCTATTTCCATTTCAAGTGCATTCAGCTTTGTAAAGACTTCGACCCGAAAAGGGTCACCATCAGAACAATGCCTGCAGGAAAATTACATAGATATGGTAAGCAATGCATAGTTTTGTTTCACTGCTCTTGTGAATAAATCTGTGAATTTGATCAATAATGGAAGCATTAATTTGTGAATATCTATGAATATCCAAGGATGTCAAAGAAATGAAGGACAAAACAGGGGACATGGAGCCGAATTCCAAAGAATTTTTTGAATTTTCAGAAGCTGTAGGTCAAGAACAGGGTAAAAGACTCATTGATAAGCTTCAAGAAGGATCCAAGAACTATAAGAAAAAGCAAGGGAAAATGATAGGGTTATAGTTTATCCACAATACCATGATTGATTTTGGGAGCTAGAGAACATTTTCGAGATTCTGTGTCAGTTTTGTGCCAAATAAGGTTCCTTTATTGACCTAATTCTTAAGTCCTGGGACGAACATATTTATGGTTGGTTTGCATATGAGAAGCTAAGGAACCTCTTGCTTCTTCCCTACAGTTATATCCCTTCCTAGATGTCATTCTTACCTGTGTAAGTAATTCTAGCTAAGTAAGTAATTCTTAATGTATGAATGCTAGCTATTGTAACAAATAGACTCGAAGATCATCTTCTCTGTAGTAGCCATCATTGAAAGACGTTATTGGAAGCCAAATCAATACTCTTGATAGATTCTCTTTCCTTTTACAAGTAAGTTATCCTCTATGCTCTATGTCTTCAATCCAAAAGTCTATATCCTAATTTGAGACTATGGTCTGAAGCATCTTTCCAAAAGTTATGTAGGTTGAATCCTAAAGGAATCTAGGACCAAGACTGAAAGAATAAATCCTACATCTCTTTGAAGCTAATCTCTCGACCAAGTTACAGAAACAAGCACTTATGATGACACCAAACAGTTACATGTGACTATACATGACATTCGATACAATATTCTTTGTGATTTATGGAAGAAGATGAAAGAATATCCAATTAAGTTTGAAACCTCTTAACCATCTATTATAACTCGATATTGCTTAAGGTTGAAGGTAAATTTTATGATAATCATCTTTACAAAAGGATAAATATTTTATGGGCAAATGAAGGTAGAAAATGAAGCAGAACAGAATTTGGGAGAGTACCGTATATATGTGACATGTGATCTGAAGTATCAAAGATCATATGAAAATAAATTTGTTGAGGCATCTAATCTCAAAAGATTGGGAGAATTGTTTACAATAGAAAAACACAAGAAGCATTCACGATAGATCTGAACCTATGACTTCTTTGGTGGCATATGAATCTTTTATGGCATTATAGTATACTGAATTTTTGTGATGCTCTGACATATAAGTTTTGAAATCTTTGTGGCATTATGCCTATGTGGGAGTTGAGTTCTATGACATATCTCTCTCTTTATATGATTCTTTGTGGCCTGATTCATTGTGCTAAAATGAATGTCAAAAGGTACATAATGATGCAAATTTTAGAGACACCATTTCAATAACACAGAAGTAGCCCTCGCTCAAGTAAAACCCTATTATTTGAAGATACATGAAGAATTCAAAAAAATGCCTTCAACATAAAAATGCCTTCAACAGAGGCCTCTAGAATTAACAATAGCATTCTTCTGTATGCTCCGAAAATAGAGATACCCTCAAAGGTATGATGCAGCAGCACTCTACCAGCGGTCAACTTAATTTACAACAGAATAACGCAATAGAACTCTACCAGCAATCAACTTAGTTTCCAAAAGAACATTGATAAATCATAAGACTGAAGTAATACATTGTACAACCTGAATGCTCCATTCCCCTCCAGATTTCTATATGTAGTACATAACATTCAATCTTGGTTAAAAATATTTAAAAAAAAAATTCCGCCAAATGTGCTAGTTTTAAGTAAATAGGTGACTTAGATAATTCGAAAGTTCTGTCCAAGCATCAGTAAATGGAGATAATCTGAGATTTTAATAGATGTTCACCGCATAAAATATGTCAAAATCTTGTAGCTATATCCCTAGCCTGAGACTGCAATGAAGAGGTCCAAAGTATGGCGGCTTCAATAGAACCAAGCCTTAATATAGGGTTGCAGTAGGTCCGAGGGTTTAACTGATTCAAGACTTCAAGAAACCAGAACTTAGCCTGAATATCCTAAAACTGAAGTTGGAAACATCGTCTCTCGAAGGTTGTTAATGTTGCAATCCTCTGTTCAACATTGATACAAATGTCAAAAACAAGTTAAAAGATGAACCAAATAATAACATTCAAAGGAAAGATTAGGATATCACCATTTCTACCTGCTATCCTTGAAAATAAGGAGATATTACTTACATGCTTTTGTGTTTGCAAGGTGGACTTGAAGACCATGTTCATCCCAAAATGAGCTCAAAATGTACTTTTGTTTTTGGATTCGTGAAATAGAAGGATAGTGTTGTCAAAAAATAGGGAAATGGAGATCCCATAGAGGGCCTCCACCTTTACCACCCATGGATTTTGAAATGAGAAACTCTCATCCATAAATATGAAGTCCAAAGAATGTGAGGCAGTTGACACCCTTGCTTCACTACTATGTTAATGTATATAATAGACCCAAGAGATGATCATTTGAATCTCATATAGGGTCACAATTATAGAGATCGCCAAGCATAGGAGAGGTATACCTTTAGCCTCTCAAATAGTAGGTTTCTTCCAACTATCTGAAAGGCTCAACAGGTGTCCATGGATCAACAATATACTTACTTTTGCTTCCCCAATAGCATTTGGGAGGATTGAAAAATAGTCAAAAGTGCGATGATTCCATTTGTAATGACTAAACCTTAAACCTACAATTTCTTCCTCTCTGCCCATATGGAGATGAATTTGTCTGCTCTTCTGGAAAAGAGTTTGAACATGGTGTATCCCAGCATGATAGTCTCGCAATTAATTGATTAAGAGGTGAGGATGTATGCAGGAGGCAGAGGACTTGAGTGAACTACCATACTAAGGAGGAGAGCATGAGTATTGAAACTGGGTATTTATTCTCTAGTGAACACTTGATTACTTACTGTAATGGGTTTTACATATTAAAATTGTATTCATACTAAGAGAAGCCAAAATAATAGAGATTAAATTTTCTAGATCCAAACACCCAATTTCCATAAAATCAAGAGAAAATTGGGTTAAAACAGTTTAGCAAATTGATATTTCAAAAACTAATGTCACGAACAAGAACTGTAAGCTACTTAAACCCTAACAAGAACTTTTGAATTGGATGTTCATGGCATGTTGTCCACCCCATCTTAGTTAGATTGGAATTACACCTTGCAATTTGATAAGAGTTTGTATTGCCTGATGAACAAAATGCAACTTTAATTGCAACCAAAAAAAAGGCAATCCTCTTTCAGAGTCCATAAAGGTGGTAGTTCTATATGGCCAGGCTTCACTTGAACAAACATGTCTGCCATTACATTTTTAGTCTGCTCTTCCAGACAGAGCTGAGGCAAGGATGAAATTCATGCTCAAGAGTTCAACTTTCAGGGAAAAAACTTGAGAAATTTAAAGAAATTGCACCTAAAATTCTCAGTAACACCTACCTTCATTGGCAATGGCACTTTTGGTACATATAAACAGTAGTAAAAATGAATAGATGAGAAATAAAGGAAGAAAAACTGGACTCAATGTCTGGCTTGGACCTGCAAGATGAGAAATAAAGGCACGTTGACAGGCCATCTCACATAGACCTGTCAGGACAATGAAATTTTATGGCAAATAGCAGCGCATTTATCATGGGTTCAAATCAAATTAACTGACTCAGAATAGCTTCCCTCTATCCAGATGTGTCGAGGAAGGAGAGGGGATTGCACAAGGATTTCATTTCAAAACAAAAAGCCATTACTATTGTAATTGTACAGTACCACAATCAACACTTTGCAGCAATTAACCATGTGCTAATCTATAATTCTAAACTCGAACACATATGCATGAAAGAAAATATGAAGTTGTGTCAGATTACATGAGTGAATGTTAGAGAGTTTGGAAGATTCAAATGGATGACCCTCGCATAAATCTAGCACACCTCAGGACGAAGCCCTAGCATTCTTGCTGTAAGAGGAGGGTCCTGAAGCGGAACGTAGAGTCTTGAAGGGTACACTGTGGGACAAGCTACGTTGTAGAGGCCAGAGAGAAGTAATCATACCTGTGCTAAACTCAAAGACATGAGTCACCAAGAAGTGCAGCATGCCAATGGATTTGTCCCTAAAGCAGAACTGAATGGTGATCCTGCACAAGATTCCAGCAAGATCTAGAGGATCTAATTTTTAGCATTTTAGAACACGATTTGATTTTTAACGTTTTAGATAGTTGTATTATATAGTGTAGCTGAGACATTAAAATTATCAAATTTCTGTGTGATTATAGACTGCATGATTAATTATATTATATGGTTGCTCAAACTCAGTTAAGATTGAAACTTTGGGACTAAAATGAATACAATGTTTCCAGGACCAGAAATTAGCCTTATAAATAATTTAGTTTCTGCCAAAGGTATATTTTTCCCAAGAACAAAAGAGATTGTAAATATGGTTGTATAGGGCTTGGTTAGTTTATATGATCAATTTTACTGTATGCATTAGTACCAAGGCCCAAGAGGCAGAGTAGGAGGCTACCATAGCCCCAATGTCATTGAAATTTCAAGACTAGGCAATGTCCCGAATTTTTGCACAATAGAAAAGCGTCTCTAACCATTCCATTCTACTCACCATGGACTATCATGGCTAGGAGGAGAAGTCCAAGTCTAAACCTTATTCCTTGGGGAAAAGTACGTCCATGTTATGTCTGCTCATTTTCATTTACAAATATAAATGCGCTGCTGTCCTGTAGTAAGGCCATTAGAGGTACTTACAAGCCACAATAAGGCCACAACTGTCTCCAACAAGAACACATAAAGAAGAAGGCTTACAGGTGGGAGGAAGGGTGGATTTGAGCAGGGATAGGTGCCCTAACCAGGGCCAAGTTCTTCAAAAAATACAAATCACATTTTAAGGAATTGGAAGAGAAGTTTGTGGAGAACAGATGTAGGATTGGGTTTGAGTCTTGTGATAGCATTATGTGCTTGATGGTGTGAGGGTCACCTTTATCTAAAAGACCAAAAATGGAGGTTGATACAACAATAGTTAGAGGGATTGTTTGGAGGGTCGTTAGGCATAGTGTAGGAGTGTTCCTTAGCAAGTAGCTCCTGGAATTGAATGTGCAGTAGCATAGGGGGTGTCTCCATAAGTAATGGAAACATTCATATTGCTGGTTGGTCCATAAGTATGGTAGGTATAGTTGAGGAGAAACCTCACCCTAGGGTAGTGTTTTCTTCCTTTAAGTGGACAAAAAATAGAAGCAACCTGTGGGAGAAGTTGATACAATGATGAAGCAATGGGATAAGGGCTAGAAGAGTGCCCTAACTGGTCTTCTAGAAGCGCATAATTCAAGGGCAAGAGGGAAACAACAGAGAGTTTCAGATTTCCTCTTGGATGATGGCTTGAAGGGTGTCCTAGGAGATGACTCCAAGGAAATGGGAAAATCCCCATCTATTGCAAAAGGGATTTCCCGTCCTGAAGAAAAAAATTATAATAGAAAAATCATGAAAAGAAAAGGCTCAAATCTCTCTTCCAGACTGGTGACATGGCACAAGGCCACATGGACCACTGTGATTGGTTGACATAACACATTATAAGCATGATGTTAGCATCTAAAATATCTAGGACATGTGGCACTCCATGATAAAGACACATGGTGTGTGGATTTGAGTTTTTCAGGTGGTCAAGTGAGCCGAAAATAGGTGAAATGTGGCACCACTCAGAGATTGACATGTGCCAATTGGTACAAGTGGTAGACAATTGGCATGCTCAAACAACGAGGTGATGCAGGAATCAAATGAGGGAGAAAATATCAGAAAAGCCCCAAATTTGGAGAACTAAAGCTCATCACCAACCTGAGATTGACAACTTTACATGATGTAACCTATGAAATCGTAAATGGAGAAATCATAGTAACAATAAAGTAACCTATGTAACAATAAATTCGGATTCATCATGGGAGTGGTAATGGGAGAAATCATAGTGAACAACAGGAAACATGCAGAGTTTCTTACAATCAAATAGATGAAAAAACACATACAAAAAACCTAGATAATAATCATGAACACGCTTAATATTGAATTATGAACTGTAAAGGAACTTACAAAATGTGACATTACGAACCTGGTCAAGCGCACAAGCAAAAATATCTTGGACATGACCCTGGTTGAAAAGTTGTATTGCTCATGATGCAAGAGGATTTGTACCTGCACTACCAAGTCAATCAAAATCCATCATTATCTATACAATAAATACAAGTAATTGATATAGTATTTTTTACTCTAAGATGCATTCTTATGATAATGTTAGAACATATGTTGAAAATTTCAAAACATACCTGAATAAGCTCCTCTTCGTTTCAAGAGAAATTTATTGGAGTCGCATGAACTTGGAACAAGCCTCCCACGATCTGAAAGAGTAGCAACTAAGTCAACAGTGACTTTTTTGTTGCTACGCTGGATCAAGGGAGGTTTGCTCCAAGATTAAATCACTCCAATAAATTATTCTCTACTAAACAGGGCCAACCACGTGAAGGTGGAAACTCTTATGGCCCCTCCCCCCCCCTCACATCACTCTCAATTCCCCAATACCCAATCTATATTTCATTTTTTACTTTCATGAGCATAAAAAAAAATATTCAATAACTAATAAAAAAACAATTCAACAAAAATTATGCAAGGAAACATTGAAATTAGTGCTTGACATAAAAATAGTATGATAAATGAGTTTTTTATATAACGCAAAAAAAGTTCCAAGTATGGTAACGTTTGTCTTATAATAATACAATATTTTACATTATCAAATTTTCTTTTTCTTCTTCCTATTTCTAAAGCTCCTAATTACATCATCAATATCATCATGCTCTGCTCTTGTTTCGTGCCTTTCGACCCGCACTGCTGACCTAGTTGCGTAGTCACGATGTCTGGTCTCATCCAGTGACGGGGCATCGCCTACAAAAACAGATAATATAAAATTTTAATTGTTAGTTTTTAAATATCATTGAACTAGTTCGGTAATATTAATAAAAAAAATTGCAATGAGATTATTTACCTGGTGCACCAGTTGTCGCCGTTGGGACTGTTGCCCTGTCTTCCTCTCTGGTGGTAATATCCTCAAGGGAAACATTCTCTGTCATTTAAACAAAAAACGTTAGAAGGACAACCATCAAGGTATAATTAGAAAAAAATATAAGTGGAAATTAATTACCGTCACGACCCTCATTGATAGTAGCATTGTCGGCTTGGTCCCCACTACAATGATCAGGTTGCACGTGAGGAACATCTACATCTAGCTCTACAACTGGGTTATTTGCCTCGTCGGCAATGCTGCTCCCCTGATTTAAACAAAGTTGTTAGAAATTAAATTTATGGACGAAAACAAACATGTTGAAAGGTTAACGTTTTACCTTATCAGGCATTCTGGATCTTGGGACCTGCCCCAAGCTTCTGTAGCGTTCAACTACGGCTTGATAGCCGAAATGGAAAGCGATATTTTTATCTTCCTCTGTAGTTTCTGTTCCAAATTCATCACCCTACATTACATATGATTGTGTATTTTTAATGTTATTTGATATGATTACAAAAACGTTGGAAGACGATACAATTAATTATAAGATGTTTAGCTACTTACAATTCTTGCGGCTAATTTCAAGTAGCCGCCTTGGCCTAGCTTGTGATGGCCCTTTTTTTCAATCCTAGTTTTGGTTGCCTTCGAGGTGTCAGACAACCTATCATCAAAATATTGAAGTCAGATATGACGTAGCACACTTTTATTTTAGACATAGAGAAAATTAAAGCTATTGAATTAAAGTTGTAATTTACTTTGCGGGTCCAGTTGGCATTTTTCCTTCTTTCTTTGCCCTTTTCTCTTTTCCGTCATGGATGAGTGCTCTCCACTCACTCTCTGAAATTGCGAGAGGACGCTCATATCTAGGGTTAAATTGCAATTGCGTCCTATAGGTGTCCCTGGTATATTTCAAATATTTACCGGCTACCTGAGCCACCGCTTTTCTGTCAAATGTGCCGACCCCAAAAAGGGCTTCTAGATAATCTAGAAGTTCTTTTTTCAGGTTGGAATTCTGGGAATTCCACCCTGTACGTATGGTTGGGCCAAAAATTACCAACGCATGGCTCTCCAAAAACCTGTAGAACTCATTGTTTCCTACACAGAAAAAAAAAAGATATTATCATTAATTTAAAAATAAAAATCATGATAAAATATGTTTTAGATAGAGTACATGAAATAGTTAAAATATTAAAACTTACCTGGGAGTTGTACATGTTTTATAGGGACACATTCATCGTTCACCAAAAACATGCCATTAATGGTCCCCGTGGAGCTGACACGTGTAGCTCCAGGAAATGCAATAATGTAGTTGGCCATATTAGCCTCATCACTGCCAACAGGTTCAGTGGTTGGTTGGGTGTCTGCTTGGGCAGGGTGTGTTTCTTGGCTGGCACCTAAAGGAGTAGAATGTATACGAGAGGGTTGCTGGGCATTCTCTTGCCCTTGTGTCCCACTACCACCAACACCGGGTTTAGCACGTGTCAGATAACGCTACATACAAAAGAGTTTTTTGTTATTTTAGTCAATGTAAAAATTAAAAATCAAACTATCACAATTAATCTCATGTAGGACAAAAAAAATGTACTTTTGATTTTTTATTATTACCTGATACGTTTCTAGCTGGGTCATAAGTGTAATTATCCTCTCTTCTGTTTCAGGTGTTTGAGGCGCATCTATCAAAGTATCAAATTCCGACCTTGCTTTTCACGCCTTTCTTCGCAGCAAGAGCAATGGAGATAGGGATGAAGAAAGCTCTTCCTCATAGAGGGAATCATCAGGCGTACCATGGCCAGGTGTCTGCATATTTGAACAAAATTAATATTATTTCAATTATGTAAATAACTAAAATACCCGAAGATAGAGCAATGTTGGCACTTTACATGTTCTTCCGCTGGCCTCTTTCTGCGATCATCCCGTCTCGGGGTTGTTCCTGTACTATCCTGATCAGTCTTCCACATTGCAATAAAATTATAAATGTAAAAACTTGAAAACAATATCTAACTTGAAAACACAAAATGAAAACTGAAATAATTTCTAATAAGACACCGGAAGACAGAGTTAGAGTTTCAAATATGCCTTGCATTGAATTCAGTCCTGGAAACATGTCATTGCACATTAAGGCACCCAAACAAGAGACGAGTTGACAATGAGACTAAACTGGGTTATTTGTATTGAAATTTTAAAATCTCAAAAGTTATATTAATTATCGAAACAAATCAACTTCATAATTAACCTCTTGAAAGATGAAATCAAGAGTCATATTACCATATTAAATATGGATTCATGTTAATGGAATATGATCCAAGTTTGGAGTTACACCTTTATATGACATGATATCAAATCTTTGGTGGTTCTAATAACTCTATTATTCTCGCTAAGACCTGCCTCTCTTCTTGTTTAACATTATTTTCCCATTAGACCTATCTTGATACGTTTTTTTTCTCATGTGTTGTAACTCCATGTAGAGATAATTATTTGGTATCTATTAATTACCTTTGCTCGGTGCTTCTTTAGTGTGCAATGATGCCTAAGCTTCACACAACAATTGAGCTTCAAGAAATAAATGAGATATAGGTTTGAGCTTGATGTAGTAAACAATCCTCTTGGAACACCTAGTGGATGTCAACCTCTATATAAATTTTGATACATTAGAGCCACAACATAAAACACATGCAGATTGGGAAGGAGGAAAAACCAAGACCTTATATGAAGAAAACTCTGTATATGACCCTATATTAAAGACTGACTACTGGGCTAACTACTGTTTGGCAGGGAACTTATACTTGAGAAAGAAAAAATCTCCATTTTAGGAGTTGTATCAGCTGATCTGGATGACTGTGGTGAAAATTATATGTACGAAGTCTCTAAAAAAAAGGAAGAGTAGGTTCCACTTAAGTATTTTATGAGAAAAATTAAATATGAGAATAGAATTCGAACTTTAAAGAGAAAAGTGGAATGAATTGTGATTTTGGACCGCCACCTGAAGTCTTAGAATTCTTTGTTGAGGGCTAGAAATTAAGACTTGGTAAAGGAGACATAATATTTAAAATAAAAAGTCAAATGTTAGAGGATGCATGTAGCATATATGAAAACTAAACATAGGAGGGACAAGAGGAAATTGAAGAAGATTCAAGGCACAAGATCAGAAATCAACATCCTAATGAAAAAGTGATGGAGTTAGGGCTTCAAAATTTTGGTTTTTTATGGAGTCATTTGGCACACCCCTATTTGTGTGAGGACACACAATGAAGTCGGGTTTGGGGGATGTAAATCTTATAAAATGTCTCATTTTTTAATTTAATACCCTCACCACTCCCCTATTTTACCAAATTTGAAGGATATGCCTAGTATTTCCATGCTCTTTTGATGTAATCTGGAGGATTTGAGTACAAGTTGCTTATTGTTCGAAATGTGGTAGGTACATATTTAATTTGGATCAAAATGCCTCATTTATTATAATTTTATAGTTTAAAACTTTTACAAGTCACTTACCTAAGTAGGTGTACCTCTTGTACTCATTTTTGTGTTCTTTAACTAGTCATGGGATTGATGCACATGTTATGGGATTCTTGCACCAGTTATCGAGTTTGTGCACCACAGTCAAGGCACAAGACTATTGGTTATTGGAGATATATAAAGGGGATCGTGGCCAACTGGATGATTGAATATTTGTGAATATTTCTATGAAATGAGATTGAAGGAATGTGTGCACCTACCCCACCCCTGCAGTCAAGATAGTAGCCTGAGGAGGAAGTAACTTTTTTCCAAAGAAACCCTCACACAATGGACCAAATATTTTTAGTTAGATAATGGTTGTACCAAATTGATCACTGGAGGGATGTTGTTTCCTGTTTTTCTTTATATGTGATTGGCTTCATTTGGCGAGATTTGTAATGTAATCAAATTTTATAACATGAGTTAAAGCTTAGAGATAGGTTAGTGATGTTATGGTATGGTTGAATTGTTAGTTTGAAGTCTGGTATCACTTTTTCTCAGTTGGGTATGAATCAATAAGGTCATCATGTATTGACATACTGAACTTCATTAATACATAAGCTAAATGCTAGGTTCTTCTCTATTATTGTCATTTTTGATGTGATGATCTATTGTGTTCTGTAATCTAATATCACTTTAAGAGGGTGCAAGATGGCTGGTTAAGGCCCAACAAACCAAGCTTGACATGCCTCCATTAGAATAGTATCATGTGGTTTTTTAATCCCATATCTAGTGTGATTTTCTTATGGTGTGTTTTATCTACATGCAATCTAGTTTAGTTGTCTTTACGCTCTGTATTTTTCTATATATTTCCTTTATACATTGGTTTTATGTTATTCGACGTTAAGATCTAAAAGGAGAATCACCATAAGTGAATGAAATAGTTTAGTTTCTTTCATATAAACTAGGTTGCACAAATCAAATCTCTAGCACAGTTATATTTCGTGTATGGTTAGTGGTAAATATAGGTTTAATGTCAGTTTGTTTTCTGGGTATTTCTAATTATCAAAGTTAAAATAGTTGGCTAATCACATATAAACCCATTTTTTTTAGGCATATAATGAGATCATATGATAGGATATGTGATCCAATCATGCATGAGAGTGAGTCAAGGCCTATTGCAGGAGTGGAGCCAAAACCAACTGCCCATCTTAGATTACCATAAAACCACTGTTTTGTCGATAAAAGGATATTCCAACAATACGAGACATGTGAGGAATCCAAAGCAACATTACACAACCACATAATAAATTCCCTATTTTGCATATTTTTAACACAAATTACTTGTTTCCAAATTCCTTTGATGGATACTGCTCGCTAGAAAGTTTTTAAGAGGAGATCCATATTAAAAGTCACGGTGTCTTTATTCCCCCAACCACCAAGGGCAGTAGGAGGGTTAATCAAATACATGCTAACCAAATGGATTTTCCTTTATATACTTGTGCCAACCCAAAAAAATTGAGAAATAATGGTTTGTAATCTGTTGATAACACCCTTGAGTAACTTGAAGATGCACATCGAGTAGATGGGGATGCTATGAAGGATGGATTTTATCAAAACAAGTCTACCCCCAAGAGATATCCACTTTTTTATCTAGTGTTTGAGCCCCTTCTCAATTTTATAAATGAGCCAATCCCAATCACAGATTTTGTAACCATTCGGTTTCAATATAAAGCCCAGGTATTGAAACCCTCAATCCATATTAACAAGAAATTGCAAATTTTTATAACATTTGGGACATTACAGCTAAAGGATTGGTGTATGCTTACCATTTTGGTGGTCGAACCAACGGGTCCCCTGCTAAACCCCCGAACCTGCTAAACCCTCGAACCAGCTAAACCCTCGAACCAATGAACAGCTGACCGGTTGAACAAACAATTGAACTCTCAGTACTGTTGCAGAGATAATGAAATCGATTAGGTGAGAATTGAACTCTCAGCGCCGTTGCAGAGATAATGAAATCGATTTTGTAAGAATTTTTGTAAAAAGGGCGCGCGGGTAATGAAATGGATTGGTTTGGTGTGATTTTGTAAAAAGGGCGTGTGGGTAATGAAATGGATTGGTTTGGTGTGAAATCCACTAGATATATAGTACATTCCTTCGATATTAGTATATAAGGATAAATATTTTCATACAATTCCTCTTGTGTTTTTTACCATATGTGTTTTATCGATATGATTTACAATTGATCCCTCTAGGTTGAGACGTTAACCCCTTCTTTACTACACATTCAAGTCATTATTATTGTCTTATATTATGTTTTGAAGAGTAAAAGACATAATTATGTTATGCTTCTAATTCTATGTAGCTTATACACTGCTAGAAATAATGACAAAATGAAAGAATTAGAACAATTGTTCCTTATTTTATTATTTCTAAGAGTGTTTTGAAGAAATAGGTAAAAAGAAAAGGCAAGGAGTTGTAGTACTGATCTACAAAGGCGTATATCTAGTAGGGTTTGAGTCGATTAGAAAAGGCAAGGAGATGTAGTACTGATTACATGCAGGGTAGCTATAGTGATTAATGTACAATTTTGAAAGGCCCACCATGATTAATCCGAAACCTTTGTAATTCATTTGAAATTCCTATTAAAACCATAGTTTATGGTGGTAATGCTCCACCATATAAATAGGCATTAAAACCTTTCAAATGCCAACTTAGGTTTGATTTAAAAATGGAATATAATTTTAATTTAGCTTGTACAATAGTAAGGCCATTATTTATTGGTTTGAAATAATAAACAACATGCAACAAACCCACATAATTAGTAAATTATTTAAAGATAATAATTCCTACATATTAAAATATAAAGTTATAACATACCAGCTCATACTCGAACATAACATCTGTATCAATATTATTCTTCTATATCTTCTTGATCTTCATCCAACTTATCGACATCTATATCAACATCTGATTCAGAAACAATGTTGAAATGATCTACCATTTCATCACCATCATTAATTATGTCATTTTCAATAATATCCTCATCGACATCATCATCAATAATTGTTGCCTCATCTCCTATGCCTGGTTCATCTTCTAATATATCTTCTTCGTCTGCCAATGCATCTTCCTGCTCATCTGCCACTGCATCATCTTCTTCTTGATCAATATCATCTTCTTCCTCTACAGTATACTCTACTGGCCTTCCTCTTGGATCGTATCTAATAGCAAATGACCATTCGTTCTCACCTGGAACCTCTGAGTAAAAGACTTGTTCGCATTGGCTTGGAAAAACATAGCGATCTTTTCCTGCTTCAAACTACGATGTTTTAACCATTGGAAATCCATTTTCATGTTGAATAAGTGTTCTATCATCATCACGTACATTCATTCGTAGCCTATACCATTTGACGTCATATAAAAATATTTTGAAGGAATTAAAGTCACACTCAACTATATCATCTAAGAACCCATAATATCTATTTTCAGATTCTTGAGGATGTTTGTCACTCCTAGAGGAAACATTAGTGACCTGGAATACTGCAATTATCCCACTATCAGAATTTTTTCTGTTATCATCCAACTGTTTAACGCGAAAGTTACAACCATTGCACCACAGATCCTTGTGGTGTTTCAATTACAATATGCCAAACATGAAAAATATGCATTCTCAATTAATAATTAATCATAAATTATCTGAAAAATCAAACTTGTTGTCACATTATAAATATAGTATAAAATAAGTAATGAATAAAATAGGTGAATTAATTTATTACCTTTCTATCTTTCAAACCATATGCTAAATCGATTTCCCTGTTCGTAACGTTTCCATCTCCACTACGATACGCTTCTCTAATAAATTCAGACAGTAGTTGCCATGATAACCTATCGTCGTTACGTGCTTTACATGTTTCAATCCATTCACTCATCCACTCAAGATTGTTTGCAATGTATGAAAGTAGTGCCTCATAATCTTGAGCACCTGAATAAATAAAAAAAAAAATTCACCAATATTCATAAATATTACTTATAACCATGGTAAATTATATTAATTAATAAACTATGAAAGAATAAGACCTAAATGAATATAATGATCATATACATGATGTAAAAAATTGAAACATTATATGTATTATACATAATAAATCTTTTACCTCTCACTTTCTTCAATCTACCTTTTCCCAACAGGTGCTCCACTTCAAATTTTTTGATGGAGTTCACATCCCAAATGCAATCCATTGCCTTCATCGCTGGCGCAGCTAATATAGGAATATAATGACTAATATACACCATGGATTGATATACTACATATCCCTCCACCATATAACCCTCAGGTCGTGCTCTTTGTCTAACCAAAGCCTTCAAGGATTTCAGGTGCCTCTCGACCATCCACATTGACCTTGTGTGTACTGGTCCACACATTTCAATCTCCTCAACTTGGTGTATCAAGTAGTGTTCTTGTGCATTGAAAAATGTTGGACATAGATACTTTTGCATTTCACACATTAGCCGAGGAATTTCTCTCTTCCATTACTTTATTTCATATTGATGGATTTCTTTCAATGAAAACCATCTGCAAATCATTACGTAAGGTTATTTCAATGAAACATAATATATATTTCATTACAAGTAAATGAATACATCATTTAATTAAGAACGAAAAGAAATTGTATCAATTAGATTTTGTGTATAAATCAAAACTACTTACCTCATGTATTTACTAAGACCATATATAACTTGTTTGACATTGTTGTCGAAGTCGTTTGGGAGAGATACAGGTAGAACATACTATAACAATAAAAAATGAATCGTTATTGGTTTCAAAATTAAACAGAAAAAAGGAAAATTTAAAATATGTATTCAAGCAATAACATACAAAAACGTATACCAAAAAAATTACCTTAACAAAGGTATGCCAATCATGTGTTTTCATCCCACTGAAGTCACCTTTCTTCGTTAAGATATTATTTATGTTTGAAGCAAAACCTGTTGGAAATTTAATTCTTCTAACGACCTCTTTTACATCATTGCTTTGTTGTTCTGTTAATAACCATGGAATATTATTATAATTTTGACCTCCATTTTTATTTGATCTGTCGATCACACTTTTCATTGCATGATTCGATTTCTCAATGTCAGCACAAATTTTGTCAATTTTATCTCTATCATGTGCACCATCTATGGTTTTCCATAACGTTTATGTCACATTCTTCCCGACATGCATTGTATCAAACAAATGAGCTATTTTTAGGTCCTCATAGTAGGGCAACCTCGTGAATTGAGAAGGATAACATTTCATTCCAGGCGGGAGTACAATATTAGTACCTTCACTGCAACGATGACCTTGATATCAAAGAATAAAATAAATCAGAACAATATTAATTATAAAATACAATAAAATAAATTCATTAGTTAAAACAAAAATTCCAAACATTACATAAACAAAGGGAAAATTAGTTAAAGATATATATATATATATATATATATATATATATATATATATATATATATATATAAGTTAAAGATATATATATATATAATTATCTATCTATATTAGTTAAAGATATATATATCTATCTATATATATATCTATCTAGTTAAATAGATAGATAAAGATAGATAATTATATATATATATATATATATATATCTTGAAAATTAGTTAAAGATATATATATATAATTATCTATCTATATTAGTTAAAGATATATATATATATATATATATATATAGTTCAATATATATATATATATATATCTTTAACTAATAATTCCAAACATTAGTTAAAGATATATATATATATATATATTGAATTATTATTTTACACATTTATTACAACTAAAAAAAGGAAAATAATCAATATTTACATATATGTGATCATATATACATATTGCATACCTTAGGAGTTGTGTCATACATCTGTTCGACAAATTATTCATAACCTTTAAGTTCACTAGCAACAATGTAGCACAGAGAAGAGTTGCATTTGAGTGTTCAAAAAGTCATTCACTTGACCTTTTAATCAGAGATACATCATAAATACCATCACTGCTATCTCCACCATCATCATCTGACTCACCATACAAGTCTTGGAGCATTTGATTTGTCCCATCATTAATGTGAACTCTCTCATTACTGTCATCATGATCTACCTCCATGGGATCATTAAAATTACCTTCATCATTCGCTTCATGTTCTTCACCTTGTACAACATCATTTCCAATACTAATATTTGCTGCAATATTCTCTTGTACTGGTCCAACATCATCTAATCTACTACTATTTAGCTGTGGAAGCTGGTTGATCATCTGCAAAAAGTTGGGGGGCAACTGTGCCTTTATGAAAATTACAAACATTAATCATTAAACATTAGTGCGCATATAAAAAATATTAAAATAATATAAAATTTTACGATATAATCAAAATGAAGATAGATAATTTATTACCACGAGACGATAGTCATTCAATCCACCATCAATGTGCCCATATTTCCTACAATGCATTGTTTCTGTTGCTATTAAAACTCTAACATTATTTCTCATACAACATTTTTTGCAAGGGCAATAAACTCTACCATCATCCCTTTCACCCTTTTGAATTTTTTTTCCACCTCTAATGTTTTCTTCCATTGATGCAAATTATCCTATAAAGAAAATAATAATTATATTTAGCAATTATCTCTCTCAATGGTGTAGAAAACCCAAGACTTGTTGAACTCAATGGGAGCTCAATATATAAGAAAAAAGAAAATAAAAGTGGGCTTTTTACAAAATGTGGGCTTTTTACAAAATTGTGGGCTTTTTACAAATTGTGGGATTTTTACAAAATTGTGGGCTTTTTACAAATTGTTTATATTTTTAATAAAATTGTTTGTTTTTTACTCCCAATAAAAAAGTGTATATCAATTTTATATTTAATATTGAATGAATAAAAGTGTATGAATCAATTTTATATTTTATTTTACTCCCTTCCGATAGCCCATTTTATAATAAATTGAATGAATATTCTAATTCCAGTTTAACATAAAGCTGACAATTTCAATACTCCCTTCGGAAACCCTTTCTCTTTTTACTGGTTATAACAGCAACCAACCCAGAATTTCAATTCTCGATGCAGAGCTTACATATATGGTTCAAACCATAACATAACTCATTTACACCTATAACTGCCCTTCTATTAGAGCCCAAATAGATCCCGTATCCAAGGTTTCTCTTTTAATTTAAACTCGCATGAACTTACCACTGTATATCAAAAAACATTACATGAAACCTCCACGACATTAATTTAAATGCCAGCGCCAACATAAATTAATATCCGGTCCACATTTCAATTATGGAACAATTCACGATCAAAAGTTCGAATCATAACTCAATGGTTGCCTTCTTCAGACTTGCTTTGTACTGAACTAGCTTTCTTGCAATGCTGGATAGCTGGGAGGAATGGCTTGCTCTCTTGCAGACTTTACTAGCAATCAATTGATTTAGCCAAATAGATGATTGTTGTCGCACCTCCTAATGAATTACTTCGTTCCTCGTCCCGCTACGCGCATCTGGGTTCTAATTACTAAATTGTATCCTCAGGCTTGGCCGGAATAGTTTGGTACCAAGCATATTCGAATCAAAAGTTTGAATCATAACCAACCGTCGCAAGAGCAACACTTTTCCACCCACCGCCGGAAGAGCGACACATCGCCACCAACCATCGCAAAAGGGACACTTTGCCACCAAATGTCGCAATAGCGACGCATTCTTCTAAACGTCGCAATAGCGACAACTTCCTCCAAACGTCGCAATAGCGACACATTGTCTCTGTAACATCACAATAACGACATACTTCAGAAATCCATCGCAAGAGCGACGCATTCTTATAAATGTCGCAATAGCAACAATTTCCTCCAAACGTCGCAATAACGACACATTGTATCTGTAACATCGCAACAACGACATACTTCAGAAATCCGTCGCAAGAGCGACGCTATTTTGCAAACGTCACAAGACCGACACTTGCCTTTAAGTGTCAGTGTTGCGACACTTTCCTCTAAACGTCGGTATAGCGACGGTTTCAGGCAGGAATTGAAAAAGTTGAAAAAATTTGGGGAAATTTCCGACATTTGGTCAAAAGTGTCAGAACCAAGTGTCAGAATTTCCACCAAATGTACTAGTTTTCCCATTGACATCAAGGGTGGGATATCTTGCATTGGTTAACAACATCATCAATGGTCAGTAATCCAATGATTCTTGCTTATGTTAGACATCGACACCATTTATTCACATAAGCAAGATTTCACATGGTTGTGTAGAAATTGAAGACTATATGATTTTGAGATCTTAACACAAGTTTGTAGTAGTTTGGTTCTTTGTACCAGCATTTCCTTTTCTTGCAGTAGTCATCTTGTTTCAATAAAGGTTTCCATATAGCAGCTTGATCATCATTTGCAACAATCACCTTCCTTCTTTGTTTGGGGACATACAACTCCTCAGGCATGGCAGAGAAGGGGACCTTCATTTTGCAACCTTCTTTACTATCTTCAGTTCAACCTTCTTCAGCAGATACATATCACTATATGCATCAGCTCCAACCATTCCATCTCCAGATCAACAGTCATTCCAACTCCAACTTTCAGTCGTGTTCTGATTCATCTTCCACTTCATCCTACAACAATAAGTACATCAAAAGTAAAGGTATCCTGAGGTAAATATGGCTTGAGATTCTTTAATTCATTAAATATTGAAGAAAGCTTTGATGATTAACCACCACATATTCCATTTTCCATATACCCTCCATTTGAAAATTGTTCATTCATAATAGAATGGATGCTACTCTAATAAGGTCATAATCATGAAAATAAAAGATATTGGTTCATATAAGCAAAGAAGAAACTATAGTGCTTTCCCCTCCTACATTCACAAATATTGTCAATTGAATGTACTCAATAAAGGATGAAGTCATTGTTGCCCTTCATAAAGGAACCATCCATAAGAATTGGCCTCACAAGAGTAGCATATACAACCACTATCCCCATCACCACCTCATCTCACCCACCTTTTCCATTATCACCTATCATCTCATTCATCATTGCCTCCTACCATATCCATTGCTTATTCTCAATTTGTATCACTCTCAAAATTAAATCTATGGTAGTCAAATAAGAATGGTGTTGCTCCAAAATAACCAACACCCTCAAATATTCACGCAATGTTGCTCCACAAGAACCAACCTTGCCCAAAGCCACGATGCCATAAAATCTATAAATGAGAAAAGTGCTTATTTACATGAGGAAATGCAAATCCTCAGGCATGGGGGGATGTTGGGCCTTAAAAATGCCCATGTTTTTATCATACAATACTACCATTCATAACCTATACTCATGTACTTTTAACCTATTTCTTACCCTAATTGCATAACCTATTTCTTCCACTCTATGGTTGGTTATTATTAGTTTTCTTGACTCTTCTATGATTAAAGATGATTTTACCATGATTTTTTAATGATGGTTTTTCTAAGTGCATTTTTCGCTGAAATTCTTCACAAGTCAGTGAAACTAGTTACTACAAGGTTAAGTACAGAATGAGATTGATTTAGGTGAAAATATGAATTTTGTGATCAAATGGTAAAGAATCTCAAAATTCGGACACGCGGGTTTTGTTTAGAGAACCCTCATTTAAGTAATCTTAAAAATGGTTTGGAAAAATTCGACATAATGGGGAAGTTACGACTAGGGGAATATTCTACTGCAGAATCATGCTGAACGTGAACAACCTAAACGGGTCAATTCAGGTTTGGTTGTGCACGCCTTCTGCTGAATGATATTGTGCTAAACAAAGAAATGATTCCTCCATCCTTGCCATGATCAGGATGAACCCAACCATGACCCATTCAAAGGCTCTCCAAAATATTTCATGCAACCTCTTTTAGCTTACTATTGTTAATCAAAGGGTTATGATTTGTTTTTCTCATCAACTGAACTGTATAAAGAATGTATGTTGTGGCAGCTATGAGGGGGAGGAATGATACATTGAAGGGATTGATGTAATAAGTTTTTCTTTTCCTAAAAAGGACTTAAAGAATGTATGCATATAAACTTATGTTTTGAATTTTAACACAACTTTGATTTTGCCATGAATTTCTTGTAAGTGCCATGGTTTAGTTTAGTTTTTAATAGGCCTTGATTTAACTTGAACTTGCTCCAGGAGTGGCAAGGGCCCACCACCACCTGGAAACAATTTCTATAGCTGATCTAGATCATAGGAATTATGTTTGAAGTATGAATTTTACTAAACCATTTTGTACTTAAATTCTCTATTTTGTTTCATAGATCTGAACCAAATGTGATTGATTACGTTTCTCAATTATCAAAAGATGAGTAAGGATTGTATTGAGTAATGATTTATAATGACCGAATGATCTATTTAATGTGGTTGCATAGGGTAGAATGTTTGATAATATCCTTAATCTGGAAATACACATGGGTTAATTATCCTCTCATAAGATTCACAACGAAATTGGTTTTATGCCCTATTATTTTCTATTCAAAATCGAGTTTCGTAACGTTATGAATGCGTGAGGAATGTTCAGAAGTAGTGAAATAAATATCGGTTGTAATTGAGTGCAATGGTTTTGGAACTTAGTAGGATTAAAATCAGATTGAATCAAAAGTCGAAGTGTAATTCTTGAAAGGCCTCCTGAATTTGGCTAGAACAGCTTTCGTTTGGAACAGGGTTTTTAGTTTGGAATTGAATACGTAATACAGTTAGCGTGAAAAATTGAATCAGAGTTGTGTGCTTAGATCTTTTAGAATTCTCGCAAGTATAATGTTTTACTGATTGATTTCATATGACTTGGGATTTAGGCTCAATAATTAGATTTCAGTCGATTAGAATTATCTTGTATTCTCTAGCATCAAAACATTTTAGTTACTCTTATTTGGACTGAGTTTGGTGTCAATTTGATTTCATAGTGAATGCCGAAGTTTAGTGTGCATATGGTTTGACTTCTTTTAATATTTTTACTGTGAATTCCATTATTCTGAAAAGGTTGAGTCGAATTGAAAATTTCCTTAAGTTTGATTATTATAGTTATGAATTAGAACAAAATTTGATTTCTGAATTAAATACATTAATGATATTAGTGTGGGAAATCGAGTGCAATTTATGTGGAGTTCTTTTGGAACAATTGTAAAATAGAGTATTTGTGACCCTGAGTTTAGTTCAACAAATATATCTTTTTTTAAAATCCTTCTTGTTTTTCATAGCTAAGCATTTCTCTGTAGAGTAAATTTGGGTGTGAATTTAATTGTGTAGTAGAGACATTAGTTTGATATGGTTTTCATTTAATTCTGAATTTCGAATAATGAATTTTCTTTCGAGTGTTTTATTTCATCTAGATTAGGAGTTTCGAATTGAGAGTTTTCACAGATTAGTTGTAATGAGTAGGACCTTTTATTCATAGGGTTGGAATTACTATCATAGCTCAGATAGGTGCTCTTTTTATAGCAAATGCATGTTGTGTTTTTGTAGTAATTAGAAGGTTATTTTTTCAAGCGAATGCTTGTTGTGTTCCTATAGTGATTAGAATTTTATTTTATAGCAAATAGAGATTTATTTTCCAACAAATGAATGGTGTGTTCTTATAGAAGTGATTAGCAGTAAGACAGTAAATTGATTTCATACTCTAGTTTAGGTTAGATGCTCTGATCTTGCATTCCCTACGTTTGTGCCTTGAAGCTTACGAGCCCCGGATTGATAATTTAATGTTGGAAATTATAGCAATATATTTCCCCAACAATAGTTGTATACTCTTAATTTTTCATAGTCTCCATATTCAGCTCGTAGAACTCCTTTTCCTTTCCATCATAGTATCTCTCTGACAAGTACTTCTTCCTGAAGAGTCTTTTGAACTCATGCCAACTCAATTCCTTTGTCGTGATGCCTCTGCCATGATCCATCTCTTCCCACCAAATATTCGCATTTCCCTTGAGAATAAAAATAGCTATCCTAACTTTCATGTTTTTTGTATAATCATGCATCTCAAATAAATTTTTCATCCTAAGCAACCACACTTCTGCATCCTGTAGTTTCTTCATCTCTCCATCAAATGTAGGAGGCTTGGATTTTTTGAACTCTTCTGGAAAACATCCCTTGTCACTCCTCTTGTAAGGATAATAAAAATGATGACCACGATGTCTATCTATACCAAAACTATAATGGAACCCATAACCACTACCTCTCTTATCAGGCGTATCCATCCATATTCCACCTCTGATCATGTCATCCTTGTCTGACCTGTGACCTCCATGAGACCTACTACCTCCATATTCCACTTTAATTCTTTCTTCCTACCCATAATTGATCCTTGAATGTCCCTGCATTTGCAAATATGATAAAAGTTGAAGAATTAATACATTGGCCTCAGATTGATTTTGCTAATATTTGGAAAGCCTTTCCTGTGATTGAATTATCTTGTCATTATCTGCCTTGCAACCCCTGTTTTCTACCTTCAAACTTCTCAAGGTATTTGTTATGTTAGGAGAATACTCTTCCCCATGCTGCTCAACTGATCTATAAGGAGATTCACGTGAATTTTAATCCACCATTATGCTTGTCATATCTAATATTCTTCTTCTTGCAAACATACCATGTCAGATAACCAAATATAAACATAATCAAACATACCTTAGTGAAGTTTAGGGGAGGTTATCTCGTCTGCACAAATAAATCCATATGATGCAGGAGCATATAATCCCTCCCTAAATCAAAGAAGAATTCAAAGCAGAGCGAAGAGGACGTGGACAACAAAGCTGAATCGAAGGAGAAAATAAGGAAAATCTATTTTAAAACAGATTTAAAATAGATTAAAGCGGATATACCTCAGGATGACTTACCATTGTTATCTGCGTGCATGTATTTTGGAGAGTTTTCATTGGAGGAAAACAAGGAGAGAATCGGATCGGATCTCTCCGATCTAACATTTCTTATATATGTGTAATGAGATATAGAGAAAGAAATAGGCATTTGAGAGTGAAATGTAGGAACGCGATCTTGTTTCTAAGGCTGAAATGCCTTAGTCTGTACTGTTCTGTATAATATATGATAATATGTTTTAGTGTTGTGTACGCCTGTGTAGATATATAAATGAGTTAATTTATGTATTGTGGGCTTGTTAATTTACCATCGATCACTTCAGGATCGATGGCGATCTAAATATCATGTATCTGTTATATGTGATTGTTTGTTGAAGACAGCGTGCAGCGCAGAGGAAGATCCGGTTTGAGCAGGTTGAACATGTTCTGGTGTGGAATTGAAACTTCGTTGGCACAGAGAATAAATATGGAGAGGTCGATTGCATAAATCTATGGTTAATTGTGTAATGCCTCTACATAAGAAACCAAGGCGAAACTCGAAAAAAAAACCGAGTGTGGAATAAAAAGCCTTGTCTTAAAAGCCAATTCGAGATCCAGTTAGATTGGATCGGAACTTTGAAGAGCCGAATCGAGAGTCACATTGCAAACGTCGATTAGCAATTTCCAATTGAAATCGCATCGGAGTTCCGATTGGGGTCGGATCGGATCAGTGACATTGAACTGGTCGATCTGTGATTTCATATTAGTCGGATCGGGGTAGCGGAGAACGTGTTGAATCGGAGTTGGACGTAGCTATGGACCGCCGAGGTTTATAGGGGCGGTTTTATTATTTTTAAACCCATATATTGATGTGTATGGCGTGGGTTTTCAAACCTTAACGCCTATATTAATGATTACAATGGTGATTTGGAATCCCATTAAGGAGATGCGTGATTTTATAAAGATCCACGTTACATAATGAGAAGTTTAAAACGCTTCCGATAAGGCTCAGTGGGCCATAACCCACAGGCCCAGGTTTGAGATTTATATATGAAAGGGGATTTTGGAAATACCCCAAGATCTCTTTTCATCAAGTGGTATCGAAGCAAGGAAAAAGATTTCCTGCGAGAAGGAAGAAGAATGCAAGCAGAAGGGGAAAGAGGTACAGTTGTGTTAAAGCTGGAGAGTTTATGGTCTTACCATCGTGCAGATGGCGGCAACGAAAGGTGAGAAGATTTGCAACAACCTAGAGCAAGGTGTGCTCAATTGGTTCCAGAGGAGAGAACCAGAAGGATGCTAAAAGACCGAGTGAGGAGGGCTTGGTGAGGTATCGTGTAACAGAGGAGACTGTTACTGCAGAGGTTGGTTGCAGCTCACAGAAGATCATGAAAGAAGTCCCACTGAAGGAATGCAGTGGTTAGAATTGCTAAGAATAAGGAGAAGCATATGACCAGGAGGTCATAAATTTATTTACCTCGGGAGTCTGATGCAAGAGCATCTAATCCCTCCCTAAATCAAAGAAGAATTCAAAGCAGAGCGAAGAGGACGTGGACAGCAAAGCTGAATCGAAGGAGAAAATAAGAAAAATATGTTTTAAAACAGATTTAAAATAGATTAAAGTGGATATACCTCGGGATGACTTACCATTGTTATATGCGTGCATGTATTTTGGAGAGTTTTCTTTGGAGGAAAAAAAGGAGAGAATCGGATCGGATCTCTCCGATCTAACATTTCTTATATATGTGTAATGAGATATAGAGAAAGAAATAGGAATTTGGGAGTGAAATGTAGGAACACGATCTTGTTTCTAAGGCTGAAATGCCTTAGTCTGTACTGTTCTGTATAATATATGATAATATGTTTTAGTGTTGTGTACGCCTGTGTAGATATATACATGAGTTAATTTATGTATTGTGGGCTTGTTAATCGACCATCGATCACTTCAGGATCGATGGCGATCTAAATATCATGTATCTGTTATATGTGATTGTTTGTTGAAGACAACGTGCAGTGCAGAGGAAGATTCGGTTTGAGCAGGTTGAACATGTTTTGGCGTGGAATTGAAACTTCGTTGGCACAGAGAATAAATATGGAGAGGTCGATTGCATAAATCTATGGTTAATTGTGTAAAGACTCTACATAAGAAACCAAGGCGAAACTAAAAAAAAACACTGAGTGTGGAATAAAAATCCTTGTCTTAAAAGCCAATTCGAGATCCAGTTAGATTGGATCGGAACTTTGAAGAGCCGAATCGAGAGTCACATTGCAAACGCCGATTAGCAATTTCCAATTGAAATCGCATCGGAGTTCCGATTGTGGTCGGATAGGATCAGTGACATTGAACTGGCCGATCTGTGATTTCAGATTAGTCGGATCGGGGCAGCGGAGAACGTGTTGAATCGGAGTTGGACGTAGCTGTGGACCGCCGAGGTTTATAGGGGCGGTTGTATTATTTTTAAACCCATATATTGATGTGTATGGCGTGGGTTTTCAAACCTTAACGCCTATATTAATGATTGCAATGGTGATTTGGAATCCCATTAAGGAGATGCACGATTTTATAAAGATCCACGTTACATAATGAGAAGTTTAAAACGCTTCCGATAAGGCTTAGTGGGCCATAACCCATAGGCCCAGGTTCGAGATTTATATATGAAAGGGGATTTTGGCAATACCCCAAGATCTCTTTTCATCACCATATTAGAATGATATACATGTATATACATATAATGACACCAACATATCAAAATCATACATGATAACATAAAATGTAATACCAACTATATACATTACAACTATAGCCACTACAACACATGCACAAACCAACATGCATGCAAAAAAATCACATCCTGCCCATCCAGTCCAAGTATTGAACCTGGAAGCTTTGATGCCAATCTATAACAAACCACATTTACCCGCTTTTACAAGCCCTCCCAAGTAAACGTGAACTGACTTGCCACTATGACATGACGTGACCTCCTAGTTCTAGTTAAGGAAGTGGGGCCTACAAAAAAGACTTACTGACCTTTCCCAGGAACCATAGATCACTCAGAGAATAAAAAACCATACCAAGCGAACAATCCTGAGTTGGAGCCATTTTTCTCTAACCTTGACTTATAACCACACCCTTGACACTACATGCCTGCAATTGTGATCCTTTAACCACACTCACAAGCCTTGCTCCATGTAGTTATGACCTTAGATCCTGAGTTTTGTGCTTGCGGTCCCGAGATCTTAGCCACTTTTCTAGGCTAGTCTCCAGAACAATGCTGAAAAATTCCTTTAGCTTTCTAGAACCATATTTCTCATAACGACAATGCTAATCATTTAAAATTGAAGTCGGAACTTGAACTAGACTGATTAGAACACACTAGACATTTCGTCATACATATGGTAAACATGTGAGTTATAGGTCATGAATGCATATATGAGTGTAAATATTTGTACTTTAGCTGAAAACCACCAAGAAGTTCTAATTACCTCTCAATTAGCTACAACAACACTTTTTAGCCCATGCATTCATCAACTATTCATTAACTTATCAAAGCATAATAAGAGCTATAGTTAGAGCACATCTTAAATCAAACTTATAACCAACATATAACCAAAATATTAATAATGATGAAAAAACCATCAAATAAACATAATAAAGGGTACAAATTCTCATAGATTACAATAGGAAAATAAATCTTATCGACATATGCAAAAAAAACCACATACCACGTACCACCCAACCATAGATTGAGCAGAACCAAATATTTCTTTCAACTAATCACCCCTGTGCCATATTCCAAGCATGAATGTGGGATATCATGGGATAAACAAAGACATCAAAAAACCAGGGAATCCAAAGGTTAAACCACCTCCACCCTCAAACTACTATGATCTCACCTAAAACCAAACCAAGCTTGGATGCCTCATAATTTCTTCACCATACCTTGAGGAATTTTCTTGTCTCCACCCACATGTTGAGGGATTCCTAGAGAAAACCATATCCACCCCTGACCCCTAGGAATTTTTCCTGACAACACCTCACCCAATTCCAAAACCGTCTGACAATCCATAGCTCAACAAAGAAATGAATCCCATCACGCCATGGCTTTCCAGGCAATGGAAAAGGAAGGCTGAAACCACTATCAAACCAAGCAAAAACCCATGCCAATTACAACAAATGAACCAAATACACAAATGCATGTACCATGCATTAACACCTGAGCTAGGAAATCACACATGCGATCTATTACCTGCAAAATATTCCCATTGAAGCTGCTGATCCAACCTTCTCGTTGCTTTCCTTGCTTGTCATTTTGCTTTCCTTTTTATTTCCTTTGCTTACTTTCTTGCTTTCTCCTCTTAGTGCTATCTCTCTCTCTTTCTCAAACTAATTCCAAAACCAAACTGACAAAAGCTGTGAGCTGGTTCTTTGAAGCCTTTTTATTATTGATGTCTTCCTTTTTCTTCATTTTCCTTCTAATTTCCTTAGCATCCAAATGTGTGTCTCTTCACCTTCCTTTTCTCCTATTTTCCTTTATTTATCATAAATAAATGCCAATTAATGCCTCTTTCCTTTGCCAATTTCCATAGCCATAAATAAATCGAAAGTGATGCCCAACATTAAGCTTGGAATATGTGTTCCATGACCTTGGTCTTATTTTTCTTTTATTAGTATTTATTACATGAAATTTTAACCCAGGGTTGTTACACAAGTGACTGTTGTAGCATGTGAAACAACTGACCTAATATAATATGGTTGATGCTACTTGTGACATAGATTATCTAATGCAAATGGTTGATGTTACTTGTAATTGACATAACCTAATGGTTGATACACACATAAAAAAAGACATGGTTGATGATTTTTTAACTAGTTATGAGATAAAATCACCCAATGAATTGTTGAATGAATGTTATACATAAGCATATAGTGATAGAAGCAACAATAAATGTGAATTTGAAGTTACTAGATAAAATATTTATATAAAAAAAAAAAAATTACATAATGATATTTTCAAGATGATTGTTCTTTTTTATTAGCAAGTATGGGACTCCTTCTATTAACTAGTTAAATATTTACAGTCATAGATTTGCCGGCTAGCCGAAAACCAGACCCTATGTCCAAAATTATTAAAACGTCTCTGCCCAACATGGGAAACCTAACAGATATTAAGTCTAATGACCCCTAAAACAGATATAAGGGCCAAGATTCAACATTTAACCAACTAAACTTGCTAATACTTGAACTACGAACATTACAAGGCTAGAAGCCCATCGGAAGCTTATCATAGCACAAAAAAAAACCTGGACAGTCTCTGTTGGAATAGGGTCTCCTACAAAGCTGTGAATCTGGTCCATTTTGTATATTTTTTTATTATATTTAGTCTAGCACAGGGGTTTTGGGGTGGGTCAAAGCCCCTAATGCATTGTAAATGGGTCAAGGGTAGACCAAGAGTCTGCAAACCATGGTTTGCGGACCATTGGATGCGTAGGCTAAAGTAGTATAAATAGTTGAACCTTTTTGAGTCGAGGAGTAGGAATGAAATGGAATTGATGCTACGTGCAAACTATTAGATCTGTAGGGTTGGTTGGGTAAGGACTCCTACTAGATATGTGCACGGAGATCCTCTGTCCTGCTGCGTGTGGACCCTGCTGCAATGTGCGCAGGTTGGGTTTTGGGTAGTGTAAGTAAATCTGAAGGATTAATGAATGCGGAAGGCTGTTGGAATATCTGAATGTATTGGACTTACTGCTGATGTGAATCTGTGATATCTGATTAAGTATGTATTCTTCTACGTTATTGATTTAAGTTGCGAAAGTACTTGTGTTACTTGTTTATGTTGCGATATGGATATATTCTGTTATGCTTTATGCAAGGATACCTGTGATAACTGTGGTAATATTCTATAAGTCTATGATCTATTAGTTACTGTGATTATAATTGGTTGCACATGTGGATACAAAGGATATCAGTAGATCAAGGCTCTGTGATATAAGATCTGGTAACTATAAGGTTGAAGGCAACTCTGCTTGAGTTACCTACCCTCTTCGAGGGTGCGGAAACTTGGTTCCAACACCCTTCCATACTACTTCGAGTGAGACTTTGGCCTGCGCATGCAGACCACTATCGAAAGGGCTAGTAGTATAGGGGTTTGTTGGCAAACATTAACCTTAGAACCGATCAGCTGGTTACCTCCCTTTGTCTGACCACAAAGACCTTTGACGCGCACACCAAAGAACCTTGACGGCCTGATCTCCTATCTGCAAACGCCACTGACCCCGGGAGAGGTCCTCGTCCTTAGTGACCCTTGTGGAAGGCTCCATGAGGTCAAATTTGATGATCACAACTTGGCGAATTTTGAAGCCTGCCCTGAACTGGCCCTCGAGTTCTACTTTGACACGATCTATGCGAATGATGGGGTCACAATTGTTCCCCAGCGCTGGGTACGTGGGTTGGCTGGATCTGGGCTCCTAAACCTGCTGCAGATGCCCCGTTTTGGCCACTACAACGTTGCGGATCGGCTGGCCTGACAGTTTCTCCCCCTGATTCATGATGGCTGCCTGTGGATTCGGGACAAAAGCCCCATTGATGCTGCGCCGGTTCAGAGAATTACTGGCCTTCCCATGAAAGGACCACACCCTCTGGAATGCATGGGAAAGAAATACGAAGGAGAAACTACTGAATATGTCGTCAGACATACCATGTGGAAAGAAATACGTGGGGCTTCATCATCAAGTCTATCAGTGACCTTGCTACGCAACTGGGTACCATGCTATTAGCTTGCAAGCTAATGAGGAAATGCCAAGTCGCAACCACCCCTGCTTATGTCATTCAGTTAGTAGGCCAGAGTGCGAAGGGGGTCTCCCTCAATTGGGCCCAATACTTATGCGATGAGTTTTTGACCAACGTCCGTGAATCTCAGGAGCAGGGAAAGGCCTTTTGCTATTCCTGGTTACTGTTACTTATAACATTGATCGCCTAGGAAGCCCCTGCGGAGTCGGTCCTCCCCAAGCTCACTCTAGGAATGTGCGAAGGGGCTCGGTATGCCCATCTATGGGACTCCAAGGATGCGCAGCGCATAGAGGATAACCAAGTCTTCTGGGTCATCTTTTAGATCAGCTTGGCAGCAACCATCAACCCTCGACCCTGGCTATCCCCAACAGTATACGACCGATACAAGGGTATTGCGGAATTCCAGGTTAGCATGCACAACATTTAGATTAGAGCCCACAAAGACAAAACCTAGGCCCTACTTCCTTATCTGGCAGCTGATGAAGAGATTGACAGAGTAATTGCGCTCTGGCCTCCTGCCTGGAAGATCAGCTTAAAACTGGCGCGAGGGGCACCGAAGGAACTAGCATGATGCAGGTGCCCCCACTTGTCATCATCAAGGATACTGGAGAACCAAGAAAGTGTACAGGGAAGGACTTGGGCACTGCAGAAAAAAAGGATACACAGCCAAAGAAGACCACCCGGAAGGACGTCGAGGCCGAGACCTAGGTCGACTCACAGCCAGCCCTGGGCATGGGATGATTGAACATCGAAGGTACCACCCCCCTCTCAGGTACGAAACGAATGGGCGAGCCTGTCAAAGGGTCCCGAAAGAATAAATGCTCTCAGTAGGCAGAACGCGATGAGACCGTCACACTAACTGATGGAGACCTCGAATAGATTGCGGACGTAGTCACTCTGGACGCAGAGGAAAAATGGGCCACCTTGGAGGAACGACAAAAAGCTGTGATCGAGACCATCCAGGCTGAGCTCCGCATTTTGCAGACCATCGTAATTCAGGTATGTAATCCATTAACAACCAGCAGTGCAGTGCTAGCCACAGAAGAAAGTTGTCTCTGCTCCTTACCTAGCACCGCCCTTGTGATCAGCCCACCCAACCTGGGAATGCAACTCCCAACCAGTGCAGAATTGCAGTTGAATCTAGCCAAGTTGTCCCATGAGGCATTGCAGGGCCTCAACACTGTCGTGTTTCAAGAGATCCACCATCGGGACCAACAAGTGCACCAAAAAATCAGTATGGCCAAGTAGACCATTGCAGCACAGAGCGTCAAAGTATCCTTCACTATCGCACAACAAGTGGAGCTCAAAAGCTTCATTCACTAGCTCTACGCAGAAGTTCCCGCAGAGATTCCAGCTATCGCTATGCCCCAGGGAAAGATTTAAGGGTTGGTCGCTGCATTGAAGGCATCACGAACGGAGGTTGCGGAGGTTGAGTCACAGATGGGGCAGCAAATTGTCGATTTGTAGGCTAAATTGCAGCCTGAAACACCTCCGGACGTGCGGGCCCAGCAATTTGTGTTGGTCACCGTAGCTATGAACGTCGTCACAGGGAAGATCACATAGGGTGCTCAACTACTAGAAACTTCCATGCAACTATGGACCAAGGTTCAACGTGATCCGCTCCTGTGTGAAATAAACCAGGTCCTGCGGCAGAAAGAGGAGACGTTTGAAACATTGGAAGCCACCCTGCCCACGTTGGTTCCTGCTTAGCGCTTGGAACGACTGTGAACCAGCCAGGACCTCCAAGCTGAGATAGAAGAGATTCGACAGAAGGCCCTCTATGAATTCCTGAAGCCTTGGGCTCCTGAAGCCCTTAAGCTGTCGCAGGATGCTGATATAGCAGTGAAGTAGCTCAACCAAACCTTGGAAAGTGTCACCGTTGCGACAGAAGGCCCGATTTCACATAAATTGGTCGACATCTCCCATAATGCTGCTGCCCAAAGCGTAGCCGTGCTACCCCCATTGGCTGAAGCGATCAAAATATTGCAGGTGCAAGTCGAGACCCCACCATCTCAGTGACTCGGGACAAGTCACAAGATTGTGTTGGGGGATTGTTGGAACAGGGTCTCCTAAAAAGCTGCGAATCTGGTCCATTTTGTATATTTTTGATTATATTTAGTCTAGCACAGGGGTTTTGGGGTGGGTAAAAGCCCTTAATGCATTGTAAATGGGTCAAGGGTAGACCAAGAGTTCGCAAACCATGGTTTGCGGACCATTGGATGCGTAGGCTAAAGTAGTATAAATAGTTGGACCTTATTGAGTCAAGGAGTAGGAATGAATTGGAATTGATGCCATGTGCAAACTGTTAGATCTGTAGGGTTGTTTGGGTAAGGAATCCTGCTGTCTGTGTCCGCGAAGATCCTCTGTCCTATTGTGTGCGAACCCTGCTGCTGTATGCACAGGTTGGGTTTTGGGTATTGTAAGTAAATCTGAAGGATTAATGAATGCGAAAGGCTGTTGGAATATATGAATGTATTGGAATTACTACTGATGTTAATCTGTGATATCTGATTAAGTATGTATGCTTCTATGTTATTGATTTAAGTTGCGAAATTACTTGTGTTACTTGTTTATGCTATGATCTGGATCTGTTTTGTTATGCTTTATGCAAGGATACCTGTGATAACTGTGGTAATATTCTATAAGTATATGATCTGTTAGTTACTGTGATTATAATTGGTATTGCACACGTGAATGCAAAGGATATATGTAGATCAGGGCTCTGTGATATAATATCTAGTAACTATAAGGCTGAACGCATCTCTTCTTGACTTACCTACCCTCTCCCACGGTGCAGAAACCCGGTTCCAGCACCCTCCCATACTGCTTCGGGTGAGACTTTGGCTTGCGCAAGCAGGCCACTGCCGAAAGGGCCAGTAGTATAGGGGTTTGTTAGCAAACTTTAACCTCTGAACCTGGGTTAGGACCCCACCCCCCTCTCGAGCCAACAGTCTCGATGCTAGTTTTGCCCTCCTAGGCTGTTCGACTCTTGCATTGTCATGACATCCTCCTCTTCTCCATCCCTGGGATCATCCGACGGAGGTGCACATTCTGGTCAAAGAATGTCCATATACCCTGCAATCATCAAGGTGTTCTGTATCTTTCCGATATTTTTTTTGAGCCCTTCCCTAATGCTGCGGGGGTGATCTCCCATAACTTGGCCAATTCTCCTTCTATCGCATACGAGGTGGCCCATGACGATCCACATCACCCAAACCGGTTGCACCTTGACCCTCTCCCCATACTCCTACCATAGGGACTTGACCAGGTCCACCTCCAATGTGGAGATGGCGAAAACATCCACTTCATCATTCTCGACGAAGAATAATGCCTCCAAATACAACCTTAGGTCCCTGAAATCTGGTTGAGACCTATGCCTCCCCCCTTCCCTACCTCTGGACGTATCTCCTCTACCTCTACCTATTCTGTGTTCTACATAGTGGTGGTCTTAAGTAAGACGACCCACCATCCTCCCCTCCAGGAAAGAGCATCGACAGACCACAAACACTACCTCCTGCATCGCCACTGATATCTCTGCCCCTTTCTACCCGTTCACCTTACTGCACCAAGTTAGGACGATTCCATCTCGTCCACTTCGACTTCTTATAAACTCGTCCCCAGCTCCCCACTTTGCTTTACCTTCATCCATATGCCTTCCAACACACTTAACTCCACACTTGAGTGGACTAGGACATCACTGGTGCCTCCCTCCCTCGGGATCCTGAAAATCCATTTCCTCCACCACTGTTTTTTGGTGTTGTATTGTACTTCTCGCTGCCACCGTCCTTCCCCCGCTTATCCTGCCCTCCTCTTTCACATCTGCCTCCACGTCACCTCCTGCATGCCCCTCACGTGTGCTCGACCTCCAGGTGGGCCAGCATGCGTGGCACCAATCCTACCTCCCGTGGGCCTTAGTCAACTACATCCAGGGTTTTCAAGATAATTGTTATACCTTTAGAAGAATTACAATTTAACAAGAATCAACATGGCTTAGGATGTCATAGAGGGATCGAATTTTATATTCCATATTAATCAAAACCATTTCAATTTGTGAGTGCATGATTTCTTGACAAAAATTTGAATTCTCTAAAAGTAAATGCACATGAAATTTTGATGTGCATTGGGTATAAATAAACATAGGTCACCCCTTTTTCCATAATTATGCCAAAGACATGTATTAAGGGAGAGATTTTGTAAAATATTGGTCAACTGTACCACTAGTTTTTGTGTTTAGACCTTATTGACCCTATCAACATATGCAAAATAAAACCAAGTCCAAGACTTCCACGTACCACCCGACCATAGATTGAGCTGAACCAAATATTTCTTTCAGCCAATCACCCTTGTGCCAAATTCCAAGCATGAATGTGGGATATCATGGGATAAACAAAGACATTAAAAAACAAGGGAATCCAAAGGTTAAACCACCTCCACCCTCAAACTACTATGATCTCACCTAAAACTAAACCAAGCTTGGATGCCTCATAATTTCTTCACCATACCTTGAGGAATTTTCCTGTCTCCACTCACATGTTGAGGGATTCTCGGAGAAAACCATATCCACCCCTAACCCTTGAGAATTTTCCTGAAAACAACTTACCTAGTTCCAAAACCGTCCGACAATCCAAATCTCAACCAAGAAATGAATCCCATCACGCCATGGCTATCTAGGAAATGGAAAGGAAATGCTGAAACCACTATCAAACTAGCAAAAAAACCCATGCCAATTACAAAAAATGAACCAAATTCATGTACCATGCATTCACACCTCAACTAGGAAATCACACATGTGACCTGTTACCTGCAAAATATTCCCATTGAAGGTGCTGATCCAACCTTCTCGTTGCTTTCCTTTCTTGTCCTTTTGCTTTCCTTTTTCCTTCCTTTGCTTGCTTTCTTGCTTTCTCATCTTAGTTCTCTCTCTCTCTCTCTCAAACTAATTCCAAAACCAAACTGACAAAAGCTGTGAGCTGGTTCTTTGAAGCCTTTTTATTATTGATGTCTTCCTTTTTCTTCATTTTCCTTCTAATTTCCTTAGCATCCAAATATGTGCCTCTTCACCTTCCTTTTCTCCTATTTTCCTTTATTTCTCATAAATAAATGCCAATTAATGCCTCTTTGCCTTTGCCAATGTCTTTACCAAATTCCATAGCCATAAATAAATTGAAAGTGATGCCCAACATTAAGCTTGGAATGCATGTCCCATGACCTTGGTCTTATTTTTCTTTTATTAGTCTTTATTACATGAACTTTTAACCTGGGGTTGTTACACAAGTGACTGTTGTAGCATGTGAAACAACCGACCTAATATAATATGGTTGATGCTACTTGTGACATAGATTATCTAATGCAAATGGTTGATGTTACTTGTAATCTACATAACCTAATGGTTGATAAACACATAAAAAAATACATGGTTGATAATTCTTTAACTAGTTATGAGATACAATCACCCAATGAATTTATGAATGAATGTTAAACATAAGCATATAGTGATAGAAGCAACAATAAATGTGAATTTGAATTTACTAGAGAAAATATTTATAAAAAGCATTAAAAATTACATAATGATATTTTCAAGATGATTGTTTTTATTATTATTATCAACAAGTATGAGACTCCTTCTATTAACTAGTTAAATATTTACAGTCATAGATCTTCCGGCTAGGCGGAAACCAGAGGCTATGTCCAAAATTATCAAAACGTCTCCACCCAACACGGGAAACCGGAGGGATATCAAGTCTAATGACCCCTAAAACAGATAGAAGGGCCAGAGCTTCAACATTTAACCAACTAAACCTGCTAAGACTTCGAACTATGAACATTACAAGGCTAGAAGCCCACCGAAAGCTTATCATCAAAAAAAAAAACCTGGACAGTATCGATGCTAGTTCTCCCCTCCCAGGCTGTTTGACTCTTGCATTTTCATGACGTCCTCCTCTTCTCTGTCCCTAGGATCATTTGACGGAGGCACACAGTTTGGTCGAAGAATGTCCAGATACCCTGCAATCATCAAGGAGTTCTGCAGCTTACCGATACTTTTTTCGAGCCCTTCCCTAACGTTGCGGAGGTTCTCTCCCAGAACTTGGCCAATTCTCCTTCTCTCGCATATCAAGTGGGCCATGATGATCCGCTTCACCCAAACCGGTTGCACCTCGACCCTCTCCCCATACTCCTGCCGCAGGGACTTGACCAAGTTGACCTCCAATGTGGAGACGGTGGATGCATCCACGTCGTTATTCTCGACAAAGAAAAACACCTCTAAATCTAGCCTTATGTATCTGAACTCCGGCTAAGACCTGTGCCTCCCCCTTCCCCGCATCTAGACGTCTCTCCTCTGCCTTTACATGTTCTACGCTCTACCCAGCGGTGGGATTAAGTAAGACCACCCACCACCATCCCCTTTAGGAAAGAGCGTCGATAGACCACAAACACTAGCACATGCGTTGCCGCTGATATCCCTACCCCTTTCTTCCCATTCACCCTACTGCACCAAGTTAGGACGGTTCCACCTCGTCCACTTCGGCTTCGTATAAAACCGTCCCGAGCTCCCTGATTTTCTTTTCCTTCATCCCTATGCCTTCCAACGCACTTAACTCCACACTCGAGCTGACTGGGACATCACTAGTGCCTCCCTCCCTCAGGATCCTACGAATCCATTTCCTCCGCCACCGTTTTCCGGTGTTGGATTGTACTGCTTGCTGCCACCGTCCTTACCCCGCTTATCCTGCCCTCCTCTTTCACGTCTACCTCCACGTCGCCTCCTACATGCCCCTCACACGTGCTCGACCTCCAGGTGGGCCAGCATGCGTGGCACCAATCCTACCTCCTGTGGGCCTTAGTCACCCACATCCGGGGTTTTCAAGATGATTGTTAAACCTTTAGAAGAATTACAATTTAACAAGAATCAACATGGCTTGGGATGTCACATAGGCATCGACTTTTATATTCCATATTAATCCAAACCATTCCAGTTTGTGAGTGCATGATTTCTTGACAAAAATTTGAATTCTCTAAAAGTAAATGCACATGAAATTTTGATGTGCATTGGGTATAAATAAATATAGGTCACCCCTTTTACCATAATTATGCCAAATACATATATTAAGGGAGAGACTTTGTAGAATATTGGTCAATTGTACTACTAGTTTTTGTGTTTACACCTTATTGACCCTCTTGAAAGCTATCATCTAAATCTTGTGATTTTGCAAAAAGTGGTTAGATGATTGTCCTTTTTGACTTGTTTTGTTCATCAATCCTTTATACATCGCCTGCACCTACCTCAACCTAGTCTCATCCCATGGGTCTTCAATTTTTCTGTCATATTCGATATAATTGGATTTCGTAGCCACCTTCCCCATTACTTCCTTTTAGATTAATTTATTTAATAAGCCAATATAACATATGATACAATTTTTTGAGAAGTAGAAGCTATGTGAAACAATGGTTGTAGTTAATCCCAGGTTTGGGGCAAACTTTATCATCTTGAAACATGACACAAATTTATTAGCTCCATCAAATCCTCTCAAAAATTCATTAACCATTACGACACAATATGACAACCACTTTATCATTATGGGATGTGAGATATAAACTATTTGTCTTGCTAGTTCTGTTGTTTTTGAATATGCACACTCCATTTTGACCGAATATTGTTAGATGATTTTCTTATATACAATGTTTCTATCAATTTTTTTTGAACAATAAAATAATTATAAATTTGTGGCTCTAGTATGTAGATTCCATGAGTGGAAAGACATGAATTAAATGGAGAAGCAAGCAACCCCTAATGATATGCTAGCCTTCAGGATAACACTATGTGGTGAGAAGAGCCTGCGACTGCTACAACTAGATTGCTATGGCTGCCAAGAAATTTAGTTCTTGATGAATGACCATATCAACACCTTGCACAAAAATTTAAGAAAATATTAATCACACATATTTTATCTGAAATTTTGTTCACATTATCTATCAAGCATATTACCATAGTAGAATCAGGAAACTATTCTGCTAAGTTTTCTTTCCTAATGCTTAGCCAATTAATGTATTGATTGGTACTCACAAGGGCCTCCATCTATGACTTGCTTTTTATAAACAAGGGTAGAATTTAAAATTAAGTTTTGAGTTGTACAATTCATATATCCTTAAGTTCAATACAATAAATTGGAATCTATAACTCAAAACTAGAAAAAAGGTTTTGTCAGATGCCCCAAGTGAAATCTTATAAATGGAAGGCTAACATTTTAAACAGTTGATAACATCGAGAGAGTCATATTACATAACAATGCTTCAAGCCCTTGCTACTTATCTTTCTCCTCACTATTTGTGAATATCAATGAAAGTAAATTCAATCATCACTCATAAGCAACATTTTACATGAGACAAAGAAACCATACAATTATAATTTTCTAGGTGGTAAATTGGGTTATCGACCTCAAACTGATGAAAAATACAAACAAGACTAAAAAAATTCTAAATGTTTGAGTGGGGAAAATTATGTAATATTTGAAAAAAATACTTCAAAAAGGCGCACATGATTTAAAATGAAGAAAGAACAAGCAATCAATATAATTTCAACAAATTTTTACAACATATCGTTTCTTTTGTCAACAAAGACTATTTACCATTTGTCCAATCTACATTTGTTGCTAAAGCTGGTAGCATAAAAATAAAAATGAAGGAACAACACTAATTAATGCATGAACAAAGTAGAAATTGTAGCATAAACTCATTAGATAAAGAGAATGGTTATGATCCTTGTTTGAATGACAATAATTTTTTCAAAACAAAGTGTCAATTAAGTGGAAAACAAGTTCTCAATTAATTGAAAATTTATGCAATTAAAAAAAATTGTTTGAAAATCTCTCACACATAATCCTTGTTAATTAAAACTTAGAATGACATTCTCTTAATGGAACTCTATTTCCTATTGAAATCTAATGTAAGCCTATTCAATCACATGATTCAAAATAGACACGAGTCACATGCACTGCCTCTTTTTTCTATTCTAGAAGCTTGAAATTCAACAAAACTCCGTGTACAGATCATAGGACCAGTGAGGGTAAGCTACTAAAAACAAGTAGAATTTTGAGGCCACCACCATAATTTTTTTTGCATGCAATGATTGTTTTGGAATCTTTAGAGCCATTCACTACATTGTGCGACATGGATAACTCATTGCAAAACTTGTACCCAAAATCCCAAGGTTAAGGTCGAAGAAACATTGATCTTTTGCTTGTCTGTCTACCTAGAAACATCTAGAGATTCAAGGTTGATGGAAAGGAGAAAAATAATAAGATAAAGTAGTTTGAAGCGCCTCATGTGTTGGATGATAAGCAAATTAAAATATTTGTTAAAAATTTATAAGTTTCCTTTGATATGAATTACTTGTTTCATGATTTAGTTGACATTTACTTAATCATGTACCATAAGTTTGTAGAAGTAACTAATGGAATATATATAGTTTTGAAAGTACAATATAACATTAAAAAAAGTATGACTTAGATATAACTTTATCAATTTGAAACTTATTCAGAAAAATAAACCACAATTTTATAATAAATTTATTTTTTTCATATAAATTTTGCCTTTCCAATTTTATAATAATTACGTCAGAGGCGTTTTCTTTATGAGATTGGGTGGGAAAACACTGTTAACCCCACCCAATAAAAAAGCTTCCTTATCACCCTTCTAGCCAATTAAATGTTGGCATGTGGTTGTCCTCGATTGCTGAAAATGCAATCGATGTTTGAAAGCGGATTTTCGTAGAAATGTCATGTTTCAAACCATTAGCCTCTGTAACCTTCGTTGAATATTCTAGTTTTGAGAAATTTTTTAAAGAAATAGAAATATCCAAGTGCTGCGCAAGTTTCGAACTAGCATCCTTTGCATCATTTGTTGAATCATTTGATTTTCCTATTTTTGATGGAGGACCTTCGATTTCCTTATCTTTGTCATTAGAGTTTGGGGCTGAGGTTTTGTCGAAATATGCAGGGAAATGCTCTGAGTAGTCGAACTCTGCTAAACTGACTGGGACTAGAAAGTGAAAGTCGCTCAATGGATTGCTGTGAGCTCGGGCTCTGTAAAAACATTTTTGAGGGAGCTTAGAAGAGGCATTGTCGCCCCGAACTTGGGACATGGTTCGAATTCAATCTTGCACTCACGCTTCTTGAGACTATGACATACAAGGAAGTCCATGCCGAAATATAATCCAAAAGTTCATATAAAATGGAAACAAACCGTACTCTTACTCTTTGAGCACTAAACCTCAACCATGGTAAATGCATAGAAATATATTCAACACAAGATATAGTTATGAGTATGTGCCTAAATTTTATTATATATATTATATTTATAATATATATTTTTATGATAATGAATTGGTAATTTGTTTGATTAATTTCGACAAGCTTGAGGTTTTTTTACTAATATAATATAATATTAAGAGTACATCTAATACTCCGCAAATCAAATATATTTATGTCGGAGGCATTTTCTTAATGAGATTGGGTGGGAAAACACTGTTCACCCCACCCAATCATAAAGCTTCCTTATCACCCTTCTAGCCAATTATATGTTGACATGTGCAGACATAATATTGGGTGAGTTTAAGTTTTCCTGGCCGTCCTCGATTTCTCCATCGTCTTGGCGATTCTTGCACTGGATGTTTGCCTTAGGTTGCTTGTTATTGCCCGGGCGGCCATTGATAGCCTCCGCCACTTCCTTCCAGTGCTTCTGCTTCAGATTCCTGCAGTTAAGCACTAGATAACACTCACCCCAAGCATCGATCAGAGTCAGGGTAGTGGTCTAGCTTCAGATACCATATTCCAGCGTTTATAATTTTTGTACATGTTTGGATATAAGCATGAGCTAGTCGTTGCAGCTCAAATGGCTGGAAAATAATTAGCAGACCCTGCAAAAATTAGTGTGCTTTTAGATACAGTCATGATCTTGGGAAAATTAGTATGTAATGAATGCTAAAAATATGGATATTTTGAGAAGGGAAGCTTCTATCAGAGCACACAAGAGTTTCTAGCAAAATCAAGAATGTCGAAGGATCACTATGATAGAGAGTTAATTATCCATGATATTTATTATGCAGTATTGATTGCAGTTGAGGAATTTGGAACAGAGGGGCAGACATTAGAGGAAACATTCAAGGATGCTTCCTCTCATATAATTGGAAGTGCGATACATATAACCGATGCCAAAATTGACCCCAGGACCAAAGCAACAAAAGCCATCTATCTATTGGCAACGAAAATTACTGTTTCTGCACGTGTTGTTGAATTGAAAAGGCAGAAAGCACTGGAGGATGCAACAAATTTTTTAAGAAAAGAAAAAGAAAGACAACGAAAATTTGGGCGGAGTGCAAGCGAATTGCAGTAGAGTTTTTGGTCATCATTGGTCATAAATTAGGGAAAGCTAGAAGGAAACAAGAATATTTGGTTACATTAACAAATAAAGGTGTCTACAAAAGAAAAATAATCTCGCATGGAATATGTATCTCCATTCTCAACTTAACTGTTGTATAAAATACTTTTTTTATTCTTTTAATAGTTTGTTATTCACTGTCCCATAGGCTATTTTTAGCCTCATGGACGTTAAAAATACTTATGACCAAAAGACTCTTGAAAAAAACACTTTTAAGTAAATGATATGAATACCATATTAGGTTGCAGAAGCAGATCATATGATGCAGTTGGTTCAACTCTTTAATTAGGGTTTAAGTCTATATTCAGAAATCCTCTCTAGAGCTGTCAGAATTAGGGTTTACAAATTAATAAACCAAAAATCGGGGTCCCTCTTGTCTATGCCTCAGTGCATCCCACCCGAACGATTCATCCAACACTCAGGAGAGCCGCTACTCTTCCTCATTCTCTCGCCAAAGCCCTCTCTGCAGCACAACCAGCTTGCTGGAGAAATAGAGGTGTTAAATAGTAGAAACTTGCTTGATCAATATAGGTGATAACAATTGCTTGATAAATTGCCTTTACACAATGAAAAAAGATACTTTAATTTAAATGGAATTTCACATAGAGTAGCCAAATTTGGCAAGAGATTCTTCTGAGCTTAGTGTTATATTCAAATGAGCATCTCTTTCTCAAGTTTTTTTTTTTTTTTTTTTCCAAATTTATTTTCTTTCTCATTATTGGCAAGGAGCTCCATGATTTTTTTATTTGATCCAATGTATGAGGGAGCTTATGAATCCATTTTGTATGCTTCTTGAGTGCAAGAGGTTTCCTTTCCTTCATTTTCTCTCTTCATATTTGTCATTTGTTGATTCTTGTCGCACCTTGGTACTTTCTCCACTTCTCAAATGTCATATAGTAAAGCATAGGATGAGAAGGGAGCACGAAGAGGAAGGATACCATCATTACTATGCCATTATTCTGGGACAATTATGTTAGTGTAACTTTCTTTTTAAATTTAACCACCTATTACATTCTTTAAAAGATATATAGAAACTATGATTTCCATACATTTCATTTGATTATTGTTTTCCTCACTCCCCAACGTTACTTTGCACCTCTCAATACAAATGCTACTTATTATTTAATTAAAAATAATAATCATATATAATGGAAGAACAAATGTTAACCAAAGTTAAGTGAATCTAAAACTCAACATTACATACGGTCCTAAAACTTGCCTTACACATTATATATATCAAAATTATCAAATTTATCATAGAAAAAAAAGAAAAACAAGTATATATTACAAAGCAAATTAGTCCTGACATAATAAAGAAGAGTTGCTCCGTGTATATGTGTAAACAATAAGTAAGGAAAATTACTATAACATTCATATAAATTAAAAAAAAAAACTAATTTCGCATAAACAATCATATTCTAAATTTTTAGCCTTTTAAGGATCTTTTACAAATTTCAAACACAATTTTTCATTCAAACAAGAGGAATAGTTTAAGAGGAATGCTCTCATAGCTCTAACTACAATACTTTGGATAATTTCTTAAAAATTAAGAATATCCCAAGTCACTTTGGCAAGTGGACTAGTATACTTGTAATAGGAAGTTGTATGAATGTTAAGGAAGATGTTATGATCCAGATTTATGTAGGAACACAACAGAATATAGAAATAACCATAAACATAGAAATACAATGGAAATAAGGCTTCATTTCATCTATACCAAATCACAAAAATATTCTTACAAACATGATGGAAATAAAATAGCTAGGGTGCTGGTAGCGAATCTCTGAAAAGAGATGTGGCGGCTACAAACCTCTGAACTGTGTTACAATAAGGCTTGAGGGCCTATTTATTATGGAGAAACAATGGAGAACTCTAAACGTCCAAAAACCTAACCCTAGGAGATGAAGCACCAAAACTATGGGCCCCGTTTGGGTAAATTGGTGTTTCAACTTCCCGGGGACATAACTTTGGCATACTATATCCGTTTGGGGCCTCAAAATGGCTCTGGAAGTTCAGGACCCGAAAAAATGCTAAAAATAGTAAGTTGTGAAAAAATTGAAAGAGACAATGGTGGGGCCCCAATTGGAATAGGCGGGTGGCCACCAATATCCACCTGGATCATTCCTCCCCCCTTAGGAAGAAATGGTCCCCATTGCATTGAGTTCCTCCATGAGATGAGGAAAATTCTGTTGAACTTGGTCTTTGGTGAACCACTTGCCTTGGTGCAGGAGTTGGCCAGCTTTGACAACCAGATACAGTTGGATTTTCTGTCGGCGAGTGTTCTTGATTTTCATGTCCATGATACAGTCTGTGGAGGCCTATTCCATTCAGTCTGGGTTTAACTATTTTGGTGTGTGTTATTCTGCAATGTCAGAGGTGTCCAATAGAGGTGGGAAGTAGGGATGAAGGCATCTACATTGAATACTGGGTGCATACCAAGGAATGGTGGAATACTGAACTCGAAGGAATTGTTCCCTACAACCTTGGTGATGGTTTACGACCCATATCGGAGCGGGCGAATCTTGCAGTGGGGTCCAATGAGGCACTCCTTCTACAAATGTAGCCACACTTTTTCGCCCACCTGGAAGTTGTGTGGCACCCGATGTTGATCATGTCGTTGCTTGTACTTAGCATTGGCTCTGTCCAATATGTCATGAACCTGTTGGTGGATGTGCTGAATGTGCTCGATAAAGTTTTCTGCTTTGTCAGCTTCAGACTGGACATGAGCCGAATCGGCCTGAGTAGCTACAAATGGCATGGCTACGTCAATGGGACATAGTGGCTGGAATCCCAAGCCCACCTGAAAGGGGTTGTGGCAGGTTGAGCTGTGGAGAGGCCGGTTATAACTGTGTTGTACATAGGGAAGACTCTCATCCCATGTGCGTGGATGCTTTGAATTGTACATGCGCAAAATGTGTATAATCATCCTGTTGACGACCTCTGTCTGGCCATCAGTTTTGGGATGGAAAGTTGTGGACTTGGTGAGCTTGGTGTCCAACATTGACCAGAGGCTGGACCAAAATGTGCTGAGGAACCTGCTGTCGTGATCTGATATGATATACTGTGGGATCCCAAAGTGTACCCACACTCATTCAAAGAAGAGTTTAGCAGTGGCTTCTGCTGTGATATTCTTCTTGCAGGCCGCCATAATGGCCATCTTTGAGAATCTGTCGATGACCACGAAAACACAGTCATTTCCATGCTTAGTAGAAGGAAGGCCTGACATGTAATCCATGGAGATGGATTCCCAAGGTCGACTAGGGGTAGGTAGCGGAGTATAGAGCCCTTACTTCTGGATGGTCGGTTTGGCAATGGCACAAGCAGTGCAGGATCTTATGTACTTCCCAATATCCTGTCGAAAGCTCGGCCAATAGAAATACTTCTACAGTACTGCCACTATTTTCTCGACCCAAAAATGCCCAGCGACTCGACTGTAGTACGCTTCCCATATCATCTTGGCACGCTTGCTTGAAGGAACACAAAGGTGTCCCAGGTGACATAATAGTGCATCTTGGAGGAGAAAATTTGGAACTTGCATACCCCCCAAGGGTGCCTTGTATGAGTAGTTGAATTCTGGATCACTCTTGTAGAGAAGTGGCCAATCAGAAGTCTCATGCCCACAAGAGTTGAGAACGGTGGTTATGGCCATGATCGGTGGTCGGCTGAGGTAGTCTGCAACATTATTGGTGCTACCCTTCTTGTACTTGATGTTCAAATGAAATTGTTGCAGATATGTGGACCACTTCTGATGGTGATCGTTCTGCAACCTTCCCTTGTGTCCATATGAACTGCAGGGGTCGGTGGTCTGTGTGGATGATTGTCTCCTTCCCCAAAATGTAATGCTTCCATTGTCGATAAGCCTGCACAATGAAATACATTTCTTTGTCATAAGTGGGATACTTTCGAACTGTGTTGGACAATGTCTCACTGTGATATGCCACTAGATGCCCCTGTTGAGTAAGAACTGCCCTAATAGCATAGTCAGAGGCATCTGTCTCGATCTCAAATGGTTGTTTCAAGTCTGGTAATGTGAGCACTGGGGCAGAACAGAGGCGATGTTTCAATTCTACGAACGCCTTTTGTTGAGATTCCGACCAACAGAAATTTTCTTTCGCTCCACCCTTGGTGACTTGACTCAAGGGCCAAGTGATATGAGATAATCCTAACACGAACCTACGGTAGAAATTAGCAAGACCCAGAACGCTGCAAAGCTCTATTAGGGTGGTTGGGGCTGGCCAATCTCGAATGACTTGGATCTTGGCTGGATCCAGATGCACCCCCCTTTCATCAATAATGTATCCCAGATATTGAACCTGGGTCATGCCAAAAGTGCACTTCTCCAAATTGGCACACAAATTGTGTTTCCGCAGTGTTTGGAGGACTTCTCGGATGTGGTGGAGGTGCTCTTCCCAAGTCTGGCTGAAGATCAGAATGTCATCCAAGTATACCACTACAAATGAGTTGGTGAATGGACGCAAGATGTCATCCATCAACCTCATGAAGGTTGTGGGAGCATTTTTCAATCCAAAAGGCATGACGAGCCATTCAAAAAGGCCCTCCTTGGCTTTGAAGGCAGTATTCCACACATCAGAGGGTTTGATTGGTACCTGGTGATACCCAGACTTCAAGTTGATCTTGCTGAAATATTTTGCCCCTTTGAGTTGGTCCAGAAAGTCATCAATCTGTGGGATCGGGTATCTATTTCGGACAATGATCTTGTTCAACGCCCGATAATCAATACAGAGTCTCCAAGTCCCATCCTTCTTTTGTACCAACACGATCGGGCTCCCACAAGGCGATGAACTTGGTCGGATGTGACCTTTATACAACAGCTCCTGAATCTGCCTCTTGATTTCATCATTCTTCAGAATAGAGCGCCTATAGATCGGTCTATTGGGTAGTGGCGCACCTGGGGTCAGGTCAATGGGGTGCTTGACCTGACAGTGTAGAGGCACCCCTGTGGGTGAGGTGAAGATGTCCCCGTACTCCTCCAAAACCTTGTCCATTTGTTGTTGTCGTGCAGAGGAGCCATGTCTGGAGGTCGTGGCCAAAATCTTCTTCTTGCCCTAGGGACAGATCATCAGGAAAACAAATTTCATGGTTTGGGAAATGAGTTTATTGCATTGTTTTGCAGTAACCAAAGAGATAGTGGGAGGCGGTGGTACCTCTGGTATCCTGTACAATTTATTTCCCAAAGTAAAAATAACAGCACGAGGCCGGAACTCATACACAACATGTCGCTTCCACAAGTATGGTTGGCCTAATAATACATCAGAAACATCAATAGGAGCAATGTCACACAATACCTCATCCGTGAAGGGCTTGATGCTATAGGGAAGGCGACACTGCTGGCTGACGCGGAGATCCCGTCCTTGGTGAAGCCACCCGATGGTGTATGGTTGTGGGTGCGCTGTGGTCAGCAAGCCCAACTGCTTCACGACATCTGCTGAAATGAGGTTCTTTTGGCTCCCATTGTCGATAATGAACCATAGCGGGGAACCCTTTACCCACATCTGGGAGTGGAAAAGACGCTCTGCCTCCTTTGGATCTTCTGGTTCCTCCTTTTGGATCTTCGTAGTGGCAACAATGGCGTTGGGCTCCACATCAATAATCTGCTTCCCTTTTTCATTCACCTTGTTAGGTTCTGATTCAGAGTCGGAGCATGCATCTGATTTAGAAGCCCTCATCTCGGCCAGCAGCGATTGCTTGGCCTGACACTCACTTGTGTTGTGAGTGGAGCTCTTATGGAACTCACACCACTTTCCCGTGTCCTTCTTTGGCTTCGCGGTGTTGTTCTTTTCTTATGTCTTTGGTAGGTTGTCTTGGGCCGCCATGCCTTGGCTTTGTCCTTTGTTCTGCGGTTTGGGGGCACCTTTCCCTGGCTTTTGATTCACAAATCCAAAGTCTCGCTTCTTCTGTTTTAATTTCTGCTCAATCTTGGTAGCATACCAGTATGCCGTACCAAGTGAGGAGATGTCAAGGAACTCCATTTCCTCCTGAATATATCTGTGTAGACAACCACGATACTTTAGCAACAAATGTTTCTCTGAATCTTTGATACCCAACTTTGTGCGCAGGGTATGGAATAGATTCGTTAGCTCATGCACATCTTGATCCCTTTGTTGCCGCAGCGTGGTCCATTGTATGTACTTGTCCTCATAGCTCCCCACAGGATAATATTGTTCCTTGATGGCATCTCGAAAAGAATTCCAAGTGGGTACGGCTGAGAACATAGAGGGTTTTGTCTCGCCCTTTTTCTCACAGTAGGTTTCCCACCAGTCCTTGACATGGGGGGTAGCTTTGAGGAGTGCAAAAATAATCTTCTCCCAGTCGGAAAAGTCATGAACCGAGAAATATCATTCTAATAGATTCAACCATCTATCTACGACATCTACATCTGTTTGACCCTCAAATATGGGAATGTCAAAGTTTACTTGTACCTTAAAGGGAGTCGCGCCTCCAGAGTGGCTGCTGGATGCAGATGCGTCGCCGGTGGGCAGTTGTTGAAGGATCTGGGCAAAGTTATCCATCATTGGGTTCCTTTTTTTTCGAGGGCCTCCTTGAGCAATATTTTGATAGGATCTCCTACTCCCTCATCTTTCTTTTCGACCCCCATGGGCGTCCATTGGGGTTTGCGAGGCTGATCTTGCAAAGGTTCCACCAGTTCGAGCCCTAACTCCTTATACCCCGACCTTGTTGGGGACATGCAAAGAAGGATCGAGAAAAAGTAGACCGCTCTGATACCACTGATCCGGATTTATGCAGGAACGCAACATAATATAGAAATAACCATAAACATACAAATACAACGGAAATAAGGCTTCATTTCATCTATATCAAATCACAGAAATATGCTTACAAACATGATGTAAATAAAATAGCTAGGGCGCTGGTAGCGAATCTCTGAGAAGTAATGTGGTGGCTACAGATCTCTGAACTGTGTTACAATGAGGCTCGAGGGCCTATTTACTATGGAGAAACAATGGAGAAATCTAAACGTCCAAAAACCTAACCCTAGGAGATGAAGCGCCAAAACTATGGGCCCCGTTTGGGTAAATTAGTGTTTTAACTTCCCGGGGACGTAACTTCAGCATACTATCTCATTTGGGGCCTCAAAACGGCTCCGGAAGTTCAGGTCCCGAAAAACTGCTAAAAATAGCAAGTTGTGAAAAAACTGAAAGAGACAATGGTGGGGCCCCAAGTGGAATACGCGGGTGGCCACCAATATCCACCTGGATCATGTTAGGTATCAAGATGCCACTTAATTGGTCTTGAATTTACACTGAATTGGCCTTGAATTTATCTTCTTGAGTTGAGTTAATCAAAATTTGTTTATCTAAACATTTTGTAAGGAGTCACTTTGAATTCTTATCATTAATTATTATATTTGCAGTAAGTATGTTATTACGTATTTAATTTTGCTCTTGGTTGTGTATTAGTTTGTTTTTGACTAAAAATTTCTATTGTTAACTGAACATTGAGAATTCAATTTTTGTTATTTATTATTATTATTTAAAATTGTTTATTTGTAAGGTGATTGGTTGAGATTTTATTATTTAGTAACTTTTATTTCTATTAGTTACTAATTTTTAGTTTTATTCATTTTTTATTTAACTTTTATATTTTTATTTCTATTTTTTCTATTATTTCCATTTTCATGAATTATACTTTTTTCTATATATTTTCAATTTAAAATGACTTATTATTATATTAAAAACATATTTTAATAAATTTAATTATATATATATATATATATATATATATATATATATATATATATAAACACATATATTTTAAAGTGTATATATGTTAGTCAAGTCTCACTAGCACAACCAGTTGAGGAGGAGCTTCGTTAGAAGGGCGACACAGAATCAAACCTCACAAAGACTCCAGAATCAAACCTCACGGAGGCGCCCATGCTAGGGGAGGAGACAAGTTAAACCCAGTAAGCTTCATGCTGGTGTGGCCTAGGTTGGGTGCAATCCCCGATAGCTTAAATGCTCCTGAATCGCGATTTCTCAAATCTAATGTGTACAAAAAAAAATATATATATATGCTAATATAAATAATATTTTTTAATTTTTCATAATAACATATAACACAATTTTTTATTAATTTTTTTTATATTTTTATATTTTATATTTTAGTTTAATTAAACTATATTTAAGCTAAACGACACTTAATAACCACTATATAACCCTTATTAATTAAATCCATTGAATTAGGCACTTTTGATTTGAATCTTCGCAGAAAGAAAGCATTGGTTGAAAGGCCACATTTGATATAAACCTACAACAAGAGGACGTGAGTTCAAAACCCAGTCACACTATGAAAAATAAACTTCACATTTGAGAAGTTCCAAGAACGTTCACAGAAAATGTCTGGGTTTGGATCCCACTTCTGACAGTGAAAGTCACATAGAAACTTCACGGAAGAGGGCGTGGGTTCAATTCCCATTTTGGGACTTGGAGAGTCACATTAAAATTAAAAAAAATATCCGTTCGTATAAAATGATTTTCTTGTGGTCATTCATGTGTCAGGGTGGCCGAGTGGTCTAAGGCGCCAGACTCAAGTTCTGGTCCTCGAAAGAGGGCGTGGGTTCAAATCCCACTTCTGACATTTTACATTTTAAGTTGAATTTCCATGAAACGGAATTTCATGTTCCATTCTGCCACTGTGAGTTGCATTTTGAGAAGGGATTTCATATCCCAACCATTTCTCATATTTAGTATAATAATTCTGTATGTGGCTGAGTGGTCTAAGGCACCAGATTCAAACTCAAATTTGGTTTTCGAAAGAGGCCGTGGGTTAAAATCCCACTTATGACACTGTAAGTCATATATTGGAAAAGGAATCCCACTTCTGACATTTTACATTTTAAGTTGAATTTCCATGAAACGGAATTTCATGTTCCATTCTGCCACTGTGAGTTGCATTTTGAGAAGGGATTTCATATCCCAACCATTTCTCATATTTAGTATAATAATTCTGTATGTGGCTGAGTGGTCTAAGGCACCAGATTCAAACTCAACTTTGGTTTTCGAAAGAGGCCGTGGGTTAAAATCCCACTTATGACACTGTAAGTCATATATTGGAAAAGGAATTTGATACTCCAATCCTCATTGTTTGGGTTTATGATTTGAAAGCAATTTCATGTTTTAAACTCTTAAGTAGGTTCGACTGGGGCATAAGAGCGCATACGTTGAGGGCATTTGGTCTAGTGGTATGATTCTCGCTTAGGGTGCGAGAGGTCCCGAGTTCAATTCTCGGAATGCCCCTTCCAATGGAATATATTTATCGTGTGCATTAGAAAGGATTTATGGAAGCATAATTTTATCGCGTGCCTCATTTTCCCTCCGCTTTCAATGGATTTTCCTTGCTCAGCTGAACTGATGTGAGATGCAGAGGATAATTTCTTCTTTGAAGACCTGACCTTTTATCATTTCCTTTCTATTCTTCTCCTCTGTGAGTGTCTCTGGTACGACATGAATGATCGATTGTTTAGATTCTTGTTCGATTCGGATGGTTTGAATATCTTGGTGTTCGATATCTCTGTGACATTCTTCCTCTGTTGTTCGAGAGCGTTGATGCTCTGTATGAAGGTCTGTCGCTGCTTTTAGGGTTTGATGCATGTGAAATCGATTGGAGTTAAGCGGATCGATCTTGGGTTCTTTCTAATTGTGAAAACTGTGTTTCTTTTTATTCATCACTGGCCTTTCTTTGGTAAGATCTTCTTCATTTGACAGTAATGCATTTTTATTTAACGTTATTTCTGTTAAGTACTCCACCTGAGGGAACAACCAATCAGAACTCTTCCCTCACCTCTGCTGGACAGGAACAGTTTGAAAGGCCACATCCCTTCCATTTCCAGCGTAAATAGTAGCAGATACCGTAGACGCAGAGGTGGTAAAGGCGGTCGGTTATTCAGATTGTCTATGTGTGAATATCTGGACATTGTCTCGAATCTGAAGTCACATTAAAGATATTTGACTTATCATCGAAATTTGTTCAAAGGCATCTGATCTATGTTAAGATTCTTGCACCCTATGTGACAGGTCTGGACTTTTTTTCTCTATCGTTACTATGTGTGTTTCTGAAAAACAGATAGATCAGCAAGATTCACAAAGAAAATAGAAATATGTACAGGCTAATAAACGACATAACTGTTTGTTTCTGAAAAACAGATAGATCACCAAGCTTCACAAAGAAAATAGAAATATGTAGAGAAACTTGTTTTAAAGATAATTTGTATCTTAAGAAAGATAACTTGTAAATTAAACTTTCTAGATAAAGGATCCGCAACTAGGCCCAAAATGGATAGCATTACATTACATGCAGAAAAGTAGAGTTTTAACCCATTACAACAACATTAAATAATTACATCATACTTTATCAGCTACAAACCATCCCAATAAGAAATAAGTCCCCAATCCCTTCTAGTCCCAAAATGGATAGCATTACATGAAAAAAAAAGGTAAGATTTTAACCTCTTTCCACAATAGCAAATAACTACCTTATACTTTTCCCGGATGCGGGGGATTAGTTGCAACGGTACGTGGAGGAGGCTGTGGGTCGGCGCATGGGCTCAATACTTCGCCACCCAAACTCATGTCATATTCCTCATAAATATACCCACCGTCATTTGCATTGCCGCATTAATGCAGCACAGAAGCCCAGACCAGCTTCCATCCATTATGAGAATGGTTTCCTCTGGAAGCTTCATTCCTGCTCCGCCTCCCCTGCGTTCTAGTTGCTCCCCTGTTGCTGCAGAGCCTAGCTCTCGAACCAGCACAGGGCGTCGCTGCTCCATCGTTTGTTGCATTGATTTAGCTCCTGGCCTTCACATATCGCAGAGCACACTCTGTAATCTGTGGCTCAGTCCGCCCAATGTGAATTCCCCTGCTCTGCGAGAAAGCCCTCCCTTGAACTCCGTCCCCATTCATTCTGCTGGTCGCTCCCGTCACCTTGTTCAAAGAATCATGCCGCACCTTCGACAGCGTATGCGTTTCCAGCAAGGCTGCAGTTGTGGTCATCTCCGCCACCAGCCCTCCATTTCAACTTCTGACTCTTCGTCTCCCTCCTCGGATAACTTCACTAGTCATTATCCTGATACCAAAAGCGAGGGTGGCCGCGGACGTGGGTGTGGGCTCTCTCAATCTGAATTGGGCTCGCCCCACTTCCCCATCTGTCCAATTATCAACCCTGGGCATCTTCACACCGCCCATCTTCGCTTCCCTTGCTCACTGAACCGGCCTACAATAACTGCCACCATTACCATCGAGCTCAAGGAGGAGCCCCCCAGTTCGGAAGTGGAGCATTCTAGTGCTGGTTTGGAGAAAAGGGCCGGCGACAAGCTTTGCACTCCACCAAGCATCAACGTGAAGAGAAAAGCTCCTCGCTGCAGTGATACTCAGGACATTGGCCATGAAGACAATCCGGGTGACATCAAGCGAGACTGCCACAATGTCAAAGACAACAAGCAGGCAGAGGAAGATGACTCGTATGCCTATGGCTATCGTGTTGTTGAGGAACCCCCCTCATTCTCTCATGATTCTTAATCTGGTCAAAACTCGCAGTTTCTTTCTTCACAGGTTTTTGGCTGGGTACACTCCTAAGCTCATCATGTTTACTTGCTCATCGCTTCAGTTTTTTGATAATCTGTCAATGTTCCAAGGTCGGTTTCCCCTGCGTTGGCGGCATGTTTTTGTTTATCAGCAGGATAGTTTGTGTTTGTCTGGTATGTCTGGTAAACTTTTTAAGTCATATTTGCAGCGTAAGAATGCCGCTACTATGGGCAAGCTCCGCTGAGGCCGCTGCCTCTTTGTAATTCATTTTTGTATTATAAATAGAATAGTTAAATTCAGAGAAAAAAAAAACTACCTTATACTTTATCTATCATAAATAGAAGTCCCCAACCCCCTCTAGTCCCAAAATGGATAGCATTAGATGCAGAAAAGTAGGGTCTTAACCCCTTACAACAACATCAAATAACTACCTTATACTTTATCTACCACAAACAACCCCAATAGGAAATAAAAGTCCCCAACCCCCATCTTGGTCTTAACCCTTTACAACAACATCAAATAACTACCTCATACTTTATCTACCACAAACAACCCAAATAGGAAATAAAAGTCCCCAACCCCCATCCTAAGTCCAAGACTCATGTTTTCAAAACATCATGAAGGATCCTTTTGAAATCCATTGCCCCATCTTCAACAATCAATCAACGTTCATATTTCTCTTAGAAACATGGCTAGGGGTAACTTGCCCAAAGATAGTATATCCCACCTTTGTTGTGACAAAGGAATAAGATTCATATTTGTGGTCCTAGAATTCCCTACAAGGAAGTTTATTACTAGTCCACAAATATTTTGAAAGTTTAAACCTACTCCTTTTTTGTTGTTGTTGCATATTTTAATAAATTAAATATAAATAATAGCTTAGTTCTATTATTGGTTCCTTTCCCCACATTCACCAAGAATGAGTGGTGACTTGATGAAGATAGATGAATAATGAAACCCAAACCACATTGTGTTCACTCTCCTTGACACACTCCATTGAATAAGGACCATAATTCATCCTTGTTAAAAATAAGAATGCCCACCTCTCACTTCTACTTTGTAACTTGAACATGTAAGTATTCATTTTCTCTTTACTTCAACCATGGATGAGACTATCTCTGGAGGAATGAACCTCTCCTCAAAAAGTGTCGAATTCCTAGATATCCATATGCTCTAGCAAGTGATCAAAGGGATGGCCCTCCACTTTTTCAATATCATTGTGTGAGAAAATCCATGAACATTTTGCAATTGTGTCCTTATGACAAATGCTTGATAGCCCAAACTTCTTTCATATCTCCATCCGAACAATTTTTGTGAAACAACAAGGCAAACAAATGTGATGAGTCTTCCCCACTGTTGTGGCATATAATACCTATTCCAAGCCCCTGGAAACATCTCTTTTGTAATACTTCCCAAGTCAACACCTTTTTGTTTAGGATGAACAACATCTTTGTTGGTGCTCTTATTTTCCATAACTTCTTCCATCACAGTTGAATATCATGTAGTTCATTTGATATCCCTTAGAGATATCCATGTATGGTTGAATATGAACCCCTTGTAGCATAAAAAGAATTGATATATGCACTACATATTGAAAACATGTATTATTAATGAATGAATGATTTGAATCACAATGACGGCCTAAATACCTAGGCAAAGGTGCCATATGAAGAGACATATGCCTCAAAGGCTATGGCTAAGGCATTAAAGAGGCAAAAAGTATTTTTGGCATGTTTATTTATGAAAATAATTGAAATTAGGAGAAAAGGGAATGAAAGATCACAAGTTGTATGTGAGGAGGAAATCGAAGGAAAATAATGGAAAATGAAGAAAATAGAGACCTCTTTAATAAAAAGGCTTCTGAGGATCAGTTGGTACCTTTTGTCAGTGCATTTTTGGAGCTATCTCATTATTCTCTCTCTCTCTCTCACACTCTTGGACACAAAGTTTTCTTGGAGCACTTGGGCATTGGAGCAAGAAAGGAAAATCAAGCAAGGAAGAGCAGGATCAAGCAACTACAACAAGATTCTTTGTAGGTATTGATTTTCATATGTGATCCCTTGCTATATCTAGCATGCATGGTATTGCATGTGGTTTCTTGTTGTCTTGGCATGGTTTTTTCCATGTGTGACATTGTATTCAACCTAGCTTTGTCATTTCCGTATAGCTTTGATGAGATGGGTTTATCATACTTCGGTTGAGCTGGATGGCTGAATTGGATTCGAAGTTGAGTGGGGTGGATCCCTGAAATGACAACACATGGCCTAGTGGTCCCTGAACTGGACTGTGGATCATGATAAAGCCACTGGCCTAGTAACCCCTGAGCCAGACTGTGGGTTGCTGTAAAGCCAAATTGTGTGCCTCGATGGGCCTAGGAATCCTTTCCAGTGAATGGCAGGATATACAGTAAATCCAAGAGGTGTATTCCTCTTCGTTGGGCCTAGTAGTCTCGGGATGGGATATACAGTAAAGTCTGGAGAGATGGTCTCGGTGTAGGGCCTGTTGGAAATGTTGTCATTGATGGCAAAGGAGGCAGCAAAGACAGAGACAGGCAAAGACAGGTAAAGGAGGCAACAAAAACAGAGATAGGCAAAGGGGGCAGCAAAGACAGAGACGGGCAGAGGAAGCGAATATAATAGAGGCAGAGCCGTTATCACAGCAGTAAAGGTAGAGGCAGAGCGACAAAAGCAGCAGAGGCAGAGACACAACTGTTATTTCGAGAATCGCTACCCCAACTGGAGGATATATATAAATTCCGAGAATCGCCTACCCCACTGGAAGATACACTAAAGATTGGAGCAGCAAAGTATATATATATATATATATATATATATAAACCTAATTCCGAGAATCATAACCCAAGCGGCAATGTAATGCATATATAATATAAATCTCATTTCGGGAATCGTATACTCCAGCGGCAAAGTATATATTGCGCTTTATATACAAAGGACTAAAGCATATATATACATATATATATAGCCATATGTAGCGCGAGATTCAAAGAACAAAAGTATTATATGGTGGGACCCCTTACCCAATCGCATCGGAGATTATAAGGGCAACGGAACATATAAACCAAAGAATTGTGATTGCGATTGAGAGCCCGGACCCGATGGGCTTATAAACCATGAGTAACAAGTATTTGAAGTTCGGCATGATCGCATCGGAACAATCTAATCGCATCGGAGATTATAAGGGCAGCGGAACGTATAAACCAAAGAATTGCGATTGCGATTGAGAGCCCGGACTTGATGGGCTTATAAACCATGAGTAATAAGTATTTGAAATCCGGATTAATCGCATCGACTCAAAGCCTATATAAGCGCATAAAACCTTGGACGAGACCGGAACCCTGCGTAGAAGAGCAGAACCGTGACCAGATGAACAGTGACGACAGTTTATGGTTTTCATCGCACCACCTTTGCACGGTGGGTGGTATTTGAGGAGTTGGGAGCGATTCCATAGATCATTCGACACGTGGCGAGGTGGACCCACGGAAAACCGCCTCCCACTGCACGCCATCGCGCGTTAACCATCGACCAAAGACGCAGTGCGATATTGATACATACCGTTGATCTGAGAAGATGCCATCGAACGGTGGCTGTGTTCAGAAGGTGCGCGAAGGATAACACAAGTACGGGGCGCCATCGCGCATTATTGCTTGTGCAAGTTGTCCGAGCGATATCCGTCGGATTGGATGTTGCGGCGCGATGGAATGTGAGCCCTCCGATCGGGTCAATTGTTAGCGCTGGGCCCTAGTTTAATTTATATTGCTCGTTGTTAAGGTTTGTGGGTTTAACAAAGGTACGTTATAAGCGGTTCAATTGATTTAAAGCTCGAGATATACATTCAAAATTCCCAAGGTCCGAACATTCGAGTAAGCATTATATATTTAAGCGGGGAATGTAATATAATTTGAGGTTTTAAAGGTTATATAACAATGACCATATTTATGTTGGGCGCAAAACAAAAGCTACAGTCTATTAATAGTTTGAATCGGGAATATGCATACATGACGATATATATATTTATATACTATGCTAAAGTCGAAACATATATGTAATAAGATTGGGTTTACTACAAAAGCCTAAAGATTGGGTTTATTACAAGAGCCTGCAAGAACGAAAGAACTAGAGACAGCGGCAGAAATATGGTACAAAATAAAAATGAATTGAGATTGTAATGTGAGCTTCAAGCAAATTATGCTTAAACTCATGTATGATCAGAGAATGTAGACGGGTAGCCCGAGAACAGAGATGGTAATGCACATAAGTACAATGAACAAATAAATAAACACAGAGGTGAACCAATATATATAGAACAACCACTCAACAGTAGTAGAAGAGACAAATCCAGTAAAGCCAAGGTTCAGAAAAGGAGCTGAGTGGTATTGAAATGTGTAACTGAAAATGTAAATATTTTTGTTTATATTGTTTGTGATGCAAAGGCAAGTATCCTAAGGAAAAGACAAAATCCCACTGTAGCATGGAAATTTGTACATATTGTTATAATTTTAAAAATGAGTTGGATAAAGGAATGAGAAGACAGAAGCCAAAGAGTCATGACTGTTCACTCCAAATTCTTTGTGAAATAAAAACAGTCATGTGAGGAACTCTATATATAATATCACATTGATATGCACAAAAAGAGGTGAGAGAGAGTAAATCTAGAGAAGGCAGAATATAGAAGTGTGAGGCAGAGAAGATTAAGAAAAGAAGAGCAGAAAGACAAGCTACAAAATAGAGCTGATATCTGAGGTAAATCAGCAAACATTCAGGTTGATAAATTGAGGAAGTTGGAGCTTCCCTATCAAGTTGCAGCTTGATAGCTGTTAGTTGTAGCTGACTGAGGTTGGAGCCTCCTGTAGTTTGGTGCCTGCAGAAAATTGAAGGGAGTTGGTGCTTCCTTGCAAGTTGTAGCTTGCAGAATTGAGGTAGGAGCCTCCTGTAGGTTGGTGCCTGCAGAAAAACAGTGGTGAGAAGGAGTTGGAGCTTGCCTTTGCATCACAACAATAATAAGATGTGGTTTTCTCCCTTTATGGGTTTCCACTTATATCTGGTGTCTTTGTGCATGATGTTTATGTGTTGATCTGATTTATATCATCTGCTTAATACCTGTTGCTCTCATATTAAGTCTGTTGTTATATTATATTAATACTTGCTGCTCACATTCTAAGATTACTCACATATTAAGTTGGACATGAAATGAAGGTGTAAATAAGGTTTAATAAAAATTTTAAAAGATTATGAATGTGTTAAATTGATTCACCCCCCCTCTCAGTTTAACTAAGAGTTCAACAATTGGTATCAGAGTAGGTTCCTTTGTACCAGTCTAACAACTGAAAGGAGATCCTAGGTTCTCAGGATGGCTAGTAAAGAAGGATGTTCAACCAATAAAGCTCCTTTTTTCACTGGTGAAAATTATGCTTTCTGGAAAATCAGAATGAGGACATACATAATGTCTCTAGGAATAGAAGTCTGGGCTGTTGTGGAATTTGGATATGCCACAAAGGGAACTGACACAGAAAAAGAAACAAAACAAGATTTTGTGGCTAACGCAAAAGCCATGAATGCCATCTTGAATGGATTATGTGAAGCAGAATTTATTAAAGTAATGCACAAAGACTCTGCCAAAGAAATATGGGATACTCTTGAGAACATACATGAGGGAGACAAGAAAGTAAAGACTGCCAAACTTCAAGTCTATAAAGCCCAGTTTGAGAACTTAAAAATGAATGATGATGAAGACATTGCCAGTTTCTTCCTAAAAGCTGCAGAAATTATTAGCAATATGAAAGCTCTTGGAGAAAAAATGCCAGAAAGTATAATTGTGCAAAAGATTCTAAGATCTCTTCCATCCAGGTTTAATCCAAAGGTGTCTGCAATAGAAGAAACAACTGACTGGGAGACCTTGACCATGAACCAGCTACTCAGAAATCTAACAGCCTATGAAATGAGGCTCCCACAGAAGAAGCCAAGTACGAGGGAAGCAACCTTTAAAACATAAAAGAAGAAAGAAGAAGAGGGAGACATATGCTCTTGCTCGGATGAAGAAGAGGCAAAGTTTGTCAAGAAATTGGATAGAGGCTCAGGTAAATAAAAAGGTCAACTCCCCTTCAAATGCTTTAACTGTGGAAGAGTGGGACACTATGCTGCTAAGTGGCCTCACAAGAAAGTAAGGAATCAGGCTCAAGAGTCAGAGAAAAATAAATCAAAGAACTGGCAGAAAGGAAAGAAGTTCAGCAGAAAATCCTTCTATGCTCAACAAGACAGCAGTACATCTGAAGATTCAGATGAATCCTCAAGTAGAGAAGGAACCTCTGAATTCTTATTGATGGCCATAGAAGAACTTGAAGGTCTCCTGCTAGAAGATGAAGAAGAAGAAGGTGAAGTCGACCTTGAGGGGGAGCTAAGAAGTGCTCTAGAAGAGATTGATAGACTCAAACTGAAATGCAGAAAACAAAAGGACATTCTCCTGAAGTATGTACGAGAAGAACAGAATTCAGAAGTCCTTAAGCAGCTAAAGATAGAGCTTGAAGAAGCCAAGAAGATAGATGACATGTTACTTAAGCAAATCAAAGAAAAAACTCAAGAACAAGAAAAGTTGGAAGAAGAAGTAATATGTCTCAGGAAGAAATTAGAAAATGCCCAAAGGAAAGTGGTTATAAAATCTTCTCAAACAACAAGCTCTAGTAAGTTGAATGAAATTCTGATTGCTCAAAGATCCCCTATGATAAATACTGGAATAGGCTATGAAGGAGAATCAAGTAAAGGAAAAGAAAAGGTTGACAGAGAGATTATTTTTGTAAAAACAAAGAAGAATGATGAAGCAGCTCAAACAATTCCTACAAAAGAAGAAATCTGTAATAAGGAAGACAGAGATCAGAAGAAACCACTAGTAGCAAAGAATGTAATAAATACTAAGACCCCTGAGTATGTAAAATTTGGAAACAATCAAAGGAGATTCTTCCCTCCTATGAAGAATGTCACCTGTTATGCTTGCCACAAGCTGGGACACATTGCTGCATATCTTCATGCAAGGAGGAGTAATTCAAACCAGCAAAATATGCAAACATTGAAGAGACTTCTTTAAGCAAACAAATGGAAGAGACAACCTTACATCAGGTATGCAAATAGCTTCTATGGTTACTGCTTTTATTGTAAGGAATTTGGTCATAAAATCATTGAGTGTAGAAATTATGGACAAAGATTGATGTTTAACACCTCAAGGAGGTTTATGAATCAAAGAAATTATGTTCATACTCATAATTCTACAAAAAATATGATCAAATGTTGTGTATGCAATCAAGTTGGACATATACCTTCCAAATGTCCTCTAAGAAGATATAGTTCATCTCCTCACAAAAGATACCAAACAAAAGGGTGCCTCCAGTGGATAAAGAAGGTGAATAAATGTGACTTGGCTCTAAATGCTCAAGATCTGAAAAGCCAGTGGTATTTGGATAGTGGCTGCTCAAAACACATGACTGGAGACAGAAGCAAGTTTATAACTCTTGATGAAAAGAAATCTGGCAATGTTACTTTTGGCAACGATAAATCATGTAAAATCAAGGGAAAAGGCTCAGTCAGCATAGACAATGGCAGAGGAAAGGCCCAAGACGTACTATTTGTAGATGGGCTGAAAGCAAATTTACTAAGTGTCAATCAGATGTGTGACAAAGGCTGTGAAGTTCTTTTTAGAGCACAAGATTGTGAAGTCAGATCAAGCACCGCGGGTAAGACTCTGCTCAAAGGAGTTTGAACAGAGAGTAATGTTTACATTGTGAAAGAGGAAGATGAAGCATGTCATCTTAGCAAACTAGAAGAGTCATGGTTATGGCATAAAAGGTTGGGACATCTCAGCTTCGATCACATAATTAGACTAAGCAAGAAGAAAGCTGTCAGAGACATGCCAGAAATAAAGAGGCCTTCTAATACCATATGCAAATCATGTCAATTAGGCAAACAAACTCGCACATCCTTCAAGGCCAAAGATGAGTTATCAACAAGAAGACCTCTACAACTTGTGCACATGGACCTGTGTGGACCTGCAAGAACTAAAACACCAAGTGGAGAATCCTACTTCATGTTGATAATAGATGATTTCTCCAGAATGACATGGGTTGCATTTCTCAAGAATAAATTGGAAGCTCTGGAAAAATTCAAAATATTCAAAGCTTTATCAGAAAATCAGACAGGATGCAAGCTGAAATGCATCAGATCAGACAGAGGAGGTGAATTCACAGATTATGACTTTGCTGATCTATGCAATGAACATGCCATAAAACAACAATTTACTATTGCAGGGACACCTCAGCAGAATGGAGTAGCAGAGAGACAAAACAAATCTGTTCAACAAATTGCCAGAGCCATGATGCAAGAGAATAATATTCCTCAAGCCTTCTGGGCAGAAACGGTACACACATCAGTGCATATCCTTAATAAAGCTCACTTAAGGCCAAGCAGTGACAAGACTCCCTATGAACTATGGCATGGAAAGCCAGCTTCAATCAAAAATTTCAGAATCTTTGGAAGCAAGTGTTACATAAAGAATAATGATGAAAATCTTGGCAAATTTGATGCAAGAGCAGATGAAGGGATATTTCTAGGATATGCATCCAAAAGTAAAGGGTACAGGTGCTACAACAAGACTCTTCGAAAAATAGTAGAAAACATTGATGTGAGATTTGATGAAGAACTTCCAAACAATACAAGAGATACAGACTGCTGCAGTCCATCAGACAACCATGAAGAAGAAAACCAAGATGATGAGGAAACAAGCAAGACAACAGAAGATACAGAGCTGAGTTCTAAAGCTCCCTCAAGATATACTCAGAAGAACCATCCTGAAGAACAGATCATTGGAGACAAGAGAGTAGGGATCAAAACTAGAAGGCAACTAACTGAACAGACAGAAGAGGTATACATAGCCATGTTATCACAAATAGAGCCAAAGAGATTTGAAGAAGCCAGTAAGGACAAGTATTGGGTGAATGCTATGAATGAAGAATTGGACCAAATTGAGAAGAACAATACCTGGGAACTAGTTCCTAGACCCACTAAGAAAAATGTCATAGGCTCAAAATGGGTATTCAAAAATAAAATGAATGAGCAAGGACAGGTAATCAGGAATAAAGCCAGACTTGTCTGCAAAGGATATTCACAAATCGAAGGACTTGATTACGATGAAACATTTTCCCCTGTAGCCAGAATGGAAGCTATCAGAATGTTCTTGGCATTTGAATGCTACCAAAACTTCAAAGTATATCAAATGGATGTAAAATCTGCATTTCTAAATGGAGACTTAGAAGAAGAAGTCTACATGGAACAACCAGAAGGCTTTTCATTGACAAACAAAGAAGACTATGTGTGCAGACTGAAGAAGGCTCTATATGTACTAAAACAAGCTCCTCGTGCTTGGTACTCAAGACTGGATAAATATTTGCAAAAACAAGGATTTAAGAGAGGAGGAGTAGACAACAATCTATACATAAAAGCCCATGAAAATGAACTCCTGATTGTTGTAGTATATGTTGATGACATTATGTTTGGAAGCAACAGAGATGAACTTGCAAAAGGGTTTGCTGAGGAGATGAAATCAGAGTTTGAGATGTCCATGATTGGAGAACTCAGTTTCTACTTAGGACTTCAAATTTAGCAAAAGAACACAGGCACATTCATCTCACAGGAAAAATACTTAAAAGAAATGTTGAAAAAGTTCAAAATGGAGGACTGCAAACCTGTGTCAACTCCCATGATCACGGGATGCAAGCTGTGTGCTGATGATGGATCTGCTGATATAGATCAAAAACTCTATAGATCCATGATAGGAAGTCTGTTGTACCTGACAGCATCAAGACCAAACATCATGCTAGCAGTAGGACTTGTGGCTAGATATCAAGCGACACCTAAACAAAATCACCTTCTAGTACTCAAAAGAATATTCAGATATCTACAAGGAACTGCACAGTATGGACTTTGGTATCCAAAAGGAAAAAGCTTCACTTTGACAGCATACACAGATGCAGATTGGGCCAGTTGTGTGGATGACAGGAAAAGCACAAGTGGAGGTGCATTCTATCTAGGAGAAAGTCTGGTGGCATGGTTAAGCAAGAAACAAACATCTATCTCTCTATCTACAGCAGAAGTAGAATATATAGCAGCAGCAACATGTTGTACACAAGTCATGTGGATGAAGAAAACTCTCCAAGACATGAAGGTAAGCATTGATGAACCTATCTCAATCAAATGTGATAATACAAGTGCTATAAGTATATCTAAAAATCTTGTGCTTCACTCAAAAACTAAACATATCCCAATCAAGTATCATTTCCTCCTAGAACAAGTGGTTCAAAAGATAGTAAAACTGGAGTATGTACCAACAAAAGAACAGACAACAGATATATTTACCAAACCACTTGCTAGAGAGCCATTTGAATATTTGAGAGACAGACTAGGGGTAGTATCTGTAGATGCTACTCTCTAATATGAAGAGAAAGCACAGTTTCAGGGGGAGAACAGAAATTAAAATATCATTCCAGGGGAAGATCAACCAACAAGGGAAGCATGAATTAGGTCCTCAGGATCAAAGGATTATGGAAATAATACATCCAGCATAAAGGAATCAAGGAAAAGGCTAAAATGTCAGCATTTAGCAGGGTGGGCAGCAGGGTATAAAGTCAGAAGATCTCAAAGAGAGGAAATGCACAAAAATGTTGAAAAAAGATAAAAACACAGCATCAGAGAATAGAAGCTCCACCAAAAAATTCGAACCCCTTGCCATTGATGTCAAAGGGGGAGGAAGAGCAAGCAACAGGAGAAAGGATCCTATCAGGCAAACATAGGAAGTGTATTGCCATCAATGCCAAAGGGGGAGACTGTTGGAAATGTTGTCATTGATGGCAAAGGAGGCAGCAAAGACAGAGACATGCAAAGACATGCAAAGGAGGCAGCAAAGACAAATACAGGAAAAGGGGGCAACAAAGACAGAGACGGGCAGAGGAAGCGAATATAATAGAGGCAGAGCCATTATCACAACAGTAAAGGCAGAGGCAGAGCGACAGAAGCAGCAGAGGCAGAGACACAGCTGTTATTCCGAGAATCGCTACCCCAGCTGGAGGATATATATAAATTCCGAGAATCGCCTACCCCACTGGAAGATACACTAAAGATTGGAGCAGCAAAGTATATATATATATATATATATAAACCTAATTCCGGGAATCATAACCCAAGCGGCAATGTAATGCATATATAATATAAATCTCATTCCGGGAATCGTATACTCCAGCGGCAAAGTATATATTGCGCTTTATATACAAAGGACTAAAGCATATATATACATATATATATAGCCATATGTAGCACAAGATTCAAAGAACAAAATATTATATGGTGGGACCCCTTACCGAATCGCATCGGAGATTATAAGGGCAGCGGAACGTATAAACCAAAGAATTGCGATTGCGATTGAGAGCCCGGACCCGATGGGCTTATAAACCATGAGTAACAAGTATTTGAAGTCTGGCATGATCGCATCAGAACAATCTAATCGCATCGGAGATTATAAGGGCAGCGGAACGTATAAACCAAAGAATTACGATTGCGATTGAGAGCCCGGACTCGATGGGCTTATAAACCATGAGTAACAAGTATTTGAAATTCGGCTTAATCGCATCGACTCAAAGCCTATATAAGCGGATAAAACCTTGGACGAGACCGAAACCCTGTGTAGAAGAGCAGAACCGTGATCAGATGAACAGTGATGGCAGTTTAGGTTTTCATCACACTACCTTTGCACGGTGGGTGGTATTTGAGGAGTTGGGAGCCATAGACCATTCAACACGTGGTGAGGTGGACCCATGGAAAACCGCCTCCCACTGCACGCCATCGCGCGTTAACCATCGACCAAAGACGCAGTGCGATATTGATACATACCGTTGATCTGGGAAGATGCCATCGGACAGTGGCTGTGTTCGGAAGGTGTGCGAAGGATAACACAAGTACAGCGTGCCATCGCGCGTTATTGCTCGTGCAAGTTGTCCGAGCGATATCTGTCGGATTGGATGTTGCGGCGCGATGGAACATGAGCCCTCCGATCGGGTCGATTGTTAGCGCTGGGCCCCAGTTTAATTTATATTGCTCGTTATTAAGGTCTGTGGGTTTAACAAAGGTACATTATAAGCGGTTCAATTGATTTAAAGCTCGAGATATACATTAAAAATTCCCAAGGTCCGAACATTCGAGTAAGCATTATATATTTAAGCGAGGAATGTAATATAATTTGAGGTTTTAAAGGTTATATAACAGTGACCATATTTATGTTGCGCGCAAAACAAAAGCTACAGTCTATTAATAGTTTGAATCGGGAATATGCATACATGACGATATATATATTTATATACTGTGCTAAAGTCGAAACATATATGTAATAAGATTGGGTTTACTACAAAAGCCTGAAGATTGGGTTTATTACAAGAGCCTGCAAGAATGAAAGAACTAGAGACAACGGCAGAAATATGGTACAAAATAAAAATGAATTGAGATTGTAATGTGCGCTTCAAGCAAATTATGCTTAAACTCATGTATGATCAGAGAATGTAGATAGGTAGCCCGAGAACAGAGATGGTAATGCACACAAGTACAATGAACATATAAATAAACACAGAGGTGAACCAAGATATATAGAATAGCCACTCAACAGTAGTAGAAGAGACAAATCCAGTAAAGCCAAGGTTCAGAAAAGGAGCTGAGTGGTATTGAAATGTGTAACTGAAAATGTAAATATTTTTGTTTATATTGTTTGTGATGCAAAGGCAAGTATCCTAAGGAAAAGACAAAATCCCACTGTAGCATGGAAATTTGTACATATTGCTATAATTTTAAAAATGAGTTGGATAAAGGAATGAGAAGACAGAAGCCAAAGAGTCATGACTGTTCACTCCAAATTCTTTGTGAAATACAAACATTCATGTGAGGAACTCTATATATAATATCACATTGATATGCACAAACGATGTTAGAGAAAGTAAATCTAGAGAAGGCAAAATATAGAAGTGTGAGGCAGAGAAGATTAAGAGAAGAAGAGCAGAAAGAGAAGCTACAGAACAGAGCTGATATCTGAGGTAAATCAGCAAACATTCAATTTGATAAATTGAGGAAGTTGGAGCTTCCCTATCAAGTTGCAGCTTGATAGGCATCGGTTATGGTGGCGGGGTTAGACCTCACAGCATGTAGGTTGGTGCTGCCCAGAGAGAAAATTGAAAGGAGTTGGTGCTTCCTTGCAAGTTGTAGCTTGTAGAATTGAGGTTGGAGCCTCCTATAGGTTGGTTCTACTGCACGGAGAAAAATAGTGGTGAGAGGATTTGGAGCTTGCCTTTGCATCACAACAATAATAAGATGTGGTTTTCCACCTTGAGTTTACTTATATCCCCGGTGTCTCTGTGCATGATGTCTATGTGTTGATGCGATTTATATCATATACAATACTCTTGCTCTCATATTAAGTACCTTTGTTATATTATATTAATACTTGCTCATTCTACGGATTATTTGACATATTAAGTTGGACATGAAATGAAGGTGTAAATAAGGTTTAATAAAAATTTTAAAAGATCATGAATGTTTTCGTGATTCACCCCCCCCCCCCCCCCCCATCTCAGTTTAACTAAGGGTTCAACAGGGCCTAGTTACCCCTAGATTATTGTTTGGTCAATTTAGTGTGTCCTAAATTGCTGCATTTAATTTGTCAATCCGGGAATCGTAAGCTGATGAAGTGCGGCGCACTATATGTGCAAGATAACCTATTTCTTAACTTTTTGTCGTTTTTGGTTTTCTAAGGTGAAATGGAAATTCTACGATGAAAACAAGTTTGGTTATGTTTGTTCAAGGAAATGATATCCCCTATAATGATTTACCAACTTGAAACCTTAAAAAGAAATTTGAAATTTACAATGACGAGACTTGAAAGGAAATGAAAATGTGCTGCTGAAATGAAAAGGTGCTGCTAGTCTAACAAATCAAAACAGTGAACTATTGAGCATGAAAACCAAACTATTCTTGCTGCTGACTAAACACAAAAGAACTTATGCTTAAGGAAATTCAAAATTGCAACAAAATAAATCTAAATCAGATTACATCAATTTATCTTCTGATCCTTCATCATTAGTCCAACTATGATTTTCGGAAGTAATCATAAACAACTTGAGTAACTGATATCTAACTTGCAGAAAGAAAACTAATATCAAACCATACATTCATGATTCAATCCCTCACCATCAGTCCAGCTGTGGCTTTCGGAGGCAACTGAAGATGTCATGCACAATTTAATATATCTAAATTTGCAGAAAAGAAACTAATACTAAACTACACATTTCATAATACAATCCCTCACCATCAGTCCAGCTGTGGCTTTCGGAGGCAACTGAAGATGCTATGAGCAGCTTAATATATCTAAATTTGCAGAAAAAAAACTAATACTAAACTACACATTTCATAATACAATCCCTCACCATCAGTCCAACTGTGGCTTTCGGAGGCAACTGAAGATGCTATGAGCAGCTTAATATATCTAAATTTAACTACTGAAGCAAATAAGCAAAACTGAAATGAACAAAGCAATACTGAAATTAAACAGAAACTATGAAAAGCAAATTAGCAGCAGAACAATGTTAGTTCCATGTCATTAGTCAAAAGCTATGAAAATGCCCGGGCTGCCTATCTATAACCTGAAACAAGAACACTGATCAGTGATTAACAACATAAAACATGAAAGACAGAAGTGAAATGGAAACTATGGAAGTTTATAAACAGAAATGAAGCAAATGCAATGTATAAACATATGAATGGATTATGGCATAATGAGCTTTAAAGAAACGAAATGAGAAATTTACACTAATGCACAAAACCTTAGCTGAGCAGGGGCCCTCTACACCAGCCTTGGCAACGATCTTCAAACACGAATTTCGGTTAAAAACAGAGTCTTCTTATATTAAAAAGCAGTCATTACAGAAAGGTGATGTTACGGCACAAGTGCAGCGTAATCACATTACAGAGCAGACTAATAAAAGATAACAGAGACTAACATCGACTAACTCTATATGCATATGAAAACGCATTATATATAACAAAAGAAATATAATTGTCTCCTAAAGTTCATGCTGGTGGAGAACACGTAGACCATTACGTCCACGGATCTAGGATCATGGCCGTGTTGGAAAGTAAATCTATGAGGAGTGGATGCTTGAATTCGACTAAGGAGCCATGTACAGATGTCGATTTATCCTCCGCAGCTTAGAAACGGCCATATGAATCTTCATGTGACACGAAACAAAGTCCTGCCAACATGAGACTCTATGGTTGACTTCCATGTGGACGCCTTTGACCGCGGCTTCTTTAGATGAGTTTGCTCGAACCAATAGGACACGAACCATGTCCACATCATTCCTGACCTGCCCATGTGGCTCGTTTTCCTTGTAGACACCTGTAGCATAGAGTTTCACAAAATAGCTGCGGAAAGTTGCAGCAGCTACGGAAAGTGGCAAGATTCCGCAGCTGAATGAACAAAATCTAAATCAAATAGAAAACACAAAAATATAATTAAAAACCATGTTAGATGCTCTTTTGCACATGATATTGACAACTTGGGAGGTTCAGGTGAGTGAAAAAGGTATAGAAAAGTGTATGGAAAAGATGCAGATTTGAGACTCAACAATTACACTGTGGGTTACGATAAATCCTGAGAGATTAGGATGCACTCAAATTCCTCATGGTGTAGGAGGATAAATTCGGTAACATCCATGCTTGTTTGGTTATTTTTTCGGTTGGTTATGAGTCCCACATCCATGCTTGGAATATGGCACGGGGGTGATTGGGCCGAAGAGGTATTTGGCTCAACCAATCTATGGTCGGGTGGGACTTGGAAGTCCCCTCTCCGATTGATTTTTACACTCATTAATGAGAAGCTCATTCCTCTAGTATTTGATGTATAATTTCACTCATTATTATGTGGATTATATTGTTGTTAGGTCTATTGTATTTCTGTTGTTATTATGTTGGCTATAAGAATGTAATTTATAAGTGATGATGTATGACTATATCCATGTTTTTGCTTGTAAAGGAATGCACACTGTATCTATGGTAAAATATATTATATTGCAGCTAATAATGTAAGGGAGCAATGCTTCTTTGCAATTCTTAGATAATTATGAGACCCCTATGTTTAAATATTTTGTTTAAACCTGTGGATGCAATGTTTGTGACATGTATGACGAAATACCTATCATGGATAAGACGGGTCCGGATGAGTTCTTGATGATGTGATTGCTTCCACACCTTTTTTTAATGTTATTTATCATCTCTTACAATTTAATGAAGTCCTGGGAAGTGGCCTAGGATATGGGGATAAAATGGTGGCACACATCCCAGAGTTGCAGGCATAGAACTGACCAAACCTGGCTTTGGCCGCTACCTTGCCTTGGCATGCCCATGACTATAGGATTTTGGCTACTACCTTGCCTTGGCATGCCCACAGATAAGGCTCAAATTGATCAAAAATTCAGTCTCCCTCAAGGTTAAGGGCCTGGAAGGTTGGGTTACCTCTTGAGGATGTTGTTGATGTTGTATAAGGTGTTTTTGTCTTGTTTCCGTCGGTTCCACTTTCTTAAGGTCATCAAGGAGTTTGAATATCATATTAGTAGATTTTCGTTGCATGTTTACCCCAGTTGGATGGTTACTTGGGTAGATGTTGGGAGAGGGTGTTACAGAGTGGATCATAGCATGGTTCAACTCTCGGATTAGATGGGTAGTGTGTTGATCATGCATTATGTTGGTTGCTTATGTGTTTTTCATACCTATGGTGTATGCGTTTTTTGTGTCCATGTTGTGTTGGCCATGGTGGCAATGGTGTCGCCATGGAAGTTCTTATGGTGTCATTGTCATCATGTGGTCATGTGTGTATGACTGATTATGTGTTGTTCATGTTTGTGTGTTGTGCATGCACATTAGCTTACATATTGTTACATGTTGTATGTGCATTGCTTGTTTATGCTAGGTCACATATTGGTCATGCTTATGTGTTGTCTGTGTATGCTTGCTTGAATGATGTCATATGTTGAACATGAATTGGTCGATCTTGCCTAGTTACATGTTGCTTATGTTGGTGTATGGTTTGTGCTTGTGATGGTGTGGTCAAGTTGCATTGATATGGTTATGCATTAGTTCAGGTTGTGCATTTGGTATGGGCATACATTGATGACTGGACTCCAACTAGAATGATGATTATGCACTAGTACTAAGTATACCATGTTTTAAGAGCTTATATGTTGCTATGATTTTTCATATACATGTATTACGCCAATTGGTTGATCTTGTAGGATGTATCCCCCGCAAATTACACTAAAGTACACTGGTTTATTGTTATTTGGTTTAGTTGACATATTATGCCTTGTAGGAGAAATATCAACATGGATAGAAAGATGGTAGACTACAAGGACTCTCCCTATGAGTCATATGAGCAGCATGGTGGGCACTCTTCTGATTTGGCAGACACATTGAGGAGCCTAAATGAAGAAATAAGGAGTTGTAAGGCAGACAATGAAAAAATCATACATTCTCAAGAGAAACAAGCAGAGGCAAATGCGATACTTCTTTAGAGCTTGCCAAAGTTGCAGCGACAAGGGACACTTCGGATCAGCCATGGACATGAGGACAAACATAATGGGGCATATGGCAGTAGGTCTCCTGGTAGACATAGGTCGGATAGAGCTGATACAGTGTGAGATGGTCAGTTGTTGGACACTATGGATAGGAGTGACGAGTACAAGTACCATTCTAGTTCTAGTTTGGATAGACATCATGATCATCATCGATATCACCCTTACAGGAGGAGTGATAGGGGATACTTTTCAAATGAATTTAAGAAATCCAAACCACCTACTTTTGATGGAGAATTGAAGAAACGAGAATATGTAGAGGCTTGGATACTTGGAATGAACAAATTATTTGAGTTTCATGAGTACATTGATAACATGAAGGCCAAAACTGATATCTTGAGTTTGAAAGGTAAAAAATACATATGGTGGGAAGATGTGAAGCGGGTCAGAGACATCAGAATAAAAGATGTGAGTTGGAACGAGTTCAAGAGGATTTTCAGGAAGTAGTGCTTATCAGAGAGGTACTATGACAGTAAGGCCAAAGAATTTTATGAGCTAAAGATGGGGTTAATGACAGATGAAGAGTAGACAACTAGGTTCCTTGAGCTATTGAGGTATGTGCCATATCTTAGGGATGAGAACGCTAAATTTCAGCGATTTTTCAGCGGTTTTCCATTAGCATTTAGAGACCAAATTGCGTATGATGAGCCTCGGTCACGTGAGGAAGTCATCAAGAAGCTGAAGCATTGATATGAACATTTAAGGCACAAGAATGAGTCTTAGCAAGGATGGAAAGGGAGAGACCAAGGTAAAGGTAAATGGTAACCCAAGAGAGTAAGGCCTCAGAATGTAGATGGGAAAGAAAATGTGGCACCACAAAATAATTTTAACAGAACTGGGCAGGGACATAGGCCACAAAAACAACATAGATCACAACAACAGGTTGGAGGTAATGGTACAAGATGTTTGGAGTGTTGGAAATGCGGTAAGGAGCACCTTAGGATAGATTATCTGCAAAACAAGGGTGGTAGGACTAAGATATACAGTGCACATGAGGCACAAATTGTTGGGGATGTTGGGCAGAGCATTCCTCCTATCTATGCAGTTGTGGACAACAGGAAGGAAAAGCACCAAGCATCTATCATTGAGATGGATGGTAAGCTTTGTGATCAAGTTATTTCTATTTTGATTGATCTTGGATATAATTATAGTTATGTTAGTCTTGACTTGGTGAATAAGTGTGGCATGAGTAAAAAAATGCATGTAGAATCTTGGTTAGTGCAATTGGCTACAAGTATGAAGAAAAGAGTCCACCATTGGGTAAGAGCATGTGCATTTGAGTCAAATGGCATGCCTATAGCAACACACTTGAACATATTACCAATGGGTTCCTATAATATGCTATTAGGTATGGATTGGTTATACCTTCACAGGACCAAGGTAGATTGCTACGACAAAGCTATTGAGTGCTTGGAGGACAATGGGGAACCAAGAGTCTTAAAGGGAAAGAAGAAATCCACATCAGTTAGGATGGTGACAACCATGCAGGCCAAGCGCAATCACAAGAAAGGGTGTCTACTATTCGTAGTTCATATCTCTAGTGAAAAAGGTAAGGAAGTTGAGGATGCAGAACTCTTGAGTAGATATCTAGTTTTGTAGTAGTTTTAGGATGTGTTTCCAGCTGAGATTTCCGAGTTGCCACCTCATAGGGAGGTAGAATTTTCTACTGAGTTGGTGCTAAGGGAATATCTAGCATCAAAAGCACATTACAGGATGAGCACACCTGAGTTGGTAGAATTAATTTTTCAGCTGAAAGAGATGCTTGACAAGGGATACATTAGGCCAAATTTATTTCCATGGGGTGCACCGATGTCGTTCGTAAAGAAGAAGGATGGCACTCTCAGATTGTGCATTGATTGCAGGCAACTGAAAAAAGTGACCATCGAGAACAGGTACCCATTACTGAATATTGATGATTTTTTTGATCAGTCGAAGGGAGTAGCAATATTCTCTAAGATCGACTTGAGACCGAGATATCATCAGGCATATGTCAAAGACGAGGAAATCTACAAGACCGCATTCAGGACCAGGTACAAGCATTATGAGTTTGTTGTAGCTCCTTTCGGTTTGACTAATGCCCCAACTACATTTATGTTAAATTTAGATAATAATGATGTTCTATGCTTGATGCACTTTTACTTCAATCTTTCTTAGGCCCAATACAAATAGAAATCACATAAACATGAAAGTAAAATGCTGATAGAGCACAATAATAGATCAATAGAAGAAAAACCAAATATAGATCATATTTACAATTCCTTATGTCCAACAAATATATGAGATATTGTTGCATTATGACGGTCAACAAGATGCTTCAACTAGCAAAGTCTTTCTCAGTCAGCCAACACTTTCATGTGTTACACCCACAACCCTCAAAGATAGCTCATCACAAGTCAACACAAGTCAAACCAGGGACAACACAAAAAAGTCAACACAGGCAGCTTCAGAAAAGTTAATGCAACAAACTAAGGCTTCGGTCAAACATCCCAGAATTCCTCGATTTTAGTGCCTAGCTGTACGAACTCCTAAAATTGGAATTTCTGTAGAAGATTGAGGTCAAAAAACCAAGGGTTGACCATGGTCAACGCTCCAGCAGAAAATCCCTAAACAAATCAATGCAGAAAATAGAAAGCCCTAAACAGATCAACGTAGAAAACAACAGCTTCGCTCCACACGTGTGAGGGGAAAAATGCCTCCAAAGGCTATTGAACCAATCATATCACAATGAGAGAATGTGTGATGAGATGATGAGAAAAATACCTCCAATTCTCTCCAATTTATATTCATCATTGAGGGTGTGTGACACATCTCTTAGGCATGGGGGATAAATCTGGCCGACCTTGCACATGTGGAAAATAAATTCAAAATCAATGTTCTTCTCATCCGATCAAGATGATCTTTAGATCAATATTGTACCTCTCTGAAAGAGGAATCCAAAAAAAATATGACCATCGTCATATGAGCAGTGCAACATGGATTTTGGACCTAGTTTCCCAAAATTAGCACTCCCTCTCAACTAGGGAGAACTCCATCTATCCACAAGTGCAATCCATCATGTACCAAACCAAACATCGCATGCCATTCCGACGTAACTTACTTTGCTGGCTCTTTATTTCAGAACAAAAGGTGAGTCACAAAGACATCACACACAACTGACCCGAAGTTAGCTTAGAGGTAAAAACCTATCTCGGACTCAAAAGCGTCTCATACTAACCCGAAGTCAGTTTAGAGGATAAAACCTCATCATACTTGATCCTAGATCAAGGTGTTGGACACATGCCATCCTAGACATAGAGAGTACGGCAACCTCTGATGCATCCATTGGTCTTGCTACGGTCTCTATCCACATTTCCCACCTCATTGGCCAAACGATAGGTACTTCCCATGAGTCTGAAACTCCATGGGTAGGATGCGTGCGGGGCACAAATCAGAGAGAGGCAAACCAACTCAATATTATAATGGTGGGAAAAAAACACCACAAGGTTGGGCAAGCCTAGTCCCGTATGTGCTTATAGCTCTAAGAAACTATCCCCAAGCCCCCTGGAGCTCCTAGAGCTCATAGTCCAACTCAAGCAGGACCCTCAGAATAGGGTCTTTCTACAATTCAAAGCTTCTCACAGAAGGTTAGGAACTTGACCTTCCTTAGGGGCTTCGTGAGAATATCCATGACCTACTCATCAGTTCCTATATGATCGAACCTTACGACTCCTTGTTGTACCATATCCTAGATAAAGTGGTACCTGATATCAATATGCTTGGATCGATCGTGGAACATGAGATTCTCAGAAAGACGAATCCCAATTTGGTTATCACAAAGGATAATGGTGGTATCTAAACATGCCCGAACAACTCACTGAAGAGCTTTCACAACCAAAAAGCTTCACAACAGGCCATACTTGCTGCAATGTATTCAGCATCAGCAGTGCTCAAAGCCACCGACTTCTGCTTCCTTCTCATCCAAGATATCGAAGCAGAACCCAAGGTGAAGCAACATCCAGATGTGCTCTTGCGATCCACCACACTGCTAGCCCAATCATCATCAGTATATCCATGGAGTCTCAAATTCCCGACAATGTATGTCAGCCCATGGTTGATTTTTCCCCGAAGATATCTCAATAGATTCTTGGCACCAATGCAATGAATGTGATGAGGTTCAACCATATGTTGACTCAAAGTGTTCACTGCAAAACATATGTCCGAATGAGAGTTCACTAAGAACATCATGCCCCCTACGAGTTGTCGATACTTGGTAGGATTTTCTAGCATGGGCCAAACAACGTTTCCACTCAACTTCTTAAAGTTGAGTTCCATCGGTGTCGACACAGACTTACAATCCACCATACCAAATCTCTCCAGCTACTTCACGGCATATTTTCCTTGAGAAAGGAAATCTCGCCTGGCCTCTACCAGACCTCTAAGCCTAGGAAGTAGTGCATCAGTCCTAGGTCTTTCATCTCAAACTTGGAAGCTAGCTCCCTATTACACTGATGAATGAGATGGTCAACACCTGTCAGGAAGAGATCGTCCACATAGAGAACCAAAATGAGAGGCCTTTCTCTATCAACCTTAAAACAAAGGTTCGGATCAACATTACTTCGAGTGAAGCCCAGATTCATCAAGTAGCTATCTATCCTCTTGTACCAAGCCCTGGGGGCTTGCTTCAACCCATAGAGGTCTTTCTTCAACTTGCATACATGGGTATCTCTATCTCAGACTTCGAACCCTAGAGGTTGCTCCACATACACCTCTTCCTTTTAGATTCATGCATAAAAGTAGTCTTCACATCCATCTGATGTAGACTCCATCCTTGCGTAGCAACAAGAGAAATAATAGATTGGATGGTGGTATAGCGTGCCACAGGTGAAAATATATCATCATAATCTATGCCTTATTTTTGAGAGAAGCCTTGGGCAACGAATCTTGCCTTTTAATTTTCAGCACTTCCATAAGATCCATGCTTGATCTTATAGATCCATTTCGAGGTGACAACATATTTGTCCTCTGGTCTCGGTACTACTTCCTAGACATCATTCTTAATAATGGACTCATATTATTCATGCATAGCATCCTTCCAAACTTGATGCTTTACATTTTCTTCAAATGTTCCAAGCTCATATTGTACTATTGTACTCTTGGCTGCTAGATACCCTTGGTATCTCTTCGACTTATTGCTTTCACGGAATGTCCCCCTTGGGGAAATATGTCTCTCGACATCTTCGAGAGAATCCCTAAGCCATGAGGGTATCCTCTTATTTGAAATAGGTGTATCAAAGGGATGCATAGGTCCTTCAAGATCAGGCATCAGGTCATCCTTCGGCTCTTCCAGCTTCCCTTCTTCTTCATCTTCTCTGTCTTCCTTGGAGCTAGGAATATTTCTCACTTTCTTGAGGGAAACATCTTCATCGAAGGTGACATCGTGGCATATCTCCACTTCTCTTTGACCAGGCACATAGATTCTATATGCCTTAGAAGTTTCACTGAAGCCCACAAAATTTCCCTTATTTCCAGAAGCATCCAAATTTCTTCTCTTTTCTTTCGGCACATGAAAATAAACAGGACAACCAAAACTCTAAAATGAGAAACATCAGGTTTCTTACCAGAGAAGACTTCTTCGGGAGTTTTGGAGTCCAGAGCGAAATTCGAGCATCTGTTTTGAACATACACAACAATGTTCACAACTTATCCTCATAGAAACTTTGGAAGACCTTGGTCACATAGCATGGCGCTGGCAACTTCCACAATGGTCTTGTTATTTCTTTTAGCAACACCATTTTGCTCAGGAGTATATGCAGTTGTGGTCTCCCTCTTAATGTCAGCTTCACTACAAAACTCATTAAACTCATTTGACTCATACTCGGTCCCATTGTCGGTCCTCAAAACTTTGATTTTCTTCACGGTTTGATTTTCCACCAAGACTTTGAAGGTACGAAACCATTTGAATGCTTCATCCTTCTTCTTCAAAAAATATATCCAGGTCTTGCGGGATAATTCATCTGTAAAAGTCATGTAATAGGAACATCCTCCCAAGGATGTCACATGCAACATACTAGATAAGTCAGAATGTATCAACTGCAAGATATCAGTTGTCTTTGTGACACTTAAGGGGAATGGTCCCCTTGTATGTTTCCCTTCAACACAACCCTGACATATACCTTCATGATCATCTTTCAATTCGGGCATCCCTGTCACCACCTTCCTTGCTTTGGGAAGGGCTTTGTAATGAATGTGTGCAAACCTTCGGTGCCATAACTCTGTTTGAAGAGTTTAATCACATGTCATAGCCCCCAATGGACTTCCTCCAACGTGGTAGAGTGTATCAACTCTAAAACCAATAGAAAGAGCTTCCTTGAAGTTCTTCTTCCACATAATTACCTTTCCATCAACGAATGCCGTCTTGAACCCTTTTTCTTCCATTGTCGAAATGGACATAAGGTTCTTCCTCAAATTAGGTACACACAACACATCTTGTAATCAGATGAATTGACCTTGAGATAAATGGAGGGTCACAGTCCCTGTATCTTTCATGGGATAGGTGGAATTATCTCCAAGGATAATTTCTAGATTAGTATCCTTCTCAACGAAATCAGAAAGGGCTTCTTTGTAACTAGTGAGGTGCCTTGAAGCACCACTATCAATTAACCAGGCATCCATGGTGTCGGGTGGAGATGCAGCAGAGAGGGAAGATAGAAGAATAAAATAATTTCTCTTATTATCAACAACATTAGACTCATCGTACCTTGAATTTCTTGACCTCTTGAAAGGTTTCCTATTTCCATTACGATTAGAGGGAGATTTCCTTTTTCCTTGGAACCTGTTGTTCCTACTATTCCTTCTCGAGTTATTGTTGTCATCATCCTTGGGAGAGTCCCTTCTATTAGGGCACTCTCTTGCATAGTGACTTGTCTTGTTACAAGTGTAACATATTCCCTTCCTTCCTTTGGGCCCTGTTCTACCATGGTTCTTCTTCTTTGCATGAGCGGCGAATGCAGTAGCGTCACTTCCATTACCATTAGAGGCATACTCCATCATTATTGTTTCCTCTTGAGTGCTTTTTGTCAATATTTCATCAAAATCAGGAATCACATTATTATTGAGAATAGTGGTATTGAATACATGATAATCACAGGGGAGACCTCCAAGTGCAATAAGAACCATCTCTCGATCAGATATTGCTTCCCTAATAACTAGGAGGTTATTCCTGATTTTAGTGAACCTCATAAAATAGGATTGAATAGATTCATCCTTACCCTTCTTGATATTCTTCAATTGATTCTTAAAGAATAGGATTTGATTAGCATTGCTAGCCCTGAACATGCTCACCAGCTTATCATACATCTCCTTAGATGTCTTCAACTCAGAAATGTAAGCAACCAAGTGCTTATGAATAGAATCCTAGATAATCATCTTTGCTTTGATTCCCATTTTCTATACTTCGTCTTCGTGGCAGCAACTGCATTTGATGGAGGTTCTTGAATCTTCCCCTGTACATAGTCCATGACATATTAATATTCTAGCGCCAAATCCAAGGACATCTTCCATGCATGATAATCACACATATTAGTCAATTTATCATCAGCCTTGAAACCCTTGTAGGTTGAGGAGGCCATTTTTCCTTGATAATATTTCTTCCTTTAAAGATAGCTTCTAACACCAGCTTGGAACCTTGGACTTTGTCTTCACCTCAACTCTGATTCCATGTTAAATTTAGATAACAATGATGTTCTATGCTTGATGCACTTTTACTTCAATATTTCTTAGGCCCAATACAAATAGCAATCACATAAACGTGAAAGTAAAATGTTGATAGAACACAATAATAGATCAATAGAAGACAAGCCAAATATAGATTAGATTTACAATTCTTTATGTCCATCAAAGATATGAGATATTGTTGCGTTACGACGGTCAGCAGGATGCTTCAACCAAAAAATTATTTCTTGGTCACCCAACACTTTCATGTGTCACACCCACAACCCTCAAAGACAACTCATCACAAGTCAAACCAGGGACAACTCAGAAAAGTCAACGCAACAAACTAGGGCTTCGGTCAAACAGCCCGAAATTCTTCGATTTTAGTGCCCAGTTGTACGACCTCCTAAAATCAGAATTTCTATAGAAGATTGAGTTCAAAAAAACAAGGGTTGACCATGGTCAACGCTGCAGCAGAAAAGCCCTAAACAGATCAGCTCAGAAAATAGAAAGCCCTAAACAAATCAACACAGAAAACAACAACTTTGCTCCACACGTGTGCAGGGAAAAATGCCTCCAAAGACTATCGAACCAATCAGATCACAATGAGAGAATGTGTGATGAGATGATGAGAAAATGACCTCCAAGTATCTCCAATTTATATTCATCATTGAGGGTGTGTGATACATCTCTTAGGAATGTGGGATAAATCTGGCCGACCTTGCACATGTGGAAAATTAATTCAAAATCGATGTTCTGCTCATTTGATCAAAATGATATTTAGATCAATCTTGCACCTCTCCGAAAGAGGAATCCAAAAAAAATATGAACATCATCATATGAGCAGTGCAACATGGATTTTGGACCTAGTTGCCCAAAATTAGCAATTTATGTGTTCGATGAGAAGTGTGTTGTGTCCTTATTTGGACAAGTTTGTGATTGTGTTTATTGATGGCATATTGGTGTATTATAAAAATGAGGAAGAGCATGTTGGGCATTTGGCAGCAATGTTGAGCTTGTTGACAAAGCATCAGTTGTATGCTAAGCTTAGAAAATGCAACTTCTTCCAGACTGAGGTACGCTACTTGCGACATGTTTTCTCCAAGGAGGGAATTGCAGTAGATCTAGAGAAGATAAGGGCCATCATGGAGTGGGTAGCTTCTAGGAATGTAGATGAGGTGATATCGTTCATGGGATTGGTAGGTTACTACAGGAGGTTCATCAGGAACTTCTCATAGATTTATTATCCCATTACATCATTGCAAAGGAAAGGTAATAATTTTGATTGGACAGAGGAGTGTGAGGCTAGTTTTTAGCAACTTAAGAAGTTGTTGACACATGCTCAAGTTCTAAATATTGCAGATCCGGACACAGAGTTTGTAGTGTGTATAAATTCTTGAAAGAGAGGACTTGACGAGGTCCTTATGTAGGATGGGCATGTGATATGCTATGAGTCACAAAAGCTAAATGAACATGAGCAGAACTACCCGAAACATGATCTTGAGCTAACAACTATCATTCATGCATTGAAGATGTGGAGGCACTATCCTCTTGGTAGGCAGTTTGTATTGATGAGTGACCACATTGGGTTGAGGTAATTGTTTGATCAACTGAATTTGAATGCTAGGAAGGCTAGATGGTTGGGCACGATCAACGAGTTTGGCTTCGAGATTAGGTACATCAAAGAAAAGGAGAAAAGGGTTGCATATGCTCTTAGTAGGTGGGTACAGGTAAACTACTTAGCAGCGATGAGCTCATATGGGACAAACTTACATGACCAGATCTTGTAGGCAGGTCAGCAGGATCACATGTATACAAAGATTGTACACAGGTTGCAGTAGAGTACAGGTACATGTATGAGTGTTGCTACAGCTACAGGTACTGGTGTTGGTACATGTATAGGTACAAGTGGTGGTATAGGTACAGGCACATGTACACATGTATAGGACTTGGATTACCGTCTCACTATAGATGGATTGTGTTAGTATGAATATTAATTCCAAGTGTATGAAAAAATACCACTTTAGCTGTGCATAACAAACAACCCTAACAACAGAAATGACTGCTAATATCTTCAGATCTGCAGCTAGGTGATCAAGATAAATGCTGCAAAAATCTATATCTATGCATTAGAATACATTAAACAGTAGAAAAAACAAGATTTACTCCATGCATCCAATAGACAAGACAAGAATATATCAAATGAATTTTGTATTAATGGCACCTGGGAGGAAAACACAAGAGGGTGTTCCCGGTTCTCCTCCATGGGATGGGTTCTTGTAATTCCTCAACACTTCAGATTTAGAATTCCTCTCTCTTGATGGTGTAGAAAACCCAGACAAAAATGAAAAAGTATGGCTATGATGGTGGATCAATAGCTAGACCAAGAGTTGAGATCCAGAGTGATCTTTAGGCAAAAAAAGGTGACAAATGAATGGGAAAACCCTTCTATTTATAACAAAATATTGAGTTAGTCTAGATATTGGTGCATAATTAAAATATTATTAACCAAATCAAGATCCAAATTTTATGGAATATTTTATTATATTTGTTGGAGGGAAAAGGAATTTGACTTGGGTCAAATCCCTTTATTTGTAAATAATAAATAAATAAATCGTTTATTTACCATTTTAAGGATGTGGTTAAGTAATAATAAATAACTAAATGATTTATTTATCATTTTAAGGATATGGTTGAGTAATAATCAAATAAATAATGATTTATTTAATTATTTAAGGGAGATTTAGTCATATTTAACAAAAAATATTATTTAAGTAATGTTTAAATAATTATTCTTTAGAAAAATAATAAAAAAAATAATGATTTATCTAATTAATTTCCTTGTTTTGGGTTAAATATAGCCAAGAATATTAATTAAACTGCTGTTTAACTAATTATTCCTTGAGGAAAATCAAACAAATATGGATTTATTTAATGTTTCCCCATGGGGTTTCCTGTTTAGACCATAAACAACTTAATAAAGGTGGTTTTACTAAGTTATTTTCATAGTGAATGCAATTATACTTGGGGTAATATTGGTCTTACATGGTGTACTTGGGTCCATCTAATACTAATGGGTTAGATGACCAAAAAATTGTGTAACAGATTTCCCCCCAGCGTGTGAGCGTCAGGAACTAATCGTATGACCGAAATATGTTGTAAGAACTCAATCACTAGACATCAAAGGCGAAGTCAAAGAGAGAGTAATATAAGGTATACCAAAGTGCTGAAAGAACTAGAGCCTAAGGAGGCGACTTGTAGGTGCGACAAGTCTTTTTGATAAGTGAGTACTTGCTATAGGCAGCGGGGGAGGCATACCTATGCCCGTCGAGGCAATAGTAAAAACAATAAGGCATCCGAAAACCACGGGACGAAATAATATAGGATATGCTGGCATAAACATGAGCCAGATAAATAACATGATAATGAATCCCACATACATAGTGTGCCTGGGTAACAGCCAAGACTTGTACAATAATATCTGAGTACATGAGATATAAATGCAACCCAGATGCCCCTGAACACAGGAAAGGGCTCTGAAAATCTGATTGACACATGCAAACAAAAAGGCACATCAAATGCATGGAGATGCATTGAAGGCTGTAATGAAGAGGTCATCTGAGTGTGTGGGGGGCTACCTGTAGGGCCACCCCTCATGAGGGCTGAGACATCTCACACACACCTGGGAATCACTGATGTCAGCTGCTGCATCATTAAACCATCGAGTATACGGATCTCGATCATGCTGAAAGGAGCTGGAGCTGAGAAACAATCAAGTCAAATAGAAATAAGGAGTCCCTTTGCCTGATCCGAGGCACTGAACAAGAGTGGAAACTGGAACCAAGGTACACCGCCCTGCCCTCTAGACCTGTATTATGGAATGAATGAGCTGATGTCGACAAAAGGAGGTCTGCCATAGGTGAGGTAATAAGGGATCCTCAACTAAAGCACGAGAGAAAATAGTAGAGTGATTGACTGACTGACACCAATGATGATGATGAAATGGGGGGGACTAAGTTGCGAACGGACGACTTACATTGTTAGAGCATAAATGGCATGGATGACTTGGCAGCGACTGACAAAATATCATGAGGGATAGGGGACAGTGGGACTAAAGGCCATAGTGTGCGAAATGAGAGAGGGACCAAGCAATGGAGGATGGAAGACTATAGCGGGATGCAAAGGGACTCGGGATAGATTTCATGAATGCAATGATGACTCATCTCGGATGCTCTAAACAAGGGTGACTCGATGGTGCTGCCACACAGAAAAGGTCTAATGGGGACCATAAAAACATGAGTACAAGATGGTAACTCATGACGAAAGTCGACACGAGCGTGGAAAATAATTGAGGCAAAGTGGTGCCCTCAGTACGAGTATTGCAAGTGAAGAAATTTGATTTTGAGGAGGAGTGAAGTGACGCTTCTTGGAAAAAGGGTGTCCTGGTGAAGTATCAAATCACTAAAAACTAATAGATACCCATTTAAGGGCTTTCCAATGGTACATACGGTTCATCAACACTGAGCTATGGTTTGGCCGCAACAGGCGAAAGAAAAATCAGGGGTTTTCCCTCCCAATTCACTCATTTGCAGGTGGAGCTATGGTAAATGTAGTGATGAGAGAAGGCCCTAAATCTTGTGGTGATTATAGCAAACAAAATGACCGTTGGAATTGAGAGCAATCAACTGCAGGTAAGAGGCCTAATCCTACTCTTTCATTTCAGTGGATTGAAAGTTCAGTTTAGGTACCCAGAGCTCATGAACAGGCCAGGTCGCACTTTTTGGGGTCTACTCGTGACCTGGGTAGCAGGTTTTGGGCAGAAATCTGCGACCTGTCCCAGGAAATGACCTGAACAGTGGGACTTGTCAGAGAAAGGGGTTTTCAGTGCTATTTTTGGCAGAGATCTGGGATTTTTATGGTTGAGGGGCATAGGTTCCCCCAAGCATGTTGTGGACATGCCAAAATGTATCTAGAAAAAGGGAAATCTAAACACATTTTAATGATGTGGTGCGCCCTTTTTTTTCGTTATGGTTATGCAGTTTGAGAAAGGAAATAGACAATTACCAATCTCTTTTGGTACTGCATATATCAATCAAATGGACTTTAAGTTTCTGGGTTGGCATACATGGTGTTACGATCCCAAAGAGGGCACTGATGTTCTCCTAGAAAACCCATAGGTTGGTCAACCACAATGTCTATGAGACTGGGTTGCTGATGTAATATGAAGAAATTATGAGGGGTATCATCCCTAGAGTGATCTGAAGTGATATGGGGCTCTAGAGGTTCTTCTAAATGTGGAAGAATAATGGTACTAGAGTCGACATGACCAGATACACTAGGAGAGTTGTGGAGAATTTCTTTTCCTGGTCTCTCAAATATGGGTGCCCCCTTACCCAAACATTGGGTGTCATTTTAATGGCCACAAGGTGTATGTGGTTCGAATGCATGGGTTCGATGTCAGGGGGGATAGATAAAGTCAGGGGTGGTGACTACTTCCATAATGTCGTCATCGTAATAGAAGATGGGATGACCGGTGGAAGGAATACCACCTGACGCGGTGAAGTTACCTGACTCATCATCATGAGAAGAGAGGTTCACATGCGCATCGTCACAAGTGGTGACAAACGAATAATCAGATAAAGGATCTATCGATGTTGAGCCCAGGGTGAACACTGAAGGGAGGTCAAGAGAAACATCAGGGGAAGTATCCAAGGGGACTTCTACCGAGGGTCTCATGGATGATGATAGGTAGAAAATGGTGGGTGAAGGCTCCGTCATCAAAACATCAGGAGTGGAAATGTCAATGGGAGCATTCGTGTCCTCTGGTTTTGTCAAAGAAAAACGAGAAAATAAGGGAGCGGTGGACTCGTTGCGTGTGGCCTTGAATTGGCGAACTGCTTCCAAAGAGGAGCGGTACTCTTCAAGGCGGGGACATAGGTGAGTATAGTGGCCATGGAAATCACACAAAGCGCAAGGGTGATTTGTGCGCAAAGACTTGAATTTCGGGACTGAATCCGGTATAATGACATATACCTCTGGGATATCATACTTTAGAAACGTCTCATTGACCATGGACTTAAGGTGAGGCAACTCCAGACAAGTATGGGTGGCATGGCTGGCGACATCACACAAAGAACATTGGATGGTACGCTTTGGAGGCCGAAAAGGGGCAGGGTTTTTCGGGGCAGCCTTGTCCTTTGATGCCCCCTTGCGAGCTTTTCCCTTCTTACGCGAAGTGGTCGCAATGGGAGGTGGTTCCTGTTGAGGTGAATGAGGCACTGTTGCAGAGGGAGAAGTCATAGGGACCGGTTGGACCGGGGTCAAGGTAAGATAAGGTTTGGGTTGACCAGGTGGGGTAGCGGCTGGAGGATCAAGGTACCAAACGAGAATCCCAAGGGTCAGGTTAGGAAGAGAGAGGGTGGCCATAACAGGTCTATGTACACTCCTGGTGGGGGAGTTGAGAACGGTATCTGACCAGAGGGGTAATGACCAGGCGGGATGGCTCCAAGATGGTTAAGGCCTGGAGGAACCGTTCTAGGAGGGTAAAGGGGGTCATGAGTATCAGTTGAAGGTGAAGGGCTAGGAGAAGAAGGTTCAGAAGGCTGATCACAGGACATCATGAGAATCTGGTAATCAGGGGAACCAGATGGAAGAGGTTGAGTGGCCACCTGACCTTCAGGTGGTTGGGTAGCCACAAATCCATACTTTGCATCCATCTGTGCCTGAGGGGGTGGTGACTGCTGTTGTGGGGGTTGAGAAGGCGAGGGAGGCAGAGGTGCTGATGCTGGAGGAGCTGGAGCACCAAGCTGCAGATATAGATAATAAGGGGGTTGGGTAACAATGTGGTAAACAGGAGGTTGGGCCAAAAGAGGAGGCATGTCGTATCCTGGATACGTGCTACCGAGAGGGGGAAAAGTGTGGGAGGTGCTGCCCCCCCCCAGGAAAACCATAACCCATGGGAGGTTGAGCATATGGATGAGAGAGAGCTTCAACGATACCGTCAGTGGCATGAGGTGCCCCCGGTGCGTTGGCACCACCGGGTCTAGGGAGATCAGGTAGAATGGTATAAACATAACCCGTATGAGCGTAGATCAGGTCATATTTTAACGCCATTTGGAGGGTGGCTTCTTTGGTTTGAGGAAAATGTGATGTGACATCTTTCTAGATAGGAGGCAAGAGAGATCTAAGGAACCAGTCCATGTAGACATGGTCTTCGAAGGTAGGGGATTGAAATAAGATCTTTCTTCTCCACCATTCTCGGACATGATCGGATAGGCGGGTCGCAGATGATTGACGGAAAGAAGTCAAAAGTTCGATACCAGTGTCATAACGAAGGGGAAGCTGGAAGTAAGATAAAAAATCCTGGGCACGAGTCACAAAGGTGGTATGAGAGGAAGTGGCCTGATCAACATACCACTTAGAAGCTTCACCTGTAAGCATTCATTGGAACAACTGAAGATTGACAGAGTCATCGGTAATGGAGTTAGATGAACACCATGTGGAAAGATCAAACATGATTTGAAGGATATTCTCCAGCAAGGCCTTCAAACTTTGGGATGTCGGAAGGGAGCTTTGTTGGCATAGTAGGAAAACTAGCGTCATGGTGTATAGGGTCGTTTATCAATTGGTCCAAGTTGGGGAGGCTGAGGCCTGCCATGAAGGGGAGCAAGGGCGCAGCCGGGGTAGTGTCCGTAGTGGTCCCACTAGTGGTATTCCCAGCCTGAGGGCTGGGGTTGCCACCAGCATAAGGTCTTGCACCAGACATGGTGAAGGTATCAGGGGGAGAATCGAAGGTGGAACGAGAAGGAGAAGCCAAAGGACCAGAAGAAGAGTCGGTGTGCAGACTTGGTGGAGGACTAACTCGAATCCTATGCGGAGGAGTAAGTCTTCCTACCGGAAACTGAGGATGAAGACCAAGAAGTCTTCGGGATAAACGCCTTGGTGGCGCAATGGTGATGGCACAAACATGGCATAAAGGAAAAAGAGACCGACAAGGGCAGGGAGGTGCATGATCAATTGATTTCAATGTTTTAGAGTTTTTTTTGGCAGTGTTAACCAAGCCCTTTTTCGCTTAGGGTGTGTGTGTAAAAGTGTGTAAATTTTAATTTTTAAACACAGACGTTTGTAGAGAAAAATAAAAAGTGCTATTGTATAGCTGTAAATAAACCTGCAAATGACAGTATATAGGCCTGCAAAACAGAAATAAAAAGCTAATAATGCAATAATCTAAACCCAAGGAGGCAGGTCTCTCAACAAATAGTCTATAGGTGAGTAAAAAAAACTAATCAAAACACACTAAAAAATCTAATAGATCTAAGGTCAAGAGGGACAGGGATCTAAAAGAAAAAATCTGCTTGAAAGTGGGGTAGAAAACAGTAACAAATCAGAGGAAAAGTTGTTGTAAAAGAGGTGGAAAAAGGCTATCTCTAGGAGGGAAGCATAGTGCACCCTAAAGGAAAACCCAAACAAAGCTAAATGAGGAGTTTTGGATGGATAACAAGTCGATCTGAAGCAGATCTGAAGGTGAGGTATCAGATCTGAAAAAATGTCTGAAGACTCTGAAATTTCAGACAACCTACAGCAACAAAAAATCTTCCACAAAAAATGGAGGGTACTGAAGCCCTAGGGGGCTAGGTTCCCACTTAATTGAGTAAAACAGAACAAGTACAGGTCCAAAATGGGCGGAGATGGAAGTTAGAAAACCCTGAACAGAGGCTTAGACAAACCCAGCAAATTTCAGAAAAATTCCTGCAAAAAGTCCAGGTCGCAGTTTTTGACCTGTTTTCAGCAGAGATCGCACTTTTTGGGCTGTAAAGCATGTGCTGGAGGTCCAGGTCGTAGGTTTTGGGCTGAAAAGTGCGACCTGCACTTCCAGCACTCTCGGCGGAAAATTTCAGAAAAAGTTGCCATCTTAGCTGCGGCTGATGTCTGTCACCTGCGCAATAGGTCCGAAAACACACAAAAGTCAAATTTTTTATCGTTTTAGGGTTTTATAGGTTAAAAAAAACATTAAGAAAAGCAAAAACAAGGGGCTGAAGAGAAATCCTAGGGTTTGAAGCAGCTGGATATGCAAGGATCAGAAAAAAGACAACAGTTGTAATCGTAAACCCGTGTGGAGTCACCAGTTGTTAATATGAATCTTAATTCCAAGTGTACGAAAAAACACCACTTTAGCTGAGCATAACAAACAACCCTAACAGTAGAAATGACTGCTAATATCTTCAGATTTGTAGTTAGGTGATCAAGATAAATGCTGCAAAAATCTAGATCTATGCATCAGAAGACATTAAACAGTAGAAAAAATCAGATTTAATCCATGCATCCAATAGACAAGACAAGAATATATCAAATGAATTTTTTATTAATGGCACCTGGGAAGAAAACACAAGAAGGTGTTCCCGGTTCTCCTCCATGGGATGGGTTCTTGTAAGTCCTCAACACTTTAGATTTAGAATTCCTCTCTCTTGATGGTGTAGAAAACCCACACAAAAATGGAAAAGTATGGCTATGATGGTGGATCAATAGCCAAACCAAGAGTTGAGATATAGAGTGATCTTTAGGCAACAAAAGGTGACAATTGAATGGGAAACCCCTTCTATTTATAGCAAAATATTGAGTTAGTCTAGATATTGGTGCATAATTAAAATATTATTAACCAAATCAAGATCCAACTTTTATGGAATATTTTATTATATTTCTTGGAGGAAAAGGAATTTGACTTGGGTCAAATCCCTTTATTTGTAAATAATACATAAATAAATGATTTATTTATCATTTTAAGGATGTGGTTAAGTGATAATAAATAAATAAATGATTTATTTATCATTTTAAGGATATGGTTGAGTAATAATCAAATAAGTAATGATTTATTTAATTATTTAAGGGAGATTTAGTCATATTTAACAAAGAATATTATTTAAGTAATGTTTAAATAATTATTCTTTAGAAAATAATAAGATAAATAATTATTTATCTAATTAATTTCCTTGTTTTGGGTTAAATATAACTAGGAATATTAATTAAATTGTTGTTTAACTAATTATTCATTGAGGAAAATCAAACAAATATGGATTTATTTAATGTTTCCCCATGGGGTTTCCTATTTAGACCATAAACAACTTAATAAAGGTGGTTTTACTAGGTTATTTTCATAGTGAATGCAATTTTACTTGGGGTAAAATTGGTCTTACATGGTGTACTTGGGTCCATCTAATACCAATGGGTTAGATGACCAAAAAATGGTGTAACAGATTGGCCAGATTTAGAGACAGGAGATATGTGTCAAACAATGGTGAGCTCAAGAAGGTGACATTGAGAGAGTTTCATGTGAAACCATATTCGGGTCACACATGCTACCAGAAGAGACTGACTGCAATGAAGAGATTCTACTATTGGCCGAATGTAAAGAAGGATTTGGTGGAGTTTGTAGCCATATGCTTGGATTTTCAGATGGTTAAGGCAGAGTGTAAACATCCAAGTGGACTGCTACAAATGATTGTGATTGTAGAGTGGAAATGGGAGGTCATTTCCATGGACTTCATCACGGGTTTGCCTAAGACAATTAGATATCATGATTCCATCATGGTTGTTGTGGAAAGGTTAACAAAGGTTGCACATTTCATATCAGTGAAGACTACATACTCAGCTAGTGATGTAGCACAGGTGTTTATCAGAGACACAGTCAGATTGCATGGTGTTCCAAGGAAGACTGGGTCTGATAGAGATGCAAAGTTCACTTCCAAGTTTTGGAAGGAGTTGTTTGCAAGTTTGGGCACCAAGTTGGCCTTCAACACAACTTATCATCCACATATAGATGGACAGACTGAGAGGGACAACATGATACTAGAGGATATGTTGAGGATGTATGTGATGCATCAACAACGCAAGTGGGAAGAATATCTTCCACTAGTAGAGCTCTCCTACAACAATGGGTACCAAGAGTCATTGAAGATGAGTCCATTTGAGGATATGTATGGGTGGAGTTGCAACACTCCTATCAGTTGGAGTGATCCAATTAACAAGGTACTGATTGGACCAGAGATGTTGGCAAAAATGGAAGAAAAAATGAAAGAGATCAAGAAGAACTTGAAGGCGACACAAGATAGGCAGAAGAGTTATGCATACATGAACATGTTGTTCAAGGAGTTTTAGGTTGTGGATAAGGTGTACTTGTGTATCAAGCCCGAGAAGATCTCCTTGCGGATTGGATCATGTGCCAAGATGGCACCATAGTTTTGTGGGCCCTTGAGTATTAGTGAGAGGATTAGACCAGTGGCCTATCGACTTGCACTGCCTCCCACAATGAAATTCCATGGTGTTTTTCATATATCTTTGATTAATAAGTATGTTAAAGATGTTGATCATGTGATTTACTGGTATGTATTGTAGGTGGAACCAGATGGAGTATTCCAGTCAGAGCCTCATTGTATCTTGCAGAAAAAGGTGCTCATGCTTCAGAATAAAGCAATAGAGTAAGTTAAAGTGCAATGGAAGCACTTTATACCAATGGAGCTACATGGGAGATGAAGAATTAGATGTGGGCCATGTATCCTTCCTTGTTTCCCGGTTGAGGAAAAGAATTTTTGGTGTGATGTTGGTATTTGTTTAGCATATGTGTTGGTGATGTTTTGATATATGTTTGATGTGGTGTTCGGGAGTATGTACATATGTATATGGATGTAAATATTGTCATGAACTATGTTATAAAACTCCAATAATAGGTATGGGTGTAATTTCAATATATTTATCTTGTTGCTATGATATCATGTTGTTGTGTTTTCATGATGGGTTTCTTTTCAGCAGGGTGACCATTGAAAATAGTGCATTGAGGTATGATATAAAGCTCAATGAGAAGTATGTTTTATTCCAGCGGTTTTGTTGAGATATATGTGTGACAGAACACTGAGGACGATGTCCCCCAAGGGGGAGGGTTCTGTAACAACCGTGCTGAAAATTCCATGTAATAAAAGTTAAAATAATAACCATGGTTGATGGTACACTTATTCCAAGCTAAATGTCGGGAAAAGCATCCCAGGGGGTGTTCATTTGGTTTATTATGGCTAAGAAAATTGGAAAAGGCTATGGAGAAGGAATTAAAGAGGGAAAAAGTATTTTTGGCACATTTATTTATGAAAATAATGGATATTAGGAGAAAAGGGAGATGAAAGGTCACATGTTGCATGTGAGGATAAAATCGAAGGAAAATAATGGAAAATGAAGAAAACAGAAGCATCTTTTATAAAAAGGCTTCTAAGAATCAATTGGTACCCTTTGTTAGTGAATTTTTTGGATCTCTCTCATTATTCTCTCTCTCTCTTTCTCTTGGACACTTCAAGTTTTCTTGGAGCACTTGGGCATTGGAGCAAGAAAGGAAAAACAAGCAAGGAAGAGCAGGATCAAGCAACTACATCGAGATTCTTTGTAGGTATCGATTTGCATATGTGATTCCTTGCTAGGTCTAGTATGCATGGTATTGCAAGTGGTTTCTTGTTGTCTTGGCATGGGTTTTTCCAGGTGTGACAGTGTATTCATATTGGCCTTTCCATTTTTGTATAACTTTGTTGAGATGGGTTCCTCATACTTTGGTTGAGCTGGATGGCCGGATTGGATTCGAAGCTGAGTGGGGTAGATATCTGAAATGAAAAACGCATGGCCTAGTGGTCCCTAAACCATACTATGGATCGCGGTAAAGCATTTGGCCTAGTAAACCCCTACGCTATACTGTGGGTTGCGGTAAATCCAGATTATGTGCCTCGGTGGGCCTAGTAATCCTTGCTGGTGAATGGAAAGATATATGATAAATCCAAGAGGTGGATTTCTCTCCATTGGGCCTATTAGTCCTGAGATGGGATGTATTATAAAGCCTATAGATATGGTCTCAGTGTAGGGCCTAGTGACTCCTAGATCATACTATGGGCTACGATAAATCCTGAGAGACTATGAGGCACTAAAATTTCTCATGGTGTAGGAGGAGAACTCCGGTAGCATCCATGCTTGTTTGGTTCTTTTTCAGTTGGTTATGAGTCCCACATTCATGCTTGGAATATGGCATGGGGTTGATTGGCTAAAGAGAGATTTTTCTCAGCCAATCTATGGTCGGGTGGAATGTGGAAGTCGTATCTCCAGTTGGTTTTTACACTCATTAATGAGAAGCTCATTCCTATTGTATTTGATGTATAATTTCACTAGTTATTATGTGGATTCTATTGTTGTTATTGTAGGAATTTACATGGTAAGTTCCTTATATCAAACACCAAAGGTCACGACTCACAAACATATCACAAATCAGTACACCAGTATATCACATGGTTAAAACCCTCGAAGAGGGAAACAATCCACGGGCTGAGCCAACGCAACCACTTTAGGCAATTTATTAATATAAAAAGAAAATTTACATAAGCTTCTCTCATAAACAATTACCGGACAAATGAACCTCCATGCTCTTTAAATAGAGATCATGGACCAATTGGGTGCGGAGCCACAGATCAAGTGTCGGTAATATCGAGGAGAGAATGAACTGTCGGATCACTACATATCGTGACCATCGGATTATAAGTTACAAATGTACATAGTAAAGAAACACACTTTACCTAACTCTATACTAGACCAAGTTATGCTTAACTATTTCCTATGTGTCAGAATATCCTAAAAATTATATCTATTGTATTTCTGTTGTTATTATGCTAGTTATAAGCATGTAATTTATTAGTGATGATGTATGGCTATTTCCATGTTTTTTCTTGTAAATGAATGCACGTTGTATCTATGGTCAAATAGATTGTATAGCAGCTAATGATGTAAGGGAGAAATGCTTCTTAGTGATTCTCAGATAAGTATGAGATCCCTATGTTTAAATCTGTTGTTTAAACCTTAGATGCAATATTTGTGACATGTTTGACGAAATTCCTATCATGGATAAGAGGGGTCGGGGAGTTATTGATGATGTGATTGCTTCCATACTTTTTTTTTAATGGTATTTATCATCTCTTATAGTTTCATGAAGTTCTGGACATTGACTTGGGCTCTGGGCTAAAAAGGTGGCACAAATCTCGGAGTTGCATGCACAAAACTGACCAAACCGGGCTCTGGGCACTACCTTGCCTTGGCATGCCCGCGGCTATAAGCTTTTGGCCGTTGTCTTGCCTTGGCGTGCCCACGGCTAAGGCTCAAATTGGTCAAAAATTAATTCTCCCTTAGGGTTCAGGGGCTTGGAAGGTTGGGTTACCTCTTGAGGATGTTTTTGATGTTGTGTAAGGTGTGTTTGTCTTGTTTCCATTGGTTCCACTTCCTTAAGGTCATTTAGGAGGTTGAATCTCATATTAGTAGCCCTCGTTGCATGTTTACCCCAGTTGGCCATTTCTTTGGAAGATGTGGGAAAATGGTGTTACACTTTCACAAAACGTGTTCATACATTCATATGTCAATGCTTAATTTTGTTTAAAGTGTTTGTACATTATTCTCCTTGGAATGATCTTCAAGAGCTATCAAGTATTCACCCTTACTTGTATTATCCTTTGAAATTTTCTTAGAGGAATTGACTCAAAGGAAATTTGTTAGACATACTTTTTCTTTCTCTAATTTCTTAAGGTTAGATGTACATAGTTGTGTTTTTGTTTTTTTAGTTTTTTTCTACCGCCTTTACTGATGCATGCTATATCTCTGATTGCAGGGGAAAAGATGATGTGATGGCTACATTGGAAATATACATATAGTTAACCGTTTTTTCTGATGCAAATTTTGTATAATGTGTATATAGTAAGACTAGAATTAGTTTGTGTTGCTTTAATTTCAAGTTTTGAATAAAGAAATGATGGTGAATTAGGACTTTAATCATCATATAAATAGTTATTTTTATTTCATTTTAAGCTTTATCTTTAGTTTTGATCTTTAACAAGCTTATTTTGAATGAATATAAAGATCTTGGTGATGTCATCATAAACACTTTTGTAAACATGATTGCACCATAATCAACCAGGTGCGCTACAACCTGTTCCCGTGTTCTCACCTGCGAAAGACCTGCGGAAGTCCCGTGTAAAGCGCCTTTGCCTTTAATGGTTCCTCGCTCGTTTGCGGAAGAACTGCAGAATTACCTTCTTCCTCTACACATCAAGACTCTTCAGTCTCAAATCTCTGATATCAAGACGCCAATATATACGACTAATCAAAAGATACTTATATTATAATATTTTCATACATGGTATTTGTAATTTTATATTTTTTAGTATATGATTTCTTTTAGAATAATTGTAACATATTATAAAATAAATAAAAAATAATAAAAAGGATATTATTTTTAAGTTTTTTATTTTCAATATTCATGTGATAGTTGTATGGACCTTGTGAATTTTTAGGAGTAAAGTTAGTAGGGTCATATTAGATTTAGAAATGAGCTCATGGGCATTTGTTTGTATAGATCAACAATTGTTTATTTATCTTTACAAAAACAAATTACGTTATCTTGCATCAAGTTGAGAAGATTATTCACTCCGCTTTATGTAAAAATTTTAGTGAGCTCATCATATAGTTGATCTTAGGTATGTGAATAGGGTCATATTGGTAGTTTTCAATCATGGTTTCTTTATTCGCATTTGTGCTAAAGACATTTGTAGATTTGAAAATTACTTTGGGATTTGCTAGTGAATCTCCATTCTAAAATAAAATATAGTTTTTTCCCCTTCTTATTAGAACAATTTATCTCTTGACTAAGGGCGAGCTTATCTTGTTCTTAGTCAAGATAGGCTTCCTTTTTTGTTCTTTTGCATCATAAAATTAGTTGCATTTGATTATTTTATTCTTTAAGTCTCCTTGCATAGGAGCAAACCTCACAATGGCTAGACCGAGCCCTGGTTTCAATCAAACCATAAAGGATCATCTCACCTAAATGATATTATACAAATGACTCATTTTTCCCTTCAGTCTGTTGATCTTGATAATTACCATGCATAAACAAATTGAAGGTTGTCCTTGTGTATATTGTACATACTAGTTTAGGTTAGGTTAACTTAGGCTATTTCTAGGACATAGGTAATTGGAAACCCATTTGAACCAATCAGGGTTGTCATCACAATGGAAATGAGTCTAATCGAGACTTTGATTGGGTAATTCCTCACGCATTGAGCCAGGAAATTTCTAGGCTTCAACAAAACCCTAGCCTCTTAAAGCTAAGGGTATGTCAATGTTAAAAATGAAACCCTAGTTTACTTAGGAGTTGTTGATAAAGTCTAGAAATATTATTCTTTTGAATTTTAGTGTTTTGATAATGTCATGGTAAAAACCCTAGTCCTTTAGGGTTTACAGTTAATGTCTAAGTTATATAATGAAACCCTATATTTTTAGGGTTTGGTGAATTAGTGTTTATGAACAAAACCATTGTAATAACAAAGTAAGATCCTAGGAATAAAACCCTAGGTGTATATTTGTTAGTTTGATCAAAACCCTAGCCTAGTCAAAATTGTTGTATATCTAACTTCGTTGTATCAATGGTTGCATCTTGGGTTTTCCTAGTAGATATTGATGTGAAATGATAGTACATCCTATATATGTATATGCAAGTATGCTAACTTAGTTGTTCACACTCATGTTTTAGTTTGTGAAATCTAGGGTTTGTAACAAAACCCTAGTAGAGATTGATATTTTAGGACATGATGATATTTTTTTCGATTATTGATATGATTTATATTTTATGATAAAATATAGGGTTTGAACCAAACCATAGTAGAGTCCGACATGCAATTCTAAAAGCATATTGTTGAAACCTTAGATGTATAATACTATGATTGGATTGTCATTATTTATATCTAAGGCTTTGTGTCTTGAAGATGGAGTTTAGGGTTTATCACAAAACCCTAGAATGTTGTTGAAGTCTAGAATATAAAAGATAAGGACCTTGCTAAATATAAGCCTAACTAGATTTAGGTATTTGATGTCAAAATATTGAATGTTTTTATGTTTCCATTGTAAGGACATGATTTTGTTATAGATAAATTCATGCTTCTGTATATTTGTATTTGGTTGTACTTGTTATTAAAGTTTTGCAGGTACATAATCTTCAAGATGTTGAAGATATTCATAATTGAAGATGATAATGATGAAGGAAGCTCTAAGAATGATAATGATCAAGATGGCCTTGATGTCATGAGAAACAATGAAGCCTTTAAAGGTGGAAGTTTCTTCGATTTTATAAAAGAAGGAATTTGTTGATCTCCCTAAGTTGAGAGGGAACTTGGATATAAGAAAGGGTATATATCCCTAGTTAAGAGGGAGGACATATTATGACAGTCATAGAGAATACCTTGAATAAATAACGAAACCAAATAAGTGGATTTGCAAACAAAAGACTTGAGAATTGTTGAGGTTGTATTTGGTGTTACCGAAGAAGTGAAAGAATAATAAATCTTCCGACAAGTTATATTTGGATAACTTAAAGATGATATATGTAGCACCAGAATTATTTAGTACACCGAAGTTTTATGTTTACTTGCATATATATTTTAAGGTTTATCATTGATCGGGGTTGTGATTGTGCAAGATCTCTCCATAGAAAGGTTGAACGTTTGAAGCATGCTTGGATTAGTGGATACGTGTATGGTTTAGTTGATAATGAGAGATGAAGCATCTTGTGGAAACAAGATACTTGGGAGGACATATGGTGGGCTTATGTGTTGATGTCTAGATACAGAAGTAGAGAAGGTGGTGTTGGTCATGGAGCTCTGATCTTGGATACACACCTAGATCACTGGGTTGGTGTTAGAGCATAAAATTTTGATGGTACCTAGAGTGGATAAATCTTGAGTACACCTTAGTCTCACCCGATTAGAGTACCCTGGTCAGGTATCTAACCTATAGCACTACGTGTGTTGTGACTCATCATAGAGTATATAATTTTGAGATCTTCGATGTACATATGTATATATAATTATGAATACCTCCATAGTTAAGAGGAAGTGTTGAAAAATGCAACTACTATTGGTCTTCATAATTGTATTTGAGTCATGTTGTAATGTATTTTTCAAAAGAAAGAAAGAAAAAATATTATAAAAGAAATTGAATTTTTAAAGAATGATTTTCGTGCTTGGGTCAATGGTTATTAGGTCAAATGCTCAATTGTAGGCTTCTATGGTTTATGTTAAGTGTCCTTGTCCATGTCATAATGTAACAGACCCTTATTGGGCATTAATAATCAAGAAAAAATAATTTATTTTTATGTAAAATATGTCATTTAGGCCTCCTCCACCAATTTAGCCTCAATTTGGAAAATTTAGCCTAATTAGGGAGGCAAAAACCACTATAAAAGGGTAACAACTCAACTCATTTGGAGCACATCAACCATAATTTCGATCTGCAATAGTTGGAGGCAGAAAAAGGGTGCAAAGTTCAAGGAAGAGAGAGAAAACTATAGTGAAGGATAAGGAAGGATTTTTCGTGCAAAAATAAGTCAAGTTTTCTCTCTATACTCTCACACATGTGAAATTCTGAAGTTGTTGGGGAGTTCAGAATTCTAGATCTACAGTTCGGCCGAAATTCTGGATTGTTGTTGGGATGTAGTTGTTAGACAGGAAGAGACTACAAAATTTTGTTGAATCATATTGAAAGGTTGACTTAGTGGAGGAAGAAGGTATTTTGTTTAGGTCTAAGGTATTGGTCTATCTCAATTTGCTTAATGGAAGCGATTTACTCGATTTTCCCCTAGAGATGTGTTTTAGCCCTGGTTGAGTGCCTACATCTGGTATCAGTGATCTTCATGATTTGATTTGATGATTTCTTAATGAAACAAATATAAAAGAAGAACATAGAAGAGAAGATAATAAAACTATAATAATATCATAAGTAATTATCAATATAAGAGAATATTTCTTCCTTTCTGATTTTCTAACATTTGGGAACTTATTTGAGCCTCTATTTGTTGACCTAAGCCTATAGATTGAGCCATAAGAACCCTTAAATTTAATTTCTTGGAATTATACCTTAATCCACTCAAAACACTAATTATTGCATACTTATTCCCCGGTGAAACCTTCTTGTGGAATGCTTAGGGGCATTTAGCTTAAGTCAAAATGGGTCAGATATACTATGGAAGCTTCCCTTGTGATGAATTTTTTCCATCACTAAAATGAGGGGAGTTGTTGAGGCGATAGTGGTAACACTCCCATTGTTGCACTCAAACTAGGTTGCTTAGTGAAGCTTTGCACTAAGATTTTATATTTTGTGGTAACATTACACAAAGTCTATATCAAACCTTCATATCATAATATTTTTAGGAATATCAATGTGATTTAGTATAAGGGATGTAAAAAAAATGATTAATGTAAATATAGGCTTCTCTCACATAATAAAGTATAGTGGGTTGTCTCTCATATATTGCATTTCATATAGTATGTGTAATAGTTTTTTAATGTGGAAATGTACAACCAATTTTCACTATTGGGGTGGGAAATGTGCAACCCATTACATGGAATTAGTTCATTTCCCTAATTATTATATATTTCTCATGTGTTTCATAATAGATTACATAGTGTTTGAATGGTCCAACTATATTTTCATTAATTTATAGTTTCAATATGTTTTAGATGATATTCTATTAGATTTTATATTCTTGTTCAATTTTAAGCAAAACAAATGGCATTGAGGCAATACAAACTTCAAAAAAAATGTTTTAAGGAGTATCTTCTCTTCTCATGACCATAACATTAAGATTTATGGTCATATCCAAACTGTTGGTGTACATGCACATTTCCCCACACACATTTTTCTACTATTTAGGAGCTCTACTATTTATAATATATTTGTACCATTATTTATAGTTGGTATTATTTTAGCAAGCATATGACATGGCAATGACATATGGTAGTGACTGTGCATTGAAATGGCATCTAGAGCGCGCTTTCTTAGCTATAATAAGCTCTTAGACAAGTGCACATTATCTCTTCAATATCCACTTTTATTTTAGGAGTTTTGACTTGCATGTCTCTTTAGTTACACATGCATGAGTTGCATGTGCAGCTGTAGTGTATGCATGAGTTATCCAATTGTGCATGTATAGTTAACTAAGGTTTGTCATACATCCGTAGTATGCATGAGTTTTATCTTGTGCATATCTAGTTAATTGATGTGAATGACTCGTTAAATAAGAATAAATTCAATTATGACCACTTAATTGAGACTAAGAGGTGTTAGTTGATATCGAGTGGTATTTTACTAATGTTTTACATTTGCATGAATTAAGGAACCACACCTAGTGCATAATTCCTCTTTCTTTGAGAGAGTTCTATATATTGTACTCATTTAATGTAATACAAACAAACCTTTAGTCTCTTGACAAAGAATTTGAATTGTTATTTCAACGTCTTACTTTGTTTGAGTGATTTATTATTCTCTCTTCTCTCTTTGTCTTCCAATTGGTAGTGTAGTTATTTCACTACTACTAGATCTTGTTCTTATGCTTAAAATACTATACGGTATCAAATATTTCATGATACCAAGGATTCAAAATCTAAAACAAATTTGCTGGAACTAAACAAGATAGAAAGAGGATATTTTGATATTTCATTGCAAAAAATTATTTTATTTGGTATAATATTCTAAGTTATCATTTGTCCAAATTCAATATTTCAATTAAGTTCTAATAATGACAAAGAATAATAATTCATTTTTTATACACAACTTTTGATCAATAAATTAAATTAAAAGCTTCAAAATATTTTATTAATAAATTAAATAAAAAGCTTCAAAATATTTTTGGAACATAACTAATATTAAAATATCCAATGGATATTTTAGTGTATCTTAAACTATGATTATAAACATTACAAACTTAACTTTCACACCCATTTTAAAAATATTAATAAATTAAACATTCTAATATAGTAGAATAAATATCTATAATTCAACACAAAAACTCATATTGGAATAGAATATGAGCTATTAAAATATTTTAAAGAAGAATTCTCAACACAAAACTCATATTGGCATAGAATATTAGTTATTAAAACATTTTAAGGAAGAATTATAAATCAGTATGGGTAAAAATTTTCATCTTCACATTGTGATGGTGAATATGGAATACATCCAACATAATTCCAAAACAATTGTAATAATCCATATTTATTATAGTAGTATTTTGATGGTGAAGTTTAAATATAAGTGAATATGGAATAGATCCAACATAATTCCAAAACAATTGTAATAATCCATATTTATTATAGTAATACTGTGATGGTGAAGTTTAAATATAATAGCATAACTTTAATTTTGCAATAAAATGGAAGTTCACGGAGAACTTTTGAAAATTCCCTCTTAAATATATGGATAAATAATAACAACATTTGAAGAACTTGGAAAGAAGAGAATGAACAAAAAATCGTCAAAAGTAAATTATGGTTTTTAAAATATATATATATATATATGAGAGAGAAATAATAAATTCCCTTTAAGAGTTGTATTGTAGCTACTGCAAAAACCTCCAAGATTTTTCTCTCCTTAAAATTTTTGAGCCCCAATGCTTGTGAAAAGAGAAATCAGACATAAATTCACCTTCTCTAAAACATCAGGTCACTAAGTCGGTAATATGGTTAACTTTCTTGAGTTGCGACCCCGCGACCTTGCAACCCCCTAGGTCTCCAAGTCGCTGGGTCGCGCACCAGTCCAAAATCAAACATTCGCGACCTCGCGACCCTACGACCCTGCGACCACTTAGGTCGCAAGGTCGCACATATTACTAACACAGCTCATCCGCGACCTTGCGACCCTCATTAATTGCCCACACATGCGACTCCTTTATATGTAGAAGGGTCGCATAGGTCGCATTTGACCTGCGGGACAGAGAGAAAAAAAAAATGCCTTTGAAAAACCAGCTGGAGCGCGATTTTCCCAGGTAAGTGCCTGATCCTCTTGCTATTTCTTTTTTAGAATAGATGTTACTATTGTTTCCTAAACATAGCCTATTTTAACTCTGTATGACCTTGACCAAATCCTTTAGCAATCCTTCTGCAAGCCTCCCCTCCCCCGGTTTCTCTTTGAATATTATGTTAAGCTTGCCTACCCCTCCCCCCTTCCTAAGACCTTGCCTAACTCACCTGTGAAAGCTCTTACAACCTTGTACGACGATTTTTTGTGGACACCATGCGTGTTTTCCAAGCATTTTTCCACTGCGCATTCGCAAATCCATAGAGCGACCCCGCGACCTGGCGACCTCGTCGCTAAGTCGCAGAAACGCTAGGTCGCATATCATGAAAATACAAAGTGGTGCGACCCAGCGACTCAGTGACCTGGCGACCTAGTCGCGAGTCGCTAAGTCGCTAGGTCGCAATTCCGCAAAGTTTCTAGCCAACGTGACCTTGTGACCTCGCGACCTAGTCGCAGGTTTCCAAGTCGCTAAGTCGCCCTTCTGTCGAGTTTTAAGCCAACACGACCTAGCGACCCCACGACCCAGTCACAAGGTCGCTAGGTCACAGGTTAACCCACATCCTTGGAAATAAATAAGCAGATGTAGAAACCAGCCCACATATTTAAAAATGATGGCATTTATCTTATCGTGGGATTGTTTTATGAACATGCTAGGGGATATTGAAGCTGAGATAGAGCGCATATCGATTTCGTCAGCATCAAGTGACATGGGGCCGCCGACAGTTCGCAAGAGGAACAAAAGTCCTGAGATAGAAATCTCAGAGGAGGAAAGACCTGTCCTTCTTCCCCCCATCTATGGAGACACAAATTGCATCTTCGGTAAGGGGGAAAGTATGAGCTAGTACCAAATCTACAAATAGTTTACTCAGGCTAAATTTCCAGAGGACCTCCCTGACCGACAGATATATGTTCAAGTTAAACGATCCAAATTTCACTACGCAGGGGCCCACCCGCCGGTGTTCCCATGCGCTGAGCTGATTGAATGGATTCTACAGAGAGTCGACCCCAATATCTGGGTCATTCAGGACCATGCCAGGAAGACTTTCGCCAACCTGACGGGACAAGACACCGAGTTCTATTATGCACTTCCCGCCCGTGAGCAGACCTTAAATGATGAATGGGCCACTACTCATGCAGTTCCCATATCTGAAAAGTTGAAAGGATGGTGGGAAGACCCAGAAATATTCCGGCTCAAGAAGGATCAAGAATATTCGACAACGGGTCTCAGAAAAGTTTACAAACTCGTAGTTGCGATGTTATGCAGGATGTATGGCCGCCCAAACGCCACCTTTTTCAATGGCACATAGGTCTCTCTAATGTACGCCATTACCGTGTACAATACTCATTTCAACTGGGCTAACATAACAATAGCATCTCTCAAGTCAAACATATCTGCGGCTTTGGCACCCGATGAAGGGTACCCATCGGAATTTTACAAGGCATCTTATCTCCTAGATGCAGTATGTGCTAGGTGCCAGTTTGAAGGATGGTCACATAATTGGGACTCAGAGAATTGCGGTCCAATTCACAAAGACCTAATGGTGTTTTTGGATTCAAGATATAAACAAGACATGGAGTCAATAGCAGGTAGCTTCATCCCCTCCCTCTACGTGAAGCTGTTCGGACAAGATCCCCCATGTATGTCCAAGCGAGCCATGAATACAATAACTCAGGTGGCCCACTGGTTTCCAGATACCGATAGCACCTTCCTCCAAGTTTTTGGGTCACTCAAGGCCCCCCATGCATTGCCTCGCTTCGTTACGGACAAGCTTCTCCTCCAAGAAACTTGTTATCAAATGTCAGGTGGGTTCTCCAAAGTCCTCACTAAAGGCAAAAAGAAACCATGGCCAACCTTGCCACTCACCATTGGCGCCTACGTGGTAAAGGACTTCAGAGAAGTAGAAGCAGAAGCCGAACAGATAAAGGGATTCTATCTACCTCCCTTAGAACACCACACATATGATCCCGAGAGAATCATCCCCACACACTGTAAGTGGGCCAAATTGAAATGGAGATATTAGCATACTGACTGCCTGAATGAAGACAAAATAAAGAACTGGTACAATAAGGATAGAAAAATAGCTCTAGCAGAATCAAGCAATCAGGAGGAACATGACAACAAGACTCTGGAGGAAAGAGCTAATGCAATGGGAGGAGCCTCATCCTCCATATATAAGAAACCAAATACTAGTACAGGCCTCAACCCTTCCACCCAACAAAGAGAAATGGAAGCCAAAGTTAAACAAGAGGCCGAAAAGAGGGCAAGAGAAGAGGAGGCTAAAGCTAAACAGGAGGCCAAGGAAAGGGCAAGGGAAGAAGAGGACAAACGAAAGAAGCAAATGAAGGAAGAGAAAAAGAAGAAGTGGGAAGAGGAAAACCACAAGAAAAGGGAAGACGAACAGAGGAAGAAGGAGGAGGAAGAAAAAGCAGAAGCTAAGCACCGGATGAAAGAAGAGCAGGAGAAAGCAGAAGCAAAGCGTCAGCTGAAATAAGAGCAAGACAAGGTAGAATCATAGCGCCAGTTGAAAGAAGAGCAGGACAAAACATAAGTAGAGAATCGGTTGAAGGAAGAGCAAGATAAAACAGGAGCCAAAGGGAGTAAGACATTGCGCTCAGAAATAGAGGGACAAACAGAGTTGCCACCCATTGAGGTACCTCAGACAACTCCTGCCCGTTTTACCCTCTCAGAACTGGGTACCTCCAAGGATCTAGATGAGGGAGCACTTGATCTCACTAGACTCACCTATGATCAATTCACGCATAAGATCACGCAGGAGAAGAGAAGATGTTTGGCACGGGACCCTGCAGTGCCCCTCGCAGCCACTCGAGGAAAGGACATAGTCTTGGACACCAGGACTAACCCCGTCATGATTGCCTCAGCCAGTACCGCTTTTGCAACAGCTACCGAGGAGAACGTTAGCAGGATGAACAGAGAGATCATGTCCTTACAGAAAATACTGCAGGCATCTGAACTCAAGATGACCCAAGCATAGCAAGAAAATAAGGCAATGCAAGAGGAGGTCATACAATTTCAAGCCAGGGACACACCTGCTAATGAAATATGAATCAATATACTGGGAGAGATAGTCACTTTGGAGGCCCCCATGACGCAGGTTTATGAACAAATTTTTACCATAAAGCAAACTGTAGCACCTCTGCTAAAGGCTCAGGCTGAAACTAAAAAGAGGAACACGCAGCTGAAATAAGCCTCTACTGCATTGGAAAAGATATTAGAGTGGTCCAATAGGTATCCACAAGCCCTAACCACATTGTGTAGAAGAGATTAGATTGCTACCCATAATGACAAAGTTCAGTTTCAGATGAAGGTACAATCCAAGGAAAAGCTCATCAAGGATCTAGAGAAGGTAATGTCAGCATATGAACATTTGATTAGTCGCATCGACTTAATGGCCGAGGTACACCACATCCCTTCTCTGGGTCCACTCGGAGAAGAGAAAACATGGGAAGAAGTCTCCAATGATATTCAAATTTTTTTACAACCCATAAGGAAAGCAGCCGCCTCGCAAGACCTGTCGGTGTCAAGAGAAAACATGATTCAATTCACTGTAACACCGGTCTGGATATATACTAAATTGGCCTCCTTATCGAATCAAATCACAGTCAAGAGGGAAATTATGATTCCAAATTCCCTCAAATGTCTTCATAGATTAAGAGAAGACATGCCTCAGGTCTCCCCAGTAGCTGTGGATTATCGAGCTTGGTAGACCTACCTCAGAGAGCAGCAGCAGATAGATGTCCCAAGCCTCGCTATCACCCAACTACTTCCATGATCAAGTCAAAAATAGCAGCAGGTAAAGAAGGTCGTAGGTCACATCAACTGAAGGGTCGCAGGTTGCAACCACAGCCGAGATCGCAGGTCGCATTTCCCTCAAGTTGCAAAATAAACCAATGGTTGGGAAGGCGAAAAGTCAGGGATACCCAAGGGTCATTTTTGTTCTATAAATACTCCCTTCCGGGAATTGTAAAGGACATTTTTTCGAGCACTCCAAAAGAGTAGCGATCGTATAGCGTTGAATGCACCCTTTATTGAATGAATACAAGCACTTGTTGTGATTCCACTCTTCAAGTTGATGGGAGTTAATGTGTTAATATTGTGAATATTTTTCCCTATGCATCTGTTATCTTTCTGATTAAATCACCCGTGTTTCCCACTTATATCATTTCTACATTCAACTTACTAAATGTTGTTAATGATGTTAAGTTGTTCATATAGAAAATGTTAAGTAACTTTGTTATTAACATTTATCTCATCGCTGGAAAACGCTCAAGGAAGTGAAAGGCACTCTAACCATAAAGAATTGTTTCTTCTGTGGTTTGAATGGTTTTCCCTTACAAACATGACCTTGATAATGTGCTGCTAATATATTTTCCCTGGCCGCATGTTTGTTTAATTCATCTTGCTATTCACAGTGTTTTATTTTCATTAAGGGCTCATCAACCATTTGTATTGTACCACCCGGATAATTGTGCGTTCACAGGTTTGTAGGGCTCGTTCGTGTCCGAGAAAAGGAGTATTCAGCAATAGCCAGACCCACACCCCAGACGGGATCCCTATCACAAACGGTATAGAGTCTAGTTGGGACTTTACACTGGGGAGATCCCTTACTGTTGGTTGGACATATTTTCGCGTCAACAAATTTGGCGCTAGAAGGAGGGCCTGAATGGCAGGCTCCCAGCACACTAGTAACATCCCATTACAAACTCCCAAAGGGGAGATCATGTATGAAAATACCGGCCCTCCACCCCTGGAAAATTCCCAGGAGGAGGAAGCCCCTTACTACGAGGTTACTTTAGATCAGTTAAGGGCCCTGCGCGCTATCGCCCACAACCTTGTCAAGGGTTTACAACGAGCCCCGATCACTAGTTCCTTGGCTAATCCTAGAACTCCCGTAGTTAACCATACTCGCCAAGGAACCCTTGTCAACTCCCTACCTCAGCTTGTGGGTCTTATGATCGAAGATTATGGAGACGCAGTTGAGCAGAATTCTGAAGAACCCCCAGACAGCCCTAGGGAGGCGGAAGAGGGCGGCCCTCAAATCACAGAACCTCAACCCAACACTAGCCCCCAGCTAGACTAGAATTTGAATGAGAACACTCAAACCAACAACCCACCTGGGGGAGGAGTTAGGAGGGGCCGGGGTAACAGAGGTAGGGGAGACAGAGGCCGTGGACAAGGCCAAAATTTCGACCACCACCACCAACACCGAAACCAGAACAGATTCCCTTTTCTCTACAACTGGAGAAACATCAGAAATGTAGGAAACCGTGGAGAAAACAAAGACATGCAGTCCCACCATGAGGGCGAGGGCTCCGGGTGTGGCATGGGTAGCGTATTCGAAATTGAGAGGGGACATGTATACATACTACGCTATCAACTGGCCAAACGTGTGCAACCTTTGGCTTGGATGGCCCAGTCCCCCTTAGGTATCCAAGGCCCCCTCCATGACATGCCACGACACCCTGAAAAGCATCTCCCTAAGTTCGACCCTGAGAAAGGTACTTTGGCTGAAGATCACATTAGCAACTTCTACTTGGCTTTATAGATGATGAGAGTAAAATATGATGACGTAGCATGCTGGATTTTTCCTCATACTCTAGAAAATAAAGTAGTGACATGGTATCGGTCTCTCCCTGTTGCTTCCATCCCTTCGTGGGAACACTTTTGTCGTACCTTCCTACAAAATTTCTTGAAAGATAAAACCCCCTCGATGCTCCTCACAGAGCTCAGTACGTTGAAATGTCAGAAGAAGGAGAAGGTCAAAGAAATTAATCAACGTTTCACCACTATATTGAACAAATTCCCTCCAAACATGGCCTTAGATGATTCCATTACCATGGGACATTGTCGTGTTTGTGAAGCGCGACGCCAGAGCTACCCTGGCAGCAAATTACACCACTTCCCTTGCTGTCGAAAAGGAAATGCTATCCATAGGTGCCATTGACCATGAAGGACGAGATGATCAAAAAACAACCACGAAGAGAGCCCAACCCTCAAATCATAAATCCGGAGACAAAGATAAGGATCCCTTTGATTTCAAAAGTATCACAAAATCCCTCAAGTTGCTGACCAACGAAGTCTCCGATATGAAGAGGAAGAACAATGATTCTATCCCAACTGCTAAAACGCAGAAACATTTCTTCAGAAAGAATAATCCCACCGTGAACCGGCCCCCGTCAAACTTGAGTGCAGGTCTCAACGTTGAAGAAATCGGCAAGGACAACTTTTGGTCTTTTCATCAAGCCTCTCACTCAGAGAAAACTTGCCCCCAATGGATTAATAGCATGATCATCGTGGTGAATCAACTTCTCGAAGACCAAACCCCTGGAGATCTGGAAGAAGAGGCTATTTCAGACAATGAAGAGGCCTCCCCCCCAGATGAGGATATGGTTTCCACCGTCCTCGCTTTTGAGGTCATTCGAGAAGAGTCTCTCTCTTCCACATCTGGGATAAACTTGGCCAAAAACCCTAAATATAAACCCCCTCGAAACTATGGTTTGAGGAGCAAAGGCTCAGTCCCTGAACATTCATTTGAAGAAAAAAGAAAAGATTTCTTAAGGAAAATCCTGCCACCAAATGCAAAACACCAAAGAAAGACTCTTGAAAAATTTAGTCCAACTAACCCCAGAGAAGGCCCCATGGCTAAAGCTTCATCGGTTTCCCCTAAAACCATCACTGAACTTGCCTCGCACACAGATTCGGGTTATAACATTATCGAGGATATGAAGAAGACTCGGGCCAATATTTCTCTCTACGAGCTCGCTCGCATTTCTAACCAACGAGATCTTATCCTCAAGGCCTTTTCCAATCTACCAGCAACCAAACCCGTGAGCATCACATCTGCCCAAACTGCTTCTAGTCCCCAATCCATCGTAAATTCCATAAACGCCAACTCCAGGGGATCCACACCACCTTTCCTCCTCTCTTTCGAGCTCTTTAACTTCAATGTACATAATTGCCTTGTTGATTCTGATGCATCCACGAATTTTATGCCCTCGTGTAAGAAGTTAAACATCCGCCCTGAGAAAACTGATGCCAGGATCATCCAACTCAACAGATCTCAAGTCCTGGCAGTAGGTGAATTAAACAACGTCATTATGTGCCTATCCTCCGATTCTAGAGTGAATCAGTGCATCGAAATAGTAATCGTGGATATCCCCAAGGCCTATGGCCTTCTGTTGAGCAAATATTGGTCCAACAAGCTGCAGGGATACTTTGCCATTGATTGGTCCCACCTTTGGCTCCCGTACAAAGGCAAGAATAATCAAATCTGGGTCGAAAGTGAGCCATACATGAAATATACTATGACCGGCCTGGATGTAGCTAACGAACCAGTTAGTTTCGCATAAGAAGAGCTCGGTATGTGTTTCTTAGAGTCCATCTTTGAGTGCTATCAAACTCCCCAATCCCCGGTCACTCAAGACGTCCAGTCTAAGCTATTTATGGTTACTGAAAAATCCTCCGCCTCAACAAAAGACCCATTAGAAACTGCTGCCTCGAGTACAGCCCCAATGTGCTCGGACAAACTTGTCAAATCAGAAGATAAAACATGGAACTTGTACTATGATAGTTCCAAAACCCAAGGCGGGGCTGGCGCAGGCTGCATCTTGTTGGACCCCCAGAAGAACAAGTTTCTAATTTCCTGCTGGTTAGAGTTCCAGTGCACGAATAATACAACTGATTATGAGGCATTGCTACTCGGACTACAAAAGGCCATAGATCTAAAATTTCGTTGTTTAAAGGTAATTGGTGATTCCAAGATTATCACTCGTAAGGTACGTAACACCATCCATTTCTTGTCTCCACATTTGAAAGGTTACCAGCAAGAGGTATGGCGTTTAATTTTTGCTTTTGATGCCTTCGGTATTAAATCTGTACTTAGAATGCATAATGCAGCAGCCGATACACTTTCCAATGCTGATGTTAGGTTCACCCCACTTAGAGATGGATTTTCTATTTAAGTTATTTACAAGCCATCTGTACCAGATAATGTTACTAATTTCGTTTTCAATGATGACCAACAAGTATTGGATTTCATGCTCAACACAGACGTATTAAAAGATGCAGTTATAGAAGAAGAGGATCATGATCGAGCTTTTCAGGAGGAACTACGAGATCAGAAAGAAAATCCCACACCCAAAGGGGTCGTGTCACTCGAAAAGTTGTTCGAACTACATAACCGTTTCCGAGGGCCCCCAAACACGAAGGTGCAAAGTTCCACGTTAGCGCACTGAAAAATTAACCTCAGGACATATAAGGATCCCAAGCTTGTCAATCTGGGTAATAAGTGCACCCCTTAGGAGAGGCAAGCATTCATCGGATTATTTAAGAAAAACTAAGATGTGTTTTCTTGGACATATGATGAGCTTCGAACTTATGACACACAGATCATCCAGCACGTCATACCCATGAAGGAAGGAGTGAAACCGTTCCAACAGAAACTGTGAAAAGTACACCCAGCCTTAGAACCGATGATCCAAAAGGAACTAAAGAAGCTCTTGGATGCAAGGATAATTTTCAAAGTTAGACATTCAACCTGGGTGTCAAAATTGGTCCCTGTTCGTAAGAAATCTAGCGAAATGTGTTTGTGCGTAGACTTCTGGAATTTAAACAGAGCCTCCAACAAGGACAACTATTCGGTCCCTCCTATGGAGAAAATACTTCAAGATGTATCAGGGTCGAAAATGTTCTCTCTATTGGATGGGTTTTCAGGGTATAATCAAGTACTAGTGGCTGAGCCCGATCTGCTCAAAACCACATTCAAAACTAAATGGGGAACGTTTGCATTCAGATGCATGCCCTTTGGCCTGATTAATGTCGGCGCCACCTTCCAAAGAGCTATGGACATCGCCTTCAGAGGAATCATTGGGAAAAGCATGGTAGTATACCTTGATGACGTAACTGTGTTTTCAAAGTGCAGATCTGACCACCTACACCACCTCAAGAATATTTTTGAAAGGTGTCGGAAATACGGGAACTCACTGAACCCGAAGAAAAGTATTTTCGTCGTCGCCGAAGGAAAATTGTTGGGGCACATAATAACTCGATATGGCATCGAAATTCATCGCTCAAATACCGCCCCCAAATGGTAAGAAAGCTAAGAAACCATTGCAAGGAATGATTAAGAAAGACGCCAACTTTAAATGGAATCCTCCTGGAAAGAAAAGTTCGATAACATCAAATGAGCCATCGCGGAAGCACCCGCTCTTCATAGTCTGGATTTCAACAAAGGCCTTATCTTGTATACCTTTGCCTCAGATTCATCTTTGGTTGTCGTCCTCACTCAGAAAGATGACAACAACGATGAGCGAACTATATCATTTATGAGCACTGGGTTACAAGGCGTCGAGCTGAATTATCTAGATATTGACAAAAAAGCTTACACGGTATACAAGGCGGTTAAACACTTTAGGCCATATATTTTGAACAATCATGTCACAGTCTTCATGCCTCACCTAGCTGTTCGCTCACTATTCGTATAATAGGAGTTGGGCGAGAGACAAGGCAACTGGATGACGTGCCTCCAAGAATATGACTTGGAATTCAAGCCAACACACACTATAATGGGCCAAGGATTATGTCGGATGGCCGCAGAGGCAGTAGACTCACGGAGCAGTGAATAAGAGAATTGGGAACACGAGATCGACATGTATCAAGCTGATAACACAGCCCGACAAGATACCTCCTCATGGTACGTATATCTCCAACAATATCTGAAACACAATACCATGTGCCCCACTTTAACCACTCAGCAGAAACATGCATTGAGATTGAAAGATATATCCTACCAGCTGGTGCAGGGTAAGCTGTTTCGCAAGCACCACGATGGTGTCATGCTACGCTATTTGGAGTGTGATGAGGCACATAAAGTGTTGGTGGAACTCCATGATGGTCCAGCAGGTGGACACTATGTAGGGGATACCACTGCTCACAAGATCATGCGTGTCGATTTATATTGGCCTACTCTGTTCAAAGATGTGCACGCCTATGTTCGGAAATTCCAACAATGCCAAAAGTTCACAAATAGAGATATACAACCCTCGACCCCATTACAGTCTGTCGCAGTGGAAGAACCATTTCAGCAATGGGGGCTGGACGTGATTTGGGAAATCTTGCCGCACTCTTCCAAGCAACATAGATACATCCTCACTGCCACAGACTACTTCACAAGGTGGGTTGAAGCCATACCGTTGCATCAGGTCAATGATCAAGAGGTAATAGCCTTCATCACCCAATGCATCATGATCAGGTTTGGTGTTCCAACCTCCCTTGTTTTTGATAATGCAACATATTTCTCATTGTTGAAATTATATGATTTTTCTCTAGAAAACGGTATAGTGTTGAAACATTCTGCCAATTATTACCCCCAAGGAAATGGGTTAGCCGAGTCAACCAACAAGAACCTCATCTACATCATCAAAAAGACTTTGTTTTCACAACAAATAAATTGGCATAATGCTCTCCTTAATGCCCTATGGGCTGATCGAGTCACGCCCAAGCCATCCTTGGGAAACTCCCCATTTTTTCCTGTGTACGACAAAGAAGCTACTCTTCCTCCCAACTTATCTCTCCCAACCCTTCAGTTATCCCAAGAGACTCATGGCACCCCTTGCCCTTTCTTGCAAGCCCAAATAGACACGTTATTGAAGCTAGAGGAGGAAAGACTGAAAACCCAAGAAAAATTCACCATTCACCAAAGTCGAATAAAACGATGGTTTGACAAGAAGTCTGCCAGAAAAAAATATTTCAAAGTAGGTGACCTAGTGCTCAAGTGGGAAAAAGCTCATGAGGATAAAGGAAAGAACTCCAAATTCTAGGCCCTGTGGACAGGTCCCTTCTAGATTAAAGAAAAAATCAGCTCCCACACCTACAAGTTGCAGACCCTTGAGGGGAGAATTAAGGTCCTCCCGGTAAATAGGCACAACCTTAAACACTACTTCACCTGATAGCCCTGAAGGGCCGTCATCACACCCTGTACCATATGTATTTTGTTATTTTGTTTCGTTTTATTTTGTGTTATTTCTTGCCTTTGTTCTCAGTTTTTTCTTTGTTTTCAATAAACCGCTTGTTCCTAGCAGGCTCACATTTACCCTGTCCCTTGTAGCATCCCAATGTGAAGGAGGGATGTAGAGGTTACCTAATTGGCAATGATGTGCCAGAATCTGCGCTGGTGAAGAAACGCTTCTGAAGCTCAAAAGGGACATGAACTTTCCTGTGATATGCATTCAGTGGGGAAAACATAGCTAAGTCCTAGGAACCAAGCACAGGTAGCCTTCCTAGCATGCTAGCCTGGGGAATTGCAATACAAAAAAAAGTCTTGGTGTGTTCAGTCACTAGATGGAAAAGGGATAGAGCTAACCGAAGGAGACAAAAGGATATCCGGGAAAAACTAAAAGGTCCTCATATAGACCAGGAGAAACCTCTCTTGCAAGCAAAATAAGTCAAGATCCCTCATCTGCCCTAGGCAAAATTGCCACTATTAAATAAGTGCCTTGAGCACAATCAAATAAGTGAAAACTAGCACATAAATAAGGGTAAAGGATTGAGAAAGGCTTCCTGCGTAGAGAGGCGATGCGACGACTCCGCCGGGGTACTGACCAGGCTCGCTGGCAGTGGAGCAACGTCTGTGACTCTTAAGAAGTGACTCTGCCAGGACCATTAGGTTCGTTGGCAGCGGAGCAACACAATGAGGACAAAATAATTGTATCAGATCTTGGAAATCTCCGAGGAGGCTCCAACCTTTCCCATCTAGTCTCCTAGAATGAATTGTGATACACCCGCTCCATGGGACATGCAGATAGGTGGAGCATACACACAAGGTCCAAGGACAAAAGTAGTGGGACCCATGAAATGGAAGGATCAATAGGCTCAGTCCCACCCTTCACCCAATGAAGCACCAGTAGAGATCCTGGGTTCTACCAGCGAATTTCCATTTTTTGTAGCTGCTACAACAACCTCCAAATTTTTTCTCTCCTTAAAATTTTTGAGCCCCTAATGCTTGTGAAAATAGAAATCAAACCTAAATTCACCTTCTCTAAAACCTCAGGTCACTAAGTCGCTAATATGGTTAAATTTCCTGAGTTGCGACCCCGCGACCTTGCGACCCGCAGGTCGCTGGGTCGTGCATCAGTCCAAAATCAAACATCCGCGACCTCGCGACCCCGCGACCCCTTAGGTTGCAAGGTCGCAGAGTCGCAAGGTCGCACATATTACTAACGCAACTCATCTGCGACCTTACGACCCTCATTAATTTCCCACACATGCGACCCCTTTATACATAGAAGGGTCACATAGGTCGCATTTGACCTGCGCGACAGAGAGAAAATAATGCCTCTGACAAGCCAGCTGGAGAGCGATTTTCCCGGGTAAGTGCCTGATCCTCTTGCTGTTTCTTTTTTAGGATAGTTGTTACTATTGTTTCCTAAACCTAGCCTATTTTAACTTTGTATGACCTTGAACAAACCCTTTAGAAATCCTTCTGCAAGCCTCCCCTCCCCCGGTTTCTCTTCGAATCTTATGTTAAGCTTGCCTGCCCCTCCCCCCTTCCTAAAACCTTGCCTAACTCACCTGTGAAGGCTCTTACAACCTTGTACGATGGTTTTTTATGGACACCATGCGTGTTTTCCACGCCTTTTTCCACTGCGCATTCGCAAAGCCCTAGAGCGACCTCACGTCCTTGCGACCCTATGACCTCGTCGCTAAGTCGCAGAAATGCTAGGTCGCATATCATGAAAATATAGAGTGGTACGACCCAGTGACTTGGTGACCTGGTGACCCAGTCATGAGTCGCTTAGTCGCTAGGTCGCACTTCCGCAAAGTTTCTAGCCGACACGACCCTGCGACCTCGCGACCTAGTCACAGGTCGCCAGGTCGCTAAGTCGCCCTTCTGTCGAGTTTTAAGCCAACACGATCTAGCAACCCCGCGACCTAGTCACAAGGTTGCCAGGTTGCAGGTTAACCCACCTCCTTGGAAATAACTAAGCAGATGTAGAAACTAGCCCACATATTTAAAAATGATGGCATCTATCTTATCGTGGGATTGTTTTATGAACATGCCTGGATATTGAAGCCGAGCTAGAGCGCGTATCGATTTCGTCAGCATCAAGTGACATGGGGCCACCGACAGTTCGTAAGAGGAACAAAAGTCCCAAGATAGAAATCTCGGAGGAGAAAAGACCTGTCCTTCTTTCCCCCATCTATGGAGACACAACTTGCATCTTCGGTAAGGGGGATAGTATGAGCTGGTAACAGATCTACAAAGAGTTTACTCAAGCTGAATTTCCAGAGGACCTCCCTGACCAATAGATATATGTTCAAGTTAAACGATCCAAATTGCACTATGCAGGGGCCCACCCGTTGGTGTTCCCATGCGCCGAGTTGATTGAATGGATCCTACAGAGAGTTGACCCCAAGATCTGGGTCATTCGAGACCATGCCGGGAAGAATTTCACCAACCTGAAGGGACGAGATGTAGAGTTCTATTATGCACTTCCCGCCCGTGAGCAGACCTTCAATGATGAATGGGCCACTACTCATGCAGTTCCCATATCTGAAACGTTGAAAGGATGGTGGGAAGACCCAAATTTTTTTTGGCTCAAGAAGGATCAAGAATATCCGACAGCGGGTCTCAGAAAAGTTTACAAACTCGTAGCCGTGATGTTATACAGGATGTATGGCCGCCCAGATGCCACCTTTTTCAACAGCACATGGATCTCTCTAACGTACGCCATTATCGTGTACGATACTCGTTTCAACTGGGCCAACATAATAATAGCAGCTCTCAAGTCAAACATATTTGCGGCTCTGGCTCCCAATGAAGGATACCCATCGGAATTTTACATGGCATATTATCTCCTAGATGTAGTATGCGCTAGGTGCCAGTTTGAAGGATGGTCACATAACTAGGACTCAAAGAATTGCGGTCCAATTCATAAAGACCTAATGGTGTTTTGTGATTCAAGATATAAACAAGACATGGAGTCAATAGCAGGTAGCTTCATCCTCACCCTCTACGTGAAGTTGTTCGGACAAGATCCCCCATGTATGTCCGAGCGAGCCATGAATACAATAAACCAGGTGGCTCACTGGTTTCCAGATACCGATAGCACCTTCCTCTGAGTTTTTGGGTCACTCAAGGCCCCCCATGCATTGCCTCACTTCGTTACGGATGAGCTTCTCCTCCAATGTTATCAGATGTCAGGCAGGTTCTCCAAAGTCCTCACTAAAAGCAAAAAGAAACCATGGCCAACCTTGCCACTCACCATCGGCGCCTACACGGTAAAGGAATTCAGAGAAGAAGAAGCATAAGCCGAATAGATAAAGGGATTTTATCTACCTCCCTTAGCACACTGTACATATGATCTCGATAGAATCATCCCCGCACACTGCAAGTGGGCCAAATTCAAATGGAGCTATCAGCATACTGACTGCCCGACCGAAGACATAATGAAGAAATGGTACAACAAGGATAGAAAGACAGCTCCAGCAGAATCAAGAGATCAGGAGGAATAGGACAACCAGACTTTGGAGGAAAGAGCTAATGCAATGGGAGGAGCCTCCTCCTCCAGATCTAAGAAACCAAAGACTGGTTCAGGCCTCAACCCTTCCACCCAACAAAGAGAAATGGAAACCAAAGTTAAACAAGAGGCCGAAAAGAGGCAAGAGAAGAGGAGGCCAAAGCTAAACAAGAGGTCAAGGAAAGGGCAAGGGAAGAAGAGGACAAACGAAAGAAGCAGATGAAGGAAGAGAAAAAGAAGAAGCGGAAAGAGGAAAACCGCAAGAAAAGGGAAGACGAACAGAGGAAGAAGGAGGAGGAAGAAAAAGTAGAAGCAGAGTGCAGGATGAAAGAAGAGCAAGACAAAGCGGAAGCAGAGTGCCAGCTGAAAGAAGAGTAGGACAAGGCAGAATCAGAGTGTCGGTTGAAAGAAGAGTAGGAAAAAACAAAAGAGAAGCATCGATTGAAGGAAGATGAAGACATAACAGGAGCCGAAGGGAGTAAGACACCGCGCTCAGAAACAGAGGGACAAACAGAGTTGCCACCCATTGAGGTACCTCAGACAAATCCTGCCCGTTTCACCCTCTCAGAACTAGGTACCTCCGAGGATCTAGATGAGGGAGTGCTTGATCTCACTAGACTCACCTATGATCAATTCATGCATAATATCAGGCAAGAGAAGAGAATATGTTTGGCACGGGACCCTGCAGCGCCCCTCGCAGTCACTCAAGGAAAGGACATGTTCTTGGACACCAGGACTAACCCCGTCATGATTTCCTTAGCTGATACCGCTTTTGCAGCAGCTACCGAGGAGAAAATTAGCAGGATGAGCAGAGAGATCCTGTCCTTACAGAACAGACTGCAGGCATCTAAACTCAAGACAACACAAGCAGAGCAAGAAAAGAAGGCACTGCAAGAGGAGGTCATACAATTTCAAGCCAGGGACACACTTGCTAATGAAATATCAATCACTATACTGGGAGAGCTAGTCACTTTGGAGGCCTCCATGACGCAGGTCTATGAACAAATGTTTACCATAAAGCAAACTGTACCACCTCTGCTAAAGGCTCAGGCTGAAACTAAAAAGAGGAACACACAGCTGAAAGAAGCCTCTACTGCATTGGACAAGATATTGGAGTGGTCCAATAGGTATCTAGAAGCCCCGTCCACATTGCGTAGAAGAGATTGGATTGCTACCCAGAATGACAAAGTTCAGTTTCAGATGAAGGTACAATCCAAGGAAAAGCTCATCAGGGATCTAAAGAAGGTAACGTCGGCATATGAACATTTGATTAGTGGCATTGCCTCAATGGATGAGGTACACCACATCCCTTCTCTAGGTGCACTTGGAGAAGAGAAAACATGGGAAGAAGTCTCCAATGATATTCAAACATTTTTACAACCCATAAGGCAAGCAGCCGCCTTGCAAGACCTGTCGGCGTCAAGAGAAAACATGATTCAATTCATTGTAACACCGTTTCAGGTATATATGAAACTGGCCTCCTTATCGAATCAAATCACTGTCAAGAGGGAAACTCTGATTCCAAACGCCCTCGAATGTCTTCATATATTAAGAGAATACATGCCTTAGGTCTCCCGAGTAGCTGCGGATTATCGATCTTGGCATACCTACCTCAGAGAGCAGCAACATAGATATGTCCCAAGCCTCGCTATCACCCAACTACTTCCATGATCAATTCATAGATAGCAACAGGGAAAGCAGGTCGTAGGTCGCAACCACAACCGAGGTCGCATGTCGCATTTCCCTCAAGTCGCAAAGTAAACCAACGGTCGGGAAGGCAAAAAGTTAGGGATACCCAAGGGTCACTTTTGTTCTATAAATACTCCCTTCCGGGAATTGTAAAGGACCTTTTTTCGAGCACTCCAAAAGAGTAGTGATTGTATAGCATTGAATGCACCCTTTATTGAATGAATACAAGCACTTGTTGTGATTCCACTCTTGGAGCTGATGGAAGTTAATGTTTTAATATTGTGAATATTCTGCCCTATGCATCTATTATATTTCTGATTAAATCACCCGTGTTTCCCACTTATATCATTTCTACATTCAACTTACTAAATGTTGTTAATGATGTTAAGTTTTTCATATAGAAAATGTTAAGCAACTATGTTATTAACATTTATCTCATCGCTAGAAAATGATCAAAGAAGTGAAAGGCGCTCTAACCATAAATAATTGTTTCTTCTGTGGTTCAAACGATTTTCCCTTACAAACACGACCTTGATAATGTGTTGCTAACAGCTTTTCCTTGGCGGCATGTTTGTTTAATTCATCTTGCTATTCACAGTGTTTTATGTTCATTAAGGGCTCATCAACCATTTGTATTGTACCACTTGGATAATCGTGCGTTCACAGGTTTGTAGGGCTCGTTCATGTCCGAGAAAAGGAGTATTCAGCGGTAGCCGGACCCACACCTCAGACGCGATCCCTATCACAAACGGTTTAGAGTCTAGTTGGGAATTTACACCGGGGAGATCCCTTACTGTTGGTCGAACATATTTTCGTGTCAACAAGTTGAAAAGTCAAATTAGAAGGATCTATAGCTTCAAACTTTTGTCATGAGAAGAAATCTACATTAAAATATCCATTCTTAGTAGAAATGTGATTTCTAAATATGTGATGCAAACAATAATCAAACTACTATTTATTGAGTTTGAGTACAAGGTAATAGTCACAACTACATGTGAAGCAAATCACAATAGTCATAACTACATGTAAGCAAATCATATTGAGTTTGCAATATCATTTTACAACGAAATAAGTGTAGAATTAGGTTGGTGTATTACATAACAAAATTTTGCAAAGATTTCGAAAAGCATTAACTAGAGACACATTTGAGCAATTCCTAGTCTCGAGCCTCTAAAGGTTAAATAAATTAGATATTATAAAGACATGTTAGAAATAATGTTTGGTTTATTGTATGTGTGGCATAAAATTAGTTCAATGTAGTGTTTAAATCTACATGTTACTTATAAGTCAATGTATGGAGTTGGGTTATACTTTTTGGCAAGAGAAGGCATATTTAGGTGAAAAAATATGGCTCGATCAAGCATTTTAAGTGTTCGATCGAGCCATTTTTAAGTGCTTAATCGAGCTCCTCGAGCACTAAAAAAACAACTCGATCAAGCATTAAAACTAACTCTCGATCAAGCACTTGTGTAACCCCAAGCACTAAAAAAGAAACTCAATTGATTATTAAAACTAACTCTCGATCAAGCTCTTATGTAACCCCAAGTTAGGAGCTTGATCGACCCTTAAAACTGGAAATTTTAAAATTTATATAAATATGAATAATAATATGCAAACTTTAAAATTGTATGTATTTGATAGTTTAAAAAAAAAAAAAAACAAATTTACTAATTACATTTTAATAGATAATTAACAATGATGTAGATTGATTTCTCATTGCATATATAGCATTTTTGTGTGAAGATTTGAAAATGGATTCTATCCCACTTGCAATTGAAATTGTAATATTCTTATTTTTATAATTTAGTAACTTAAAAATTAGTTTTTAATATAATTTAAATTTTCAATATTATAATTTAAGTAATAAATTTATTATAAATATAATTTAAATAATAAATTGATTAAATGCAAGAAAATTTATCAATTTGATTTTAATAAATATTATAAATTTTTTTAATAAATATTATAAATTTTTATATGAATAAGTGTAACTCAAAAAAGTGAATTTGACAAAATGTATATTTTATAAAATTTACTGAAGATTTAATAAACGCAATTCTAAAATCACACACACACACACATAATGTAATAATATCCACTTGTTCATGAAAAAAATGGGTGCAATAATAATTAACATAGTTGTAATAGTTGTAAATTATAATTAATATAGTTGTAATAGATGTAATGGTAAATTTTAATAAACACAAATCTAAAATCACTCACACACACATAATGCAATAATATCCACTTTTTCAGGAAAAAAATGAGTGCAATAATAATTAACATAGTTGTAAGTTATAATTAATATAGTTGTAATGGATGTAATGGTATATTTTATAAAATTTACCGAAGAGTTAATCAGACACACACATATAGTGTAATAATATTCACTTATCGAAAAAAAAATGAATGCAATAATAATTAGCATAGTTGTAAGTTATAATTAATATAGTTGTAATGGATGTAATGGTATATTTTATAAATTTACTGAAGAGTTAATCAGACACACACATGTAGTGTAATAATATTCACTTTTCGAAAAAAAATGAATGCAATAATAATTAGCATAGTTGTAAGTTATAATTAATATAGTTGTAATGGATGTAATATATGTTAGTGAGAAATTGTTTAGTTTAGTTTGTTGTTTTTTTTTATTATAATTAATATAGTTGTAATGGTAGTGAGAAATGGTTTAGTTTAATTAAAGCAATTGTAATAGTTGTAAGTTATAATTAATATAGTTGTAATGGATGTAATATATGTTAGTGAGAAATTGTTTAGTTTAATTTGTTGTTTTCTTTATTATAATTTTATTTATTTTTATTGAAAATTACTACATTAAAAACTTATAAAATTATAAAATATTTTATAAAATTTACTGAAGAGGTTAATAGACACGATTCTAATCTCTCTCTCTCTCTCTCTATCACACACACACACACACAATGTAATGAGTGCAATAACAATTAATTAACGTAGTTGTAATTATCTCTCTCAACTTGTAAAATGTGATCAAGTGCAGTAATAATTAGTTGCAATTATCTCTCAACTTGTAAAATGTGATCGCTTTGTAATAGTTGTAAGTTATAATTAGTAGTTGTAATGGATGTAATAAATGTTAGTGAGAAAATGTTTAGTTTAGTTTGTTGTTTTTTATTATTATTTTATTTATTTTTATTGAAAATTTCTACATAAAAAAGAAATATTAAATATTTATAAAATTTATTGAATTCTAAAATCTCACACACACAAACACTACACACAACAATTAACGTAGTTGTAATTATCTCTCTTTGATGATGTGACACACACAAACACACACACACATATAATGTAATAATATCCACTTGTTCCGGAAAAAAAATGAGTGCAGTAATAATTAACAATTAACGTAGTTGTAATTCTCTCTCCTTGATGATGTAATTTTACTAAATTATAAAATATTACACACACATATAATGTAATAATATCCATGAGTGCAGTAATAATTAACAATTAACGTAGTTGTAATTATCTCTCTTTGATGATGTGATTTTACTAAATTCTAAAATCTCACAAACACATATAATGTAATAATATCCACTTGTTCATTTACTAAATTCTAAAATCTCACACACACATATAATGTAATAATATCCACTTGTTTAGGAAAAAAATGAGTGCAGTAATAATTAACAATTAACATAGTTGTAATTATCTCTTTTGATGATGTGATTGTTACTAAATTCTAAAATCTCTCTCTCTCGTGCAGTAATAATTAACAATTAACATAGTTGTAATTATCTCTTTTGATGATGTGATTGTTACTAAAATCTAAAATCTCTCTCTCTCTCTCTCTCTCTCATACACACACACACACACACACACATAATGTAATAATATCCACTTGTTCAAGAAAAAAAATGAGTGATTAAAAATTAACGTAGTTGTAATTATCTCTCTTTGATGACCTGATTGGTAATAATTAACGGAGTTGTAATTATCTCTCTCAACTTTTAAAATGTGATGCACTCAATTATGTAATAATATCCACTTGTTCAAGAAAAAAACGAGTGATTAACGTAGTTGTAATTATCTCTCTCAACTTGTAAAATGTGATTGCACTCAATTATGTAATAATATCCACTTATTCAAGAAAAAAATGAGTGATTAAGTATCTCTCTTTGATGACCTGATTGTAATAATTAATGTAGTTGTAATTATCTCTCTCAACTTGTAAAATGTGATTGCACTCAATTATGTAATAATATCCACTTGTTTAAGAAAAAAATGAGTGATTAACGTAGTTGTCTCTCTCAACTTGTAAAATGTGATTGCACTAAGTTATGTAATAATATCCACTTGTTCAAGAAAAAAACGAGTGATTAATGAGTGATTAATGTAGTTGTAATTATCTCTCTCAACTTGTAAAATGTGATTGCACTCAATTATGTAATAATATCCACTTGTTTAAGAAAAAAATGAGTGATTAACGTAGTTGTCTCTCTCAACTTGTAAAATGTGATTGCACTAAGTTATGTAATAATATCCACTTGTTCAAGAAAAAAACGAGTGATTAATGAGTGATTAACAATTAACGTAGTTGTAATTTATCTCTCTTTGATGACGTGATTGTAATAATTAATGTAGTTGTAATTATCTCTCTCAACTTGTAAAATGTGATTGCACTCAATTATGTAATAATATCCACTTATTCAAGAAAAAAATGACTGATTAACAATTAACTTAATTATAATTATCTCTCTCAACTTGTAAAATGTGATTATAAAAATTATAGAAATTGAAAGTAATGATTTGAAAAAATATAATATATGATTGTTTTAATGATTAATGAGTAATTTGTTATAGAATATTTATAGTTAGTGTTTAGTTTTGTATTATATTGTGAACATATTTCAAGTTGACTAGATGGTGAAAAGTTCATAAATGTTAAGTAAGAAACTGTTTAGTTTTAATATTATTATTATAATTTTATTTATTTTTATTGAAAATTTCTACTTAAAAAAATTTGGAAGTATAAAAATATGTTATATTTAAAAAATAAAAAATAAACAAATTATCATTTTTAAGATTTTCAAAATTGAAAAACAAAAAGTGTTAATTTTTAGAAAAAGTATAATTGAACTTATTTCTCCCTTTGAAGATAATAATGTCTAGATTGAGTAAGAAAACACTCTAATTTTATGTAAAAGAAATAGAAAAATGCAATTGAAATCATTTATTATATAAGTACCGTAAATTACACTAATTTTATGTAAAAGAAATAGAAGAAATGCAATTGAAATCATTTATTATATAAGTACCCTAATACACTATCTCACACTTATTATAATAATCACAATTTTTTTCAAATTATTAGATTTATAAAGACAAGAAGAATTAGCTTATTTGATTTATAAAGAGGAGAAGCATTTATCTTTTATGATGCTTATCTATATATTATTATAATTATTTTCATGGTAAAATAAGATAAAAATTGGTGAAATAAAATAAAATTTGGATTTATAATTAAGGAAAATTAGAGGATGGAATATATTTGATTATTTATAAAAAATATTTTTATGGACTAAATAAATCTTATAATTTGCTTAAAGACAAGTATTGAGAGGCATTTCTTTTGTTTTTTTTAGATAATTATGATAGGGGTTGAGTTTAAGAGTTTAAGAGGATTTCTTATTAGTTTAAGAGGATTTCTTTTGTTTTTTTTAGATAACTATGATAGGGGTTGAGTTTAAGAGTTTAAGACGGTTTCTTAAAAGTTTAAGAGGATTTCTTAAAACCTCGATCAAGCTATTTGAAATTTGAATTTACGTTTCTTTTGTTTTTTTTTAGATAATTATGATAGGGGTTGTTTTTTTTTAGATTCGAAGGTTTAAGAGGATTTCTTAAAACCTCGATCAAGCTATTTGAAATTTGAATTTCAAACACTCCTTTGAGCATTTTAAGCACTTGATTGAACTATTGAAGGCCTAAAAAACAAAGATTTAGCTCTTCAAATTCCCTGTAACACCATTTTGTAGCCTAGCAAACTCTAAGCAAAATTTGTCCTTAGCCTAGCAAACTCTAAGCAAAATTTGTCCTTAAGTGGCGGAGTTGATCATGTTGGATTAGGCAAGGAACTCTCTATCCAATGACATATGAGTTTGAAATTTTCAAATTTATATCATATTTTTTATTTAATTTCTCTTAAACATAATGTTTGAAACTTTTTGGACAATTTCAAAGGGGTTAAATAAAAAATCAATAACATAAAATATATACACAACAATTTTTATTTTTTTTTAAATATAAATATTTTTGTTTACTTCAAAAGGGCACTCTTGGTTTGCGAATTTATATAAATAGTATATATATATATTTTTAAATACAAATATCAAAAGGCTACTCTTGGTTTGCGAATATATATATATATTTTTAAATACAAATATTTGTGTTTCCTAGTCTGGTTCAAAAGGGTACTCTTGGTTTGTGAATTTATGTAAAAAGTAGAAAAACTCTTTTGCACAAAAGGGTACTCTTGGTTTTTGAATTTATTTAAATAATAGAAAAAAAAAAATCTTAAGATCTATAAAAAATACAATTGAAATATTACTCAAAATGCAATTGAAACATTACTTCACAACTCAAAAATAAATAAATAAATATAATTTTGCATAGAAAATAAATTTTTAATCATGCTTATATATATATATATATATATATATATATGACTAAATTATGCACGAATGCATATCTCTTAAGATTTGCAAATTTGCAAAAAATTGCAAGGACAAACATTTCATTTAATGGAAAATTGGCATATTATATGACACTAATTTTTTTTACAAAAAATATGATTAGGACAACAACACAATTCTCCACATTGTCTTTTTATTCTAAATCAAAATTTGATAAAAGAGTAAAATTTTGAAATTTCATTGTCACATTTGGCCCAAAAATGTAACTCATCTTCATGCATTCACCATTATGTCATTGTGAACTCTTGGTTTTTGAATTTATTTAAATAGTAGAAAAAAAATCTTATGATGTATGCAAAATACAATTGAAATATTACTCAAAATGCAATTGAAACATTACTTCGCCAACTGGAAAAAAAATTTAAAAAATAAAATTTTACATAGAAATTAATTAATATATATATATATATATATATATATATATATATATATATATATATATATATATATATATATATATATATATATATATATATATATATTATACATTTTAGACTAAGTTATGCATGAACACATGCCTCTTAAGATTAGGACACTAATTTTTTTTGCAAAAAATATGATTAGGACAACAACACAATTCTCCACCTATTGTCTTTTTATTCTAAATCAAAACTCGATAAAAGAGTAAAATTTTGAAATTTCATTATCATATTTGGCCCAAAAATGTAACTCATCTTCATGCATTCACCATTATGTCATTGTGAAAAATTCATAGAATTCATAAAAATGGTTCCATACAAACAAAATGATGTCTCATAGAGTGAGTGGCATGTTTCTTCATCTACCAAGTTTCTTCAAATACAACATTGAAAAAAATTGTGTAAATCAATGTAAAATATTTTTGTATTACAAAATATTGCATTCAATTTAGTGTGTTAATTAAAGTTGTTGTGTATTCTCCTAACCTATATTTCTATTTGTGCATAAAAATTTTATTTCAAAAGGGGTATTGGTATCTCTAGATTATAACATCTTCAACATCTTCCCTAAGAAAGGGAAATTACTTGTAATAATAATTCATTTTGTCCCATATCTCAAAGCATTCCTCTTATTCATCCATCATTCATAGTGTGCATTCTTTGGGCCTTTTTTGGGCCTTTGTTAAAATTTATTTCCATATTAACTTTTTAATCTTCTTTAATTAAATTCTTGTTATTTCTTATCCTAACATTTCCAGGAAAAACTCTTAATAAAATGTTTTTTTGTTTCAGTAACATATTGAACAATTTCAACTAACCTTAATCCATCCTAGCATCATTTACTAGCTTAAAATCCTCATATAGCTTGTGTTATGATAATTCACATAAAATGTGCTAGAGAACAAAATATCCTAACCTACCAAATAATGTTTGTTTTCAAGTCAAATGGCTTTAGTTTCTACACTCAGCAATTTTCTCATCATCTTGATTTTCTTATATCAAATATAATAAATCATATATCCAACTCCCATTCAATCAATGCTCTGTATAAAAATTCCTGAACTTAAGTCTTATGTCTATCAATTCACCCATTCTTAAGTACATGAATGTTTTAGTAAGACTTCAATGCATAACATGTCGTAACCCTTAATTTCATTGTGCCTTTGAATATTCCCACAAGAGAGAAATAAAAGTGTCTTGTTATCACTTTAATAAATATATTTTCCCTGTAAAAGCTTGGAACTTTGGTGGATCCCTTTTTGCCTCATCTTTAGCTACCTCCTTTAAAGGATCCTAAAAAGGGAATGATAACGATTTAGAGAGATTGATGAAAAAATAAATATAAAAAGGTATTTTTATTAGTAGTTCATTCACTTAAAAGTGCATACCTTTGGTAAGCCATTACTTGCATGTGAATCAAACATGAGCTTTTCAGAAGGATTATTCGCAACAGTAGACTTAGTGGATCTAGGCAATGATGATTTGCTAATTGTATTGTGGGGCATGGAATTGTTAGTTCGAGATGAGGTTATAGGTGTTGTTGAAGAGCTAATAGTCTTCCCATCAAGTCTCCTTCCAACTCCAGTGAAAGGAATGAATTTGGGTCTTTCCACTTCTTTTGTTTCTGCTAAATTCAAAACACCAACACACTATACATGTCATTCCAATATAATGGGCCATTCACTAATAATTATAAAGATAAGCCATGCAACTAAGTTACACCTATATATATAAAAAATAAGGTAGAACATGTTTATAAACAACTAATAAAGCTTCATCCTCAGTATACCAAACAAAAAGTATAAAGAAGAATGAATTCATGGCATGGAATTTCATCTCTACCCCAATGATTAGGTAATCCGAGAAATTCAAGATCTCCTTAGTATTTTGATATACATCATATTAACATGCCATATTAATACTCTTGATCATAACATTGACTACAAGACAAAATACAACCTAAATACTTATAAGTAATTATGATCATATTGATCCTTGACCACAAAAGTTACAACCTCCCCTTTGTTGATTTTTTGTGCAAAATAACTGCAAAGTTTGCAAGTATCTTCTTAGATTTATGTTGCTGTATTTTTAGCAAACTGTCCATGCATCTGTATGCTATTATTTGGCGGCTTTATCATTTTACCATATTGGGAGGCAAGGGTAGGTCCATTTGTATCTTCATTGAACTATTATTGCCACTATGATTTGTCTGAAACAAATTTGTCCAAACTACATCTTTACTAAACCTTAGTTTCTATTCAATGTCGTGTCTCTTCACATGTATGGTTTAGATTACGCCACATAACAACAAATACTAGCATGAAGCAATCCACGTTTGTTTACAATGAGGTTTGGGTGTCTTACTTTAACAAAATTTAACAAATATCACATTGAAGATCTTAAAAAATGCACATAGTTGTGGTAGTGGATTAGTGCTACACTTCTCATATTGAATCTCTAACAACCCTCTTGGAGAACAAAGGTAGTGGAAGACTAGCCCCAAAATAACAAGGCCTTTTAGATATTAAAAACCATAGTTATATTGTTAGATACGAAATTGTTTATAATGAACATAGAGAAATCATGTAGAACCTTAGTTCTCATTTTATGGGCACTTGGCTTCGATAGAAATGTAACCACATGAATCAAGCAAAACTTTGAGATTTAAACAACATCAATCTGAAAGCACTATTGAGAGGGTATCTTATTGTATTTGTTTAAAATATTGACGAGACTATGTTGAGTGTTCAAAAGGAACCTCAGACAATAGGAAAAATTAGCCAAGTCATGAAACCATGAATTTTGAGTTTTGATCCTTTTGAAGAATCCCCATTTGTGTTGTATGGATTAGAGTCCAAATTTCTAGGTTTTCCCATGTAACTTTACAATGAGTTTGTATTTCACGAATAGAAAACTCTTAGGTGCTTATCTATTGACTTCAAAGATAATAGTAAAGAGTGCATTTTTTTCTTTCATGCAAAGTTGTGCGAAAATATAGATTTTAACCAATTTTATTAGCCTTGAAATGTTGCAAAATGTAACTAGGTCAGTCTTCATGTTGACTATGTAATTATGAAAAGAAGAAGACAATGATAATAAAAATGTATTTTTGTCTCATGGGTTTCATGAGCAATATTTTATGTAGATAGACTTCTTCTTGATTTCTATTAGGTTCTTGTCTTCTAAGTATAAATAGGATTAAGTGTCAAATCATGAAGGATCCAGTTCAGATGGATATGCTCGAACACCTTGTAAAGAAGCTCTCAACAACCCTCCAAAAAGTGTTGGAAGACAAGCTCAAAATATAGTGGAAACAACCTTCAACAATCTTGGAATATATGTGAAGTAATACCTCATAAAAAGCCAGAGAAAATAAACTACAAGTCGGCCTAAATTTCAAGTTATAAAGTCGGCCTAAGTATCAGCTGAATGGTCGGCCTAATAGCTGATCAGTCACCTATATATTGTTAGTCAAGGTTGTCATTGATGTCAATATGGCATTGTTCATGATGGCAAATTCTTGGGAGCTGTGATGTTGCCCTAGATGCCCTTTGATCATAGTGCCCTAGATGTCCTTGAACTAAAACCATGATGATATCCTTAACATCATGCATATTATGATCTTGATGATAAAGCCCTAAAATCATGATGATGTCCTTACCCTAAAGAAATAGGTCTTAGATGCCCATAATACCATACTTGATGACATATGATGACATGGCTGGAGACCACATGTTGACATGAAAATCATATGATGACATAAGACATGACAATGGAGAAGCCCTAATGACCTCATTCTGTCCCAAACACCTTATACATAGAAAAATTCAAAAACAGTCACAAAGAAAAATAATTTTTGACACCTTGGAGGCATCTTACCACAATGAGTCCTATACCATCTTAAAGAGGATTTTTCCCTCTTTCTAACAAGCCCTCACTCAACTCTTAACTCCAAATATCCTAAGAGAAAATGAATTTTAAGTTAGAAAAATATTATTTTTTGGCCAGCCGACCTACATTCACACATTCATGTCGGCCTCCCTCCAAACAGACGTGTCCTTTCAAATTTGGCAAACCACTATAAATATGTGGACAGACTTTTCATTTCAGAGACAGAATTTCGCATATTCATCTCTGAGATTTTCGGATGGGCAGAATAGAAAGTGGTTCGGATTTCTAATTGCAGTGAAGACAGTTGGTACTAATGAAGGGCCAGTGTAGTGTCTAGGCATAACAGTTCGGTGGAAAAACACAGAGTTACACTGCAGAAAAATCTTGGATCTGTGACAAAGGATTAGTGAAACAAAAGTTCTGACCTCTGGAGACTAATAAATTTCAGACCTGCTGCTTGAAGCTTGACAAACTTTGAATTTGTGGAAGCATTTCTTCTTGACATGGACAACTCTGTTTGGCATTTTTTGATGCAGATAAATTGTGCAGATTATAGACATTTCATGCACATGCTTAAAGAGATTCAAACCTGAGATTGCAGATTTAGTGACATCTGGACAGAGTAATTTTTTTGAGCAGCAGACCTGTAGCACTACAGCAAAACTAGACCAAGTTCAGGGAAAATTGTGGAGTTTCCTTACAACGTTTAAAATATACCTTGAAGTTCTTTTGAAAGTTGCAGACCTTAGTTGAAAGGTTAAAACAAGTGTTTAAGCAGTTCCCTTTTGAGAAACATCTCTTGAAGAATATTTGTGGAGCAGCCTTGGAGCAGGCAATCTTGAGGATTGTATTGAGTACCTTAGAGCAGCTTTGAAAGCACCTTGGAGCAGATTGTGTTCTAAATATAAGTGATCTAACTGGTAAAATTAACAATTGAAAAGAAATATTGATTCACCCCCCTTTCAGTATTTCCAAAATCTTGAGGGGACCATATCAAATTGGTTTCAGTTTTTTACCTTCTCCTTGGAGTCTCTTTGCTAATGTGAAGCAAAACTTCATCGCCGACTTGGAAACTGTGATCCACACGATGCTTATCATGTCTTGTCTTGTACTTGGCTTGACTCTTTTCCAACTATTCTTGAAATGTTTGATGTACCAACTGAACTTGTTCAATGAATCTTTTGGCCTTATCTATGTCACTATGTCCATCAATAGCAACATCTTTCCCAAAGATAAAATCTAAAGGAGATTTGGGCAAGTATTCCAAGCATGCCTCAAATGGCGATGTTTGAATGATTGGCCCAGTTGTAAGCATGTTTAATATAGTGCAAATGTTCATCCCACAACTTAGGATGCTTGCTACAATAACTGCGAAGAAGATGTATCACCGTTGTATTCACCACCTCTGTTTGGCCATCAGTTTGCAGATGGAATGTTGTGCTCTTTTTCAATTTGGTGTCCATGAGTCCCCACAAGCTTGACCAAAAGTTCTCGATAAAGCGAGAATCTCGATCACTAACAATGGATGTGGGAAACCCAAAATGTACCCATACATTCTGAAATAACAATAGTGCAGTTTGTTCAATTGTAACCTGCTTTTTACAAGGCATCAAAATACACATTTTGTTGAACCTATCCACAACTACATAAAGATAATCACGACCTCTCCTAGACATAGGTAGACCTCCTACAAAATCCATAGAAAAACTTTCCCAGGGACGGGAAGGTACTAGAAGTGGTGTATAGAATCCCAACTTTATATTGCTAGGCTTACTGACAGCACATAAAGAACATCCCCTTATAAATCATGACACTTTCAAGCATACGAGGCCAGTAACAATACCTTTGTAATTGTGCCACTGTCTTACCTACATCGAAATGACCAACAATAAGAGAAGTGTGTGCTTCCCTTATGATGTTTACTCTCTCTCTGTGTTTTCAAGATGATATAAGTTATTATGCACATGATAATTCAATTCCTCTACTTGGTTACCTTGACACAAAGTCGCATATACATCCTTAAAATCATTATCTAAAGCATATTGCTCAACATAGCTCTCATGCATGCCATAATTATGCTTAAGAACAATGGATGCACTGACAATTGGTCTAGAAAGCATATCAACAACCTTGTTATAGATATGTTTCGTATACCTTATTACCAAGTGGAATTATTGAAGAAAACTCATCCATATGAAGTGCCTCACTTGTTGTAGCTTTGTTTGTGATTGCAAGTATTGCAATGGCTGATGATCGGTGTGGATGATTGTTTCCTTACCCATTGAGCAATGTTTTCATTTTTTCACTCTTTGCACCAATACATACAATTCCTTGTCATATGTAGGATAGTTAATCATTGCACCATTAAAAGTTTATGAATGAAAACAGATGGGTTTACCATGTTGCATCAAGATTGCGCCCATGGCATAGTCACTTGCATCGATTTGTATCTCAAATGATTATCTCAAGTCTGGAAGTGCAAGTACAGGTGTTGAACTAATATTTTCCTTCAATGCATCAAAAGCCTTTTTTTCCACCCCACTGAAAAACATGCTTCGCACTTTTCAATGCATGTAATGGAGCTGCAATGGAAGAAAAGTTAAAAGTAAACTTTCTCCAATATTGGGTTGCTCCGAATAAACTTCTAACCTTTATCACAGTCTTGGGCTTTAGCCAATTCAAGATGACTTCGACCTTTGAGGGATCTATTTTCAATTCATCCCCTCCAACAATATGACCCAAGTACACTAAAGAATTTTTCCCAAATTCACATTTCGACATCTTTAAAAACAACTGTTCTCTCTTTAAGACATCTAGCACTTGTTTGACATCCATAACATGTTCTTCACAGGACTTGCTAAAAATCAATATGTCATCTAAGTAGACTATCAAAAAATCATCTAGAAAAGGCCTTAAAACATCATTCATTACCCGCATGAATGTAGCAGGGGAATTACAAAGCCCAAAGTGCATAACCAAACATTCAAACAAACCTTGCTTTGTTATGAGTGTTGTCTTCCATGTCTCCTTCAACGATCCTAATCTGATGATAGCCACTCCTCAAGTACAACTTAGTGAAATACACAACATCTTTCAATTGATCAAGTAAATCATCGATTCTAGGAAGAGGGTAAGGATTCTTTATCGTAATCTTGTTCAATGCACGGAAGTCCACACACATGCGCCATGTACCATCCTTCTTTGGCATTGTTTCCAAATTCAATTTCTTGACAATGTTTTCAAAAATGAGGTTTGCTTGTGAGCCACTATCAAATAGAGTGTCAATTTTGTTATGTTTTGAGATAACTCTAATATGGAAAAGCTTTATTCTTTCCTTTTCAGTTTGAGTTTCATTGGTTATTTGAAGAACTAGTACTAGCAATGGATTCCCTACCTTTCAATCCCATGGTTGTAATCTTTGTTTCATCTCCCGAATTGGATCCTAAATCATGTTGTGTAGTTGCAACTATGTTTTGTTTTCCTTTGTTGTTAAAATTTTTGGGTCTCATCTCAGGATGAAGTTTCCAACGGTGATCTTCATCGTGGCCTTCCTTTGAACAATGTTTGCATATAAGTTTTTCTCCCTGTTTCTTGATGGAAGCATTCTTCTTCCCTTTTCCTTTGCCTCCATTCTTAAATGGATTTTTGTTGCCCTCTTGTGGAACATTATTCCCTTTTGCTTCTAGATGTGTTGCCTGTACACAAACATCATCTAAATTTGTAGGGTTAAACAGGAGAATAGTGTGTCTCAAGTAGCTATGTAAACCTCCAATATATTTGAGTAAAGTGTCTTGAGAGAATAAAGCTACAGCCAAAATCAATGCTCTCCTTCTAAACTCTTGGGTATAACTTTGCACACTTTGACCCTTTAATTGCCTAAAGTTTTGCTAATCCATTATAGCTTTCTTCATATATGCTAATGGATAAAATTGTTTTCTTAATGCAGCAACAAAATCATTCCAAGAGGATAAAACCTTACCATGTTTCTTCATGTCCTCTTGAGTTTTGGCTTCCCACCAAATGAGTGTTGCACTTTCCAACCTTAATGAATCAAGCTAAATCTTGGTCACATCATCTTTGATCCTTTGTATCTTGCAATACACTTCAAGCTAATAAACCCAATTATCTAATTTCTCAGCATTTAACTCTCCGTTTTTTTTCACAAAGGAAAAATTCGTAATTTTATTTATGAGTAAACAAAATTACATGTTACATGAGCTGGTAATAGTCCAAAGACGTACAAATTGCCGCTGATTAAAATACAAAGGAAAAAAAAATTAGGATTTTCTCCCTTTTTTCTTTTCAACCTTGCGCCAAGCCCCTTGTGTTGGCGTGGTCTCGATAAGGACAAGCTGATTTCCTTCCGCTTGTGCTCCGTTGTCCTTATCAGAGTCTGATGTGTCTGAAGTATGTGTTCTTTTGTAACCCCCACTGTCTGGTGCTCCAGGTACCATATCTTGCTGAGTCTTTGTGGTGGTGTCGAGTGGATCTTTCATTTCCTGTTCTTGTGTGCCCAAGGAGGTATCTGTTTCCTGATTCTCATGTGGTGAGGGTTCCTCCTCTTCGTCCTGTAGCTCTGGCTCTTCAGAGGGAAATTGCCAACCTTTAGCAGCTTTGCCTGGTTTCTTCTTTTTTCCGTTATCCCTTTTAGCTGCCGGGCATGAGTTTTGTAAGTGTCATGTGCACCTGCATATCCGACATCTGAAGGCTGTGTTCTCATAATCTAGATGTTGTGTCCATCTCTGTTGTTTATTATTCAGCATAATGCACTTTGGGAGTCCTTTGCTCAAGTCAACCTCCACACAGATTCGTGCAAAGGTGAAAATGCGCTCCTCCAGGCGTTGAGTATCTGTTTTAATGTATCTGCCAAGGGTGTTTCCAATGCAGCCAAGAACATTTTCATTCCAAAAATGTAGCGGGAGATTGTAAAGCCTAACCCAGACCGGCATTCTAGTCCTCTCCATAGTGTTGGCATCAAAATTTGGGAACCATGGTGTGATGAAGAGTCCCGTGGAGCCCCAGAACCATGGTCCCTAGCTAATAATGGAATCTCTGGCCTCAGTAGATGAAAATTTGACAATGAAGAACCCCTTAGAACATAGGTGTATTTCACATTCCATGGTCCAGTTTGTAAAAATCCAATGGAACAACTCCATTGGTTTGGGCCAGAAGCAGTTGAATCTACCTATTATTGCTTGGGATTCATAGGCATATTTACCTCTCCATTATACATAGGCAAATCAAACATTATGTCAAGTTTTAACAATGGAGTTTTAGCATGTCCATTTGGAGAATGTGGAGGTGTTTGTGAAGGGGTTGATGTAGAGGATGATGATAGTCAAGATGGAGGTGAACAGAAAGGTGGAGTTACAGGTGGTTTATCACCATTCCCTCCATTCCCTTTTGGAGGTTTGTCCCCATTTCCTCCATTTCCTTTTGGGGATTCGTCTCCATCTCTTCCATTTCTCTTTGGAGGATTTGAGCTCTCGCCTTGCAACATTGAATTCCTTACCTCATAAAGAACTTTCACCATCTCATTCATGTCAAAGAATGATTTTCTGAAAGCCTTCTCATCCTCAGTCATATTGTCAAGATCTCCTTCATGTGCCATGATTGGTGAGGCCTTTGATGTCACTTGAGGTGAAACTTGTCATGGAGATTGTGGCAAATGTGCTCTCCTTGAACTAGCTCGAGGACTTGTTACCATAAGCTTTCCTTCTCCTCTTTTGAGCTTCAACCTTGTAAGCATCATAAACACTTGCAATAGAATTAAACCCTCAATACAATCAAAGAACCTAAGTTCTGATACCAAACTGATCTATATTAGAAAAACTTGAAGGTTTTGATAAAATTTGCAAGTGAAAATTTTATGTCTTTAGTGCAATTAGGCAAGTAGAATTAACACATAAATTATGATTTTAAACTCAGTTTTGCAAAATAAACAGAGACAGTAATACCATATCAAAAACACAAAACAACAAAATGATTGAGTTCACCCCTCCTGGGATACATCTCCTGGTCTAGCTTCCAATGTTGGGCCTCTTTCATTATGCTCAAAAATATGTGTTTACATGGGTTTGTAGTGCTTAGAATGCAAAAACAATGTCTCCAATGGCTCCAGAATAGTCAAAAACCTATATCTGGTTTCTTTTTGCACTCAAATGAGTCAAAAACAGACTGAGTTATGCTCTAGAACAATTTTTCTGCTAAAAGTGCTACAATTCGCACCCACCTGCAATAAATCCTACAACTTCCACACTTTTCAGCGATGTGGAGCAACAAATTCACCTCGTGCAGGCGAGATTCGCGTCGGTTCAGGTGCAATTTTTCGAATTCTTTAATTGCCCAATGACCCCACAAACCGACTGATCATGGCCACGTGGCTTCTTCGACGTTGTTGATTTCGGGCGGTTCAAAAAAACCTGCCAATCGTTTGACTCTACCTGAACCATGGTTTGAGCGGTGGTTTGGTTAATACCCGCCGATGGTTATGTTTAAAAACTTAACGCCATAATACATAACCCAACCCCGACTTGACTGTGGTAATATGTGGTGGTTCGGGTTACTGCCAGTTTCGAACTCCCTTCAAACTTGTGGTATGATGCTTTACTGTGGTGTTGGGGTTGGGGTTAACCCTGCGCCCCTGGCTGCCCTGACTTGCGGTCTTGTGGGTTGGTGTGGACCGAGCATACAAACTATGGTAAATAAGGAACACTGATGGTGCAGTGGTGGAGCACTGTGCTGTCAATCGGTAGGTTCAATGTTCGAACCCTGCCAGGCACGATCCAATCCATACCAAATTTCACAATGACGTCAGGAGGCCACGCAGCAGCCAACCATTGGCCCACGTGGCCCTTCACCATTGGCCCAACTCACAAACACAATCAACCAATCAAAAACCACAAGATTTCGACCAACCAAAAGGAGACACTTGGCGTACAACCATTGGCCCAAAATGCACAGTCAATATGCCTAGTCACATGCCTATTTAGCGTACGGACTGCTGACTGGGCATACCTACAACCCAACTTTTAAAATTTTATTTGTTTGAGAAAACAGTCAGAACCCGATATCGGGAAGATGCGATATCAGTTTTTGAGTGAAACAAGTTGTGTTGGATTCAGGGTGACAAGATCTTCGTTTTGGCACCAGTTTCGAGCACTTTCAAACACTTTGAATTTTAAGTGCTTTACTGATCCACTGGATGATTGTTAGATGATCCAAATATATTAATGTAAAGTTAGGATAAAATATTTATTAAATTAGAATATTTAATAAATATTAGAGAATAAAAATATTTAATAAATATTAGAGACAATTAGAAATAGAATATTGTTAGCAAAGATGGGACTCTAGAATTGAGTTGTATCTTAGGCTCTAAAATAGGAATAAAGTTAGTAGATTGAATAGAAGATCATTTATTGTAAATGGACACTTGTTATTTTTTCAAGTGATCCATAACTAAAATAAGTTAGGACATAAAGCTTATAAATAGGTTAGTCTCCTAATTGCAAAGTTAGTAAAAGTTTACGTTTGTAAACTCTGCAACTTTTTATGTAATTTCTTTTCTATTATTAATAAAATTACGTGTCTGAGGACACTTCTGCCATTAACGTGGTATCAGAGCTACAGTAATGCAATGGATATGAGGAGGAGATTCCAGCTCTACCAGTTCTTGGAAAACTCCATTGATTTGACCAGCAAATGATTGTCGGTGAAGAGAGCCCAGCATTGATAAGTTGCCTTCTTCACGACCTTCTTCTTAAGCTTAAAGGAGGACCCCGTCTCCCAAACAGGCTTCCGTCCCTTAACCACCAAGGGCCCAAGCCCGTCAATACTGCCATCGATGCCCTCTGAAACTACAAATTCCACCAACAGAAGATCCCGATTCAATAAGATGTGAGAATTTACTCTTAGATTCCTTGACATTTTTTGCACACCAAATTGGTTTTATAATGATCATATGCCACTTTTTTGGTATAAATCTGAAAACCAATGAAGCAATGAATTTATTATGTCTGGTTCTTCTGAATATAAAAATCTCAGAATGTAACAAAACTGAAGGAAGACAATAGAGACGAGCACTGAAATCAATCATTGTGGCCAGCTGATGACCATGAACATCCACTGCTCTGACTTTCGAGAAAAGTGAATGAAAAGACAATGTTAGACATGATGACAAAAATCGTGTGAAAATGTGATAGTTTACTATGGCTCAGAATTTGACGTTTTGTGGTACTCAATCTGTTAGATAGTGAAAGAATCAAAATTTCAGAAACAACGGAAGTTGTGCTTCACGTGGATGCAAGGAGGTTGTGGAACACTGGGACCGAAACAGCATAGACAGTGATCTCTGCAAAGAGTTCCACGACAGCCTGACGAGACGCCTCTTCATTGTTGCAAAGAACGCCATCCATGTAAAATAGAACAACACTGCCTTTCTCGGCCCCTGCCACCGACTCTGGACGATGCTTAATGAATTGCTCCGAACTTTTTTTTTGCATGAATTAAAATGATTTAAAAATTCCTTTAATCACTTTTTATACACTTTTTATAAAGTGATTTCATTAAGTTTATTATATTGATTTTAATGGGAAGTATGGAAAAGCATGATCGTAAAGGAATTTTTAAAGAGTGATTGTAATGGAGGGATAAGAGAATTCATAAAACTCTTAAAATTTTGTAATAAGGAGATTTTTTTTGTAATTGGAGTTATAAGGGAGAAAATTGAAATTTTGTTATTTTTTTTGGAGAAACAAGGAGTGATATTGTAACTCAAAGTAATTTTTTACTTTGAGGGGGGGTAAATTTTTTTTTAAGGAGATTTGTAAAAGCATTGTCAAATTTTGCAAAGATTTCATTGTAAACACTCAACGAGAAATTGACTAGAGCCTGCAAAGCTCAATCATTTTTCTCCTTTTCCAATGACTATACGAGGGTCAAGGCCAAGCCCCAATAGATCGTTTTTTGCGTGGCGTGTGTCGTTTTTGCATGGCGTGTGACGAGTTGCTCATTTTTTTGTGCTTGATTCTTTTGGTGCACTACTTCAACACTACAATGTCGAAGTTAATTAATCTGTTCTCTGAATCTAATAAGCTAGAAGGAGTGAAATCTTATAAGACATGGAAACGTCTAATTGAAAGCACTCTCATATATAATGAATTGTGGCATGAAATTTGTGATGGCAACATTAAGCCAAATAAACCAACAGATGCAGCTTCACTTGCAAAATGGGAAGTAAAAAATGGCAAAGCATTAGCTCTTATAAAAGCTTCAGTTAATAATGAAATGTACATACATATTGAAAATTCCTCAGATGCATGGAATGCTTTATGTACATTCAAAGATCTCTTTGATACACAACCTGAATCAAAGAAGGTTGATCTTCAATTAAAATTGCTTCAACAGAAATTAACTGAAGGTGGTGATGTCCTTGAGTATATTTCATGACTTAAAAATATCAAGCAAGAAATCATAAATGTTGGTTTTCAAGCTGTTGATGAAAGCTTCTTGACCACGATTCTAATTGCTGGATTGCCATCATCTTACACACATTTTTTGGAAACTTTGCAAGTCACTGGAAAGTTAGGAAAGATAAAATTTGATGAATTGAGTGACATGTTAGCTCAACATGATAAAACCTTTGGGAAGAAGAAACAGATTGGAGAAGATGTCTTCTTCACCGAAGCCAGCTCAAGTAACTCATCAGCTGATAATTCAAGAAACCGAGGAAGAGGGAATTTCAATCAAAGTCAAGCAGCCCAATGTCGTGGTCGCAGTCAAAGCAGAGGAAACAATTTCAACAGAGGCTATAATTCAGGAAGGAGCAATTTTCAAGGAAGAGGCAACAATCAAAATAGAGGATATCATCAAGGCAGAGGACAAAGTCCAGGTAGAGGACAAACTCAAAAAAGAGGCTAGAGCAGAGGCCGAGGACAGTATCAAGGCAGAGGACAGTCTCAAGGCAGAGGCAGCGATTTCAGTCAAATTGTTTACAAGAGATGTAACAAAGTTGGCCATTATGCGGCAGATTGTAGAACTTCTATTGAGAATATTCCCAAGTTTCATCCAAACTCTGCACAATTTGCAAATGATGAAGATGATCCTGACAGTTCTGAATATGTTTCACCAACAGAGAAGCAACAACTTTAGAGGTTTCAAGCTTTCTTAGAAGTGGTTATGAAGATGCATGGATTATGGATACAGGCGCAACTCAACACATGACTTTTCGACGGGATTTATTTTGGAATTTCAAAGAATGCCATCTAAATTCAATCTATCTTGCTGATAAAACAAAACATACTCCTTCAGGCAAAGGCGTAGTTAAAGTTTTTTTACCAGGCATTGGAGAAAGAATGATTTCAAATGTATGGTATGTCCCAACATTCAAGCAAAATTTGTTATCTTTAGTCACAATTCGACAAGCAGGACATATGGTGATTATGGAAGATGGCTTAGTTAAAATCAACTCAGTCAAACAAAACATGAAAACAATGATGACAGGTTATGAAGATGGAAAATTGTTAAGAATGAAAGGGATAGTTATTCCAAAAAATTCTGACTTTGCAGGAGCAACAAGTACAGATATTTCACCGATCAGATTGTGGCATGTACGATAGGGCCATCTCAACTTTGATAGTCTCTCTCAGTTACAAAAACAGGGAATGGTTAAAGGACTTCCAACCTTCAAAAGGGAAAATGCAAAGTGTGAATCTTGCATTTTTGGAAAACAACATCGAGAGACTTTCCTACAAGTTCATGGCGCGCAAACAGGTATTTGCAGTTCATTCACAGTGATATTTGTGGACCCTTCCCAACTTCGCTCGGAGGTTGCAGATATTTCTTACTCTTTATTGATGATTTTAGTAGGATGACTTGGGTATATTTCTTGAAGCAAAAGTCAGAAGCATTTGAAAAGTTCAAAACTTTTCATCAGCTTATTGAGAATGAAGTAAAGGAAAGGATTGGCACTCTTAGAACTGACAATGGCAGAGAATTCACTTCAAATGAATTCAAAAAGTATTGCATGGATAATGGCATAAAACGACATCTTACCAATGTCTACACTCTGCAGCAAAATGGAGTTGTAGAAAGAATGAATCATACCTTGTTAGGAATGGCGCGATCTATGTTAACTTTCAAAAAGTTAAGTCCTTTATATTGGGCCAAAGCAATTCATACCGTTGTCTACCTGAGAAACAGATCTCCCACTGCTTCTTTAGAAGGAATCACACCTTATGAAGCATGGTTTGGCTTCAAACCTCGGGTAAAACATCTCAGAGTTTTTGGATCAGTTTGTTATGCTTTAGTTCCGAAGGAAAAACGAACTAAGCTTGATGCACAAAGCTTGAAGTGCACAATGATCGGGTATTCTGATGAGAAGAAAGGGTACCAACTTTTGTCGAATGGAAAATTTATTGTAAGCAGAGATGTGATTTTTGATGAAAATGAGAGTAAGAGTGCTGAAGAAGTTGAAAGTCTTCTTCAAAAGTTAGAAACAAAAAAGTGATAAAAGAAACGGAAATTTACAATGTCAACCAAATGCACAAAATTGGTATGAACTTGAGTTTCCTTCATCTGAAAATGATTCATCCAGTCCGTCTTCATCATCAGCGCCATCTGGGTCTTCTAGCAGTTCATCCAACTCTCCTAGAAGCAGCAGTTCTTCTGACAATGACTCTCTGCCCCTAGAACCTACGGTTGATCAACAAACATCAGTTTATATCAACCCTCTTTACAATGATGGTGATTTTTCACAATCTCAAACCAGTGAACATCAATTGCCAAAATGGGCAGTTCAACTTTTGAAAGATGTAAAGCCTAATGAACAGAATAAAACAGGAACAAGGGGATCACAAAGAAACAAAGGAGCCTTGATAGAAAATGATTTTACTGAACCTTCTACATACCGAGAGGCAGTAAAACATAAGGAATGGCAATAGGCTATGGTAGATGAATATCAGGCAGTTCAAGACAATAACACTTCGAAACTTGTTGATTGTCCTCGGAATGTTAAACCCATCGAATGCAAATGGGTTTATCGAATTAAGTACAAGCAAGATGGTGAAATTGACAAATATAGAGCAAGACTTGTTGCTAAGGGTTTTGCGCAGTAGGAAGGGATAGATTATGAGGAAACATTTGCTCCTACAACTAAATGGAACACCATTCGACTCACACTTGCCTTAGCAACTCAACAAGGATGGAAAGTTCATCAGATGGATGTAAAAAGTGCTTTCCTCAATGGTGATTTACAGGAAGAAGTGTACATGACACAACCACCAGGTTTTGAAATTGAAGGACAGGAACATAAAGTATGCAAACTGATAAAGGCTTTATATGGGTTAAAACAAGCTCCCCGAGCTTGGTACGCTAAAATGGATGAATACCTTTGGAAAGTTGGTTTTCAACGAAGTGAATTTGATGTATGTACGTCAACAAGGTAAAAATCTGGTGTTTTTGGTTATGTATGTAGATGTTTTGATTATCACTGGAAACAATGATGATCATATTGCACAGGTGAAAAAGGAGTTACATGCAGGTTTTAAGATGATAGATTTGGGACTACTTCATTACCATCTTGGAGTTGAAGTATTCCAACGTCCACATCATATCTTCATTTCTCAGTGTAAGTATGCAGCAGAAATTCTTCAACGATTTGGAATGCAGGATTGCAAACCTGTTCTCACCCCTATGGAACAAAACTTTAAACTTTCAAAATTTGAAGGGGGGGAAATGTTGGATAGCACTACTTATAGGCAGTTGATTGGTAGCCTAATTTATCTGACAACTACTCGACCAAATCTTTCTTATGCCGTCAGTATTCTTTCCTGCTTTATGCAGGAACCACGAGACAGTCACTGGAATGCAGCTAAAAGAGTTCTTCGTTATATCCACGGAACAAAAGATTTTGGTCTTCTTTACAAAAATACTAAAAATTTTGTACTTGGTGGATTTTCAGATGCCGACTTTGCTGGCAGTATTGATGATAGGGCATCAACCTCAGGTTATTTAATGAACATGGGGTCAGCTGCAGTTTCCTGGAGTTGCAAGAAGCAAGCTACAGTGGCCACTTCTTCAGCGGAAGCAGAGTACATTTCAGCATGGGAAGCAGCATGTGAGATTGTTTGGTTGCGTAGAGTTTTACAAGACTTGGGAATTCCTCCAGCGGAAGCTACTTCGTTGTTCATTGACAACCAGTCAGCAATAAAGCTTGCCAAGAATCCAGTTTTTCATTCAAAGACAAAGCATGTGGACACCAAGTATCATCATATCAGATCACTCATTGCAAAGGATGTCATCAAGCCGATTTATTGTCCTTCAGAAGATTAGACCTCCGATATCTACACCAAACCTCTTGGCAGAATAAAATTTACTAAGTTCAGAGATGAACTTGGTATATGTTGTAATGTATCTTTGGATCATAGGGGGGAATGTTAGATGATCCAAATATATTAATGTAAAGTTAGGATAAAATATTTATTAAATTAGAATATTTTATAAATATTAGAGAATAAAAATATTTATTAAATAAGAATATTTAATAAATATTAGAGACAATTAGAAATAGAATATTGTTAGCAAAGATAGGACTCTAGAATTGAGTCGTATCTTAGGCTCTAAAATAGGAGTAAAGTTAGTAGATTGAATAGAAGATCATTTATTGTAAATGGACACTTGTTATTTTTTCAAGTGACCCATAACTAAAATAAGTTAGGACATAGAGCTTATAAATAGGTTAGTCTCCTAATTGCAAAGTTAGTAGAAGTTTATGTTTGTAAACTTTGCAAATTTTTATGTAATTTCTTTTCCATTATTAATAAAATTATGTGTCTGAGAACACTTCTACCATTAATGATCGATATTCTCTATCTACTGGAAGAGGATCAAAATTGGTGGAAGAAGGGCCTATTAGGTCACCAACTAGCCCTAGACGAGGAAGCAAGTCAAGTGAAGTTGTTGGGAGGCCTTGGAAGGCTAAATTTTTCTCACACGTGTGGATCCAGTAGTAGTTGTAGGGGGCCAAAATTTTCAGACTTGCAGTAGAGGCTAAAATTTTGAAGCTGGGGGTCCAAGTTATGTTGTTGGAAGAGATCTGACTGGGTTTGACTTGGACAAATAAAGCACATCATCAGGAAAGGTCGGACTTGGTCTTGGAAGGGTATTGGTATTGGTATAGAGGTCTTGGAATTCATCAATTGAAGAATCTATAAGAAGAGAAGATATTTACGGGTTTTCCTCTCAAGTGGAGACGTTTTGGCCCTGGCTTGCAGCCTATATCTTGTGTTCTTGTGTTTTATTGTTCTTCTTGCTTTGGTAGTTATTTGATGATAAAAGAAAGAAAAAAATAAGAGAAGAAGCTAATAAGTAAGAAAAGGTAAAAATACGTCACAAACAGTTATCATAGAAAGAGAAATCATCCTAGCTACCCTATAGATTTCTCAACATGGTATCAGAGTTAAGGTTGGCTAAGGGCATAATGAATATCTCTAGCACATTGAAGAAGTTCCTAAAGAAGTGTACAAAGGTGGCAAGTCATCTCAAGAATGAAATCAAATAATAAGTATGGGATCTCTTATTCTCTCTTAAGAAAGAAGTAACCAAGACATCTACAAGGACGAAGGACTATTCTCAGCATTCATTGACACGTTTGAAGATGAGAACATTTGGGTAATAGACAGTGGAGCATTAAGACATATTATTGGTCAACACAAGCAACTAAAGACATTATCAAAAGGAAATTCTTCTTATTCCATAGAACTTGGTGACAATAAAAGATACCCTGTGAGAGGAATTGGATCAACTTCGCTAGAGATGGAGAATGGAGGAAATATTCATTTCAACAATATCCTATTTGTTCCAGGTTTGCACAAGAATTACTTTCCATTTCATGTCTAGAAGATAAGGGTGATAGAATCGCTGTCATAGATGGAAAGGTTGTAGTATGGGGTAAAAACTCAAGCATAGAAGATGCAAGGATGATTGGGATCCATGAAGGATGAGTCCATGAAAATTGAAGTTGAGACTAATCTTTCTTTTCTCAAGGATATTACTCTCGATGAATCTCCTTTTGAGAACCTTGAGGAAGGTGATCCCATTAGCCCCTTCGAAGATGACATTGAAGATTACTTCCACATTGAAAAGGGAAAATGGGAAATTATTGGTCCTCGAATTGATTGTGATGCCATTTATGACACTGATAAGGAGAATGAGGTTGAGACTAGTGTTCCTTTTCTCTCAAGCATTACTTATGATGACATATCCATCGATGCCCTTGGGAAGGAGGATTATTATTTGCACGAGGGGCAGTTAGAGGTGCTTGATTCTCCTTTTAGGGAAGACTCAATCTTTGGCACTAATAATGATGAAATCAATAAGGCTCCTGCATATCTTCCTTATGACACTATATTCAAATCACTTGAGCCTTTAAATTATGATTTGGAGGAAGAAAGACCCGTTGAATATAATGTTTCACTCTCACCTTTGTCTTTTCCTCTTATTCATCGTCTTGAGTCTCCCACAAGTGATTCCCTCACCCCTTGCATATGACCTCAAGTGTCCGTAAGCCCTTTTCCCCTTCCGAGTGTGGTGACAAGAAATAATCCACTTTATCTCTTTGGGCACCCCCTCGGGATCATGATCTATCCATAATCTCTTCTTTCCAATGTGATCATCATGAGCAACCTATTTGTGTTTCTCCATCTCATCAACATCCTTTTCCTATTAATCATAACCCCGTGAAGAACATGAAATATGACATGAATGATTATGGAGATAATATGCATGAGATTGCCATCCATCAAAGTTTTATGAGCTTAGTCATTGGCATCTCTATATTTTGGTTAGAGGAGAGGATCTCATAGACTAGATTGCATCCTTTTCTTACCTCTTCTCATGTGATCGTCCATGAGTGGCCATCATGTCTTCCCAACTCCCGCCCTTTTGACCCTTCATATAATTGTATTCGCATTTGCTTTGGGATTTGTTGCATGAGTAATCACAAGGCAGATATACTTATGTCGATGTGATGATATGTTGGTTGCACTGGCTTTATGATTACACTTAGTGGGAGCACATTTATATGCATGTTAGAGTAGGATGCATTGCATGATGATTTTTGCATTGGAACTAACCGCATATGATATTTCTCATGATAGATTAAATTGCAATTAGATTAAAAATTGCACATTTTATTACTTGTTAGTTTTATGGGCTAACATTAAGCATGTGTGATCATAAGACACCGTGAAAACCATGCTCCCCTATGGCTATGATCTTTAACATGTGCAGATAATAGATCTACGGTGACCAAGAGATTGTTGGAGTTCTCGTGACCATATGTTCGAGTAGCCTCATCCACTTCTTCGAGAGATCACATCCCAATTGGAGCTAGATGTTACCCACCACTTTGTGGGTGATATCCCCAAGAGAGTTTTTTCTCCATGATGGACCTCAGTCAGCAACCAACAACCCCTTGCAGCCTCCTACTAGCTCATTGTTCAATTTCTCTACCACCCGAGCTAGCCATGTTGTCCCTCACCCACTTGTATTGATCGTATGTTTGAAGGTGGGCCTTCCGAATCTAAAGGTATGTCTTGTCATTTCGTATTTGAGTATTGGGTTTACTTATCATGGATACTTATGGGTATGGATTGATGGGGGCATTTGGCGGAAAGAGTGGTCTTAGTTTGTGCTCTTGTCCCCTTGATCTCTTTTGGATGTTACCTTTGGATCTTAGTCTCGTGGGATCTCCTTTATTGACCATTTGGTTTTAAGGTGGTACTACTTGGGAAACCCCGACTTTCGGTGTGTGGTCCTGCTCCCCTTATCCACATATATTACTCCATTTCAATTTTCCACTCATTATATCCCCATTCATCATTTCTCCCACCTGGGTCCACATAAGGCCAACCTCCCTATCCCCTTGCCCCCACCTTGGGTCAGGCCTGGAATGATGCCCAAGAGGTTGATGCAGCTAAAAGAATAACAAAAAACATAATTGGCCACATTTAACATGAAATTGTACCACAAAATTCAAAATATGGTCGGGATAAAAATAATTAGCACATAGGCAACAACGAATAAATGAGCTCTACCCCAAAACAGGGCCATCACCCTCGTTCCATATGCCCTAGATGCGCCTCCTTTATCATTCAGGAACCCATGATTGTCCCAACCCGTAGAGGGCAATGAACCGCCCTACCAAAAAAGGGGGTAATCACTGCTATATCTTACACATCATGCTCTTATCCCTTTGAGCCCTAAGCAGTTAATTAAAGAAAATTCATAAAAGGCAAAAGGCATATAAAGAAGGGTGGAAAAATCAAGGTTGAGGCACCTTATGTACCATGATTTCTCCCTCCTACACATTATATACCCAGGTGTGGCCACACATTATATACCCAGGTGTGTGCTTCCCTTTATCTAGCTACCCTTATGCCCCAATATGTAGCCCAGGATTTCCCCTCCCACTCCCTACTCCATTCCACTTATTTATCACTTTCCACCCCCATTAGAGGGTTGTAACTTGGACATACTATCCCTTTAAAGGTTGAAACCACCTAATATGGTACTTGGTTAACCCCCTTTGGAGCCTGGAGACACTAGCACATGCCAAAGCCCACTACGAAAGGGCGTGCCATTATGAAGTGCCCACCTTGTCATCCATTGTTTGTAAACTCTATTACACAATTACTCTAATGATTGGTTGTACGGCAAGCCTAGGGGACACATTGGATCTTATGCAAGATTATAGGTGGTTTCCATTTAGGTCTGGTCTCCCTATACGAGATCCTGACCTCGAGGGCTACATTAGCACATATAGGGTGTCTATCGAGAGGTATGGACCTCCACAACAACAAACAACACTTCATCGACCCCTTCATATGTTCAGGGATTACTAGATATCCACTCTTGGACGAGGAAGATGCATCATGCCCAACCAACTGCACAAGTGCACCACACACTTGGAGGGGGCCCAGGGCTTATATGAGGACCCAATGATATTTATTCCAAAATATGAGCCTTCATAAAGCATTTACAGGCATCTATGAACCATTTGGAGACCCATGGGATCATTTATGTGCCCCCACACCCACTAGGAGCACCACAAGTATACTACTTGGAGAACAAGGGGCCGCCCCTATAATATCCCGAACAACGAAATAATCAATAGATCTGGCACATCTAGGTGTTCTAGTTAAAAATAATTACAATCAGACATTGAACACAACGGGATTTGGAAATGCAGCCTTTATTTATATTATTAATTGAAGAAACAAATACATGCCAATACAAAAATATCGGAGCCCCTACAGTGGCATGCTTGGCTTCTCATTGAAAGAGAAAACAAAGACTGAAGCACAATCGTGGACTCTAGATGGATCCACCAAATAAAATAATACCCACGGTGTTTTCGTCCCTGGGATCAAATTGGAACTTTCCACGCCAAGTTCTCAATAAAAAAACAATAAGACAAATAAACCCGAATGATCCCCAATGCATAGCTTCTATCCCCTTTTATATGCTTGATGGACTCTCTAAAAACCTTATTTTAGTATTTTCCCTTGAAAAGCTAAGGCAAATACCATGGGCTGATACTATGGGAAAACACCACGGTAAACACCATGGACAAATTTCGTCCATTTTGACGAGATCAATAAAGGGAATATTACAAATCCTCCTGCCCAAAGATTGCTTGCCCTCAAGCAATTCACTGCTATCCACAACAGAAGCATTGATACCAGGATCCCATACAACCCAGTGTGTTATTCCATACCTCCATGCTAAAAGATATTGAATGGATCCTTCGATACCTGGATCCCAAACAATCCTCCAACCAATCCTTCAACTAATCTTTCTTTCGATAGATTCATCTAGATCCCAAACAATCCTCCCACCAATTCTAGCCCAAATGGATTCAGCTGGATCCCAATGCCACCTATGTCTTGGGACCTGTAGGTTATGGTACCATCTCAGCCCTCCAACATTGCTTGTGCCAAAGGGATCAAACTGCAATATTCCCTTGGATGTGAGTATCCTCGTAGGAGTCAACCCATCAATAGAGTACCAACTCATAATCTCTCGCCAATCCAAGCCTTGGGAAGGATGAATATCTGCAAATCTACTATGTTCATGCTACTCGATGCTCAATTCATGATGCTCCACTCGGTCACCCAACATGATGCATTTGGAGAACTCTGAACTGCTCTTCCTAATGTATAAAGGTGGGTTGGTAGTGTTGCAAGCCTTATTTATGTAATCTTGTAGAGGGCTGCTTTGGAACTCCCAACTATACTCCTCTTACTGCCTTGTGGGGGATTTGAGTCGTTCCTCAACACTAGACAACTTGGTCGTTGATTCAACACATACCCCTATGAACTCCTCAATTTTTCTATTCTCTCGTAAGACAGTGTCTCGGACTGTCCAAACTCTCTGCTTCAACATTATAAGATTTGTCTTGAAATGCGTGATCTTTTCCAGAAAAGTCCTCTTCTCGAAATTCTAGTGCCCTACTGAATGTTTCAGTATTTGTCTGCACCAGATGCCCCATGACCACAACTGCAGCACAGAAAATTTCTCAAACTGAAAAATAAACCAACTAGGGTGATCCCGAATACCACCGAAGATGGAGATGCCGACTAGAGTGAGAATAAATCCCACTGAAGTTCCTTGCATGAAACCCTCATGTTGACAAGATGCATGCTCTGATACCACTATAATGTTCCAGATGGAAAATTTACAATATAACAAAAACATGCAATTATACAAACACTGAAATTTTCAGAGCATAAACACAATAACCAAAAATTTCAGCAAATCCTCAAACTGGCCAAGATTTTATTAATAATAGAGTTGTGGTATAAATGAGTTGGAGAAAATGCACCTAGGCTTGCACAAGGCAAGCTACAAGCACTAGGTGATGAGTACAGGAAATCCCAACAGCTGCAATAGCTAAATCCTACAGAAAACTGTGTTGTTGCTCCAAGACTGCATTGATGCTTGATTTAAACCTTCGATTTGCCCACTGGAATCTGCCCAGAAAATTCTAGGAATTTGGTACAGTGATCCTTCCCCAAAACCCAGAAAAACCCAAAAAGGATTTCCTCCAATTCCAACCTTCAAAATTTGACCTTCTAGAACTTGGCCCTCCTCCAAATTTGAAATATGTTACTTTAGCTGCTACAGTCAATCACTGTCCTCCAAAATCCCATCAAACCTCCTCAAATAGACCTCCAAACAATCCCCCCAACACCTCAGCTCCAAAATCCCTCCAACACAACTCCCACAAGAGAGCCTCCTCCAATGACTGTGCAGTCCAGGGAAGGCCTCACGCAGTTCCTGTGAATACTAGCTAAGAAATGCATAGAGGTTTCTCCTCCCAGGCTACCACTACTGCTACAATCCAGAAATGAATCTCTAATCACCCCTGTAGCTCCTCCAGTGAATCTTCCAGCAATTCCACTCCACACTAGCTCATCGCTCCAACCACTGCGCAGTAGAGACTCTAGACTGCGTCCCAATCTCTCCAGAAAAATGCAGAACCTGAAGGTACTCGCTCCTCTGGTCTCAAGGCAAGGAAATGTCTTCCTTGGGTGGCACTCAAAATCCACCGAAGAAAGGTTGAGCTTCACTCCTTGGGAAGCTCTTGTGTTGAAAAGCACAATGTTGCCTCAGCTAACTAGCTAAGGCAATTCGATTTCTTCAATAGGAAAAATATGCAAATGGCTCCTCCATTCCTTCCTTTTATAATTGCTAGGCATGCATGCTTATGGGTCCCTCCACAAATTCGATTTTCCCAAAGGAATTTGAATTCCTTTGTCCCATAGTGCGTATTTCTTGTGGGACCCATATTCCACTATCAATCAAATTATTTATTTTTCCTATGTTTGCCGCCAAAACTGCTTTGGGCTATTATTAATCAAAATTGCAAAATTAATTTAATTGGGGACATTACAATCCTTCCCACCAAAAATTGCTTGTCCTCAAGCAATTCCCAAATAAGTGATCTAACCCTATTGACCCATCTGCCACTGCAAGCAATATCGAGGTCTCAATTGTGCCACTGATCCACTCCTGATCCATGTGCTAACCTGTAATAAAGGAGTCCCCAAATACTAGGGACCCAAGTCATCAAGTCCAACATGAAGCTCCCCTTGCTCCACTCACTATCTTGCTAGGTATAAGTAGTAGAAGCCCTCTGCATGCCATAAATGAGTAGGAAATCATGATCGTGATAATGTAGCACTCTGTCTAACTCCTCATTTAACTACCCTACCGAGTGGTCCATCTTCTACACTCCAAGAGTAAACTCCTAAAGATACCACCCGATCCCTGTAGAGATAAAGTATCGCTCGCATGAGCTTCCCCTAATATCTTCCTACTGATGCCCCTTCAATGTTGATGAAGTCCCCCACGCCATCAACGAATCACTAAAGCCCCAATGGAATATTTGAATGATCCCCCCTGTAAAAGTCGTTTTGTCCCCCAGGATAGCTATTCTGCCAAATCGTGTGATGCTCGGATCCCATGCTAGTCTAAAAAGGGTGCCACCATGTTCTTGTTGCGCAACTCTGACCATGATGGTCTTCCCATCATGTTCAAGTTGTATCCTCCTCTCCTGGGACCTGATGGAAAAATATCTATAGAGCCCCAACGCATCTGGCCCAAGAATCTCCACAATGTCACGGCCTCCCCATCCAACACTCACCCTAATCCGTAGCAACAACAAGAAAAACCAACCTTTCCATGTGATAAAGGCCTCAATGCTCCCCCACATGTCAAACCAAGTGTGAGTTGGGTTATTGTCTGTCCCGATCCCACTCATCACAAAACAGAGTGTCCCATCAACCAACCAACTCCCCGGATCCCACAGCCACAACGATTGCAGCATAGTCCTGACAGTTTTTGGCACCAACCTGTACCATGTCTCAAGTCCCTTCGTGCAATCAATAAATGGACTCCCTAAATCTCATACCAATCTGGTGCACGCGAAATTTGCCTACACCAGCCATACTACATAGTGGAATCTGTCATCTTGCCTCCTGCAAGTGCTCCCAAATACTGCTTGGAGTCTAAACATCCATTTGCAAGTAAGGCCCACCAACCACTATAGATGCTCTTGAGACACCTCAGAATGTCTCACCAAGAGCTCGTCATGCATCTCCCTGAGTGTGGGCTCAAGGGTGGTGAAAATGTTACCTCTACAAAAAATCAGACTACCCCAAGCATGCATCCATCAACTCGCACCCTGACCATATGCCATAGCTGGAAAGCCTCTCTCCTGATGCACCGTGTCCCATCCAACTGTCTCAAACCATCCTCTTGGGTCTTGTTGCTCATGATGTGAGGCTCAAGAGACAATATACAAGTCCCCTGTTGTCAGTGTGCAATGTTGGAGAGTGATAAATGGAAGCTCATAGTTTTCCCTGTTGTCAACTCGCTCTCCAAATATGAGTGTTCTAAACCCAAAAGTGTGCTTGATGCCCTCGTCAGGAGATCTCTCTAGCGGAAACACTTCAACAACCTGCCGTGCATCATCATCCTCTGCTGCTCTCAAATACATAACCCTACACTCCTCTGCATAGCACTAAGCTCTGTGGCACAAATCCATGCACCACTGCATACCAATGCTCAATGCCATGCCACCATGTACCATAGGTCATCCCATATGTGCCCATGCATCCACCACTCTGCTAGTACACCCACCACAATGTGATCTACCCATCCTCATCTTCCTAGGTACACCTAAGTGGCCCAAATCCTCACATGCAATCAGGAATAAGGCTACCATGTTGAACCTCAGTAGCTCTAGTGCCCAATAGATCAATGAGAAAGCACTGTTCCATATAATGCCCTGTCCATAAGTCTCATTGGCGGAAACGCTCCAAGATCCCACTGTGTCGCACCATATGTCACTGCATACCACCAAGTGTCTCTGTACTCAACGGCATGCCACTATACCCTGCAACCTATCCCTATACACCATTGGATACCCCATGCTACTGTTGAACCATCCTGTATCATCTCGTATGTATCCTGCCTATGTCACTGTACCTGGCACTCCCTACGTGTACTCAATGCGATGGGAGTCACTCCTACTCCACAACACACACCAACATGCTACAACAAACAGCCATGCATCTTTGTGCTCCTCTATAGGCCACTGCTTGTCACTGTATGCTCCTACACATCCCCGGATGTCATGGCCAAAAGCTGAGACAATATGCGCCGGCCTGCACCTGAATGTCATCATCACCTCTACCTTTGCATCATCATACCCTCTAATGAATGGATCTCCCCTCCAAATCCTTCTAAAGGGACCTAAGAAGTGAATCTCCCTAAGTAGCAGTAGCGATGCCACCATTGTTCTGCTCCTCCATGTCCACTGTGCCCCACATAACTGTGGAGAATCCCCAACCGCATACAAGGCACTATCTAGTGGTCTGCCAATGCCACCTCCTCCAACAATCTCCTACCAAAGTGTGTTGATTATCTCGTGACTCCATGTATACACAACATAAATCGATGAACCATGAAGTTCCCTCACAAACTAACTAGCCACTAATGCTGACTGAAAACTCCCTAACAAATGTGTGCACTAGACCATTGGGTCAACTATACCACCAATGCCATAGTCGATTTGCGTATCTGGAAAATGGTAGGTAGTCCCACCTGGATCCCAATGCCAACTTGGGCCTCCAGTGTCCTCGATGTCTGAACATGCCTGCTGACTCTCACTTTGGCCTATAACCAACTCCGTAAGCCTAGCCCACTCCACCGAGTACCAACTCAGATTCTCTTGGCATCCAACCCCAAGGAAACGATCAAAAACACAAATGCCTAAAAACTGAACTAGCCCTCCAACCTGCGAACGTTGCATGCTGCGCAACTCATGTCGCCTCCTCTCATTGGTCTAATCAACACATATAATATGTCTAGGTAACTCCACCTCTCTTTCACCCCTGTATAGAGGTAGCCTAGCAATGCTACAAGCCCCATCTATATAGGCCTGAAGAGAGCTACTGTCTGGAAGTATTGTAGCTCCGTTGACGGTATGTGCATCTATCTGGTCTAAATTGGTGGCTAGCCCAAAAAATGACTGTTCATCCTCCTCCACCATGGGATCAACATGAGCCACTAATTGTCCCTCCAAAGATAGCTCATCATGCATAACATCCTCAACAATCAACGAGAGGTAGCTATCGTCTAGAAACTCTATCACAGATCTGGATGCCTCTGTACCTATCGATTCCTCATCAACGATGGATACGTCTCCCAACACCTCATCAACCTCTTGTGTGTTGCTATCACCTGGAAACTCGGACATGGCCCTAAACAACTCCTCAATGGATCCCTCAACAATGGATGACACCTCATCAACCTCTTATGTGCTGCTATCACCTGGAAACTCGGACATGGCACTGAACAACTCATCAATGGATCCCTCAACAATGGATGACACCTCATCAATAGATGGCCCTCTGAGTGTATGCTCTACTCTCTCCACTAGGGTGTCAATCAGAGCTATCAAAGGGATCTCCAACAAGGGTGACTCTTGCGTCACACTAGACACATCAACACGCTCCTCACTCTCCTGTGTGGCCACAATCTCATGCTCAACCTCCTCCTCGGGCTCCTGATATCTGAAGCCAGGTCTCCACCAACAAAAGCGCCTCTCAGTCTCATCATCTAACTGTCCTCCTCCATGCTCCTCAAATGAGAAAGCCCTCTTGATCCTAGGGTCCAATGCCTTACACTCATCAATCCTATCCATGGAGGGCCTCATCAAATTTGCAAAGGTGTCTAGTTCCCTCTCCTTCACTGGTTCACCCAAAAAATGAGGCATGGTAGGTCGGCTAGGCTGGGCATGGGTATTGTTTTGTTGAACTGAGTGTGCATGTGTGTGGCTTCTATGTTGGTTATGTCTCAACATCCTCGTCAATTGTTACATCCTCTGTAGTACTTGTTGGTTTTTCCTCCTCAACGATCGGTTATGTCTAATCAACTCCTCCATGATCCCTTGAGTACTCTTCCCTTTCGATGTCATCAGAGTACCCATAAATTCACCAGTCACTATGAATGCATGGCCAAACCCCCATGATTTTTCTAGGTCCCCCACAACTGGCCAAGATCATGCTTTGATGCCACTGTAATATCCCAGACAATGAAATAATCAACAAATCTAGCACATCTAGGTGTTCTAGTTAAAAAATAATTACAATCAAACACTGAACACAACAGGGTTTGGAAATGCAACCTTTATTTATACTATTAACTAAAGAAAAAAGTACATGCCCATTCAAAAATATCGAAGCCCCTGCAGTGGCATGTCCGGCTGCTCATTGAAAGAGAAAACAAAGACTGAAGCACAATCGTGGACCCTGGATGGATCCACCAGATAAAATAATACCCACAGGGTTTTCATCCCTGGGATCAAACTGGAACTTGCCAAGCCGCAATAAAAACACAATAAGATAAATAAACCCGAATGATCCCCAATGCCTAGCTTCTGTCCCCTTTTATAGGCTTGATGGACTCTCTAGAAACCTTATTTTATTATTTTCCCTCAAAAAACTAAGGCAAATAGCATGGGCTGATACCATGGGAAAATACCAAGGTAAATACCATGGATAGATTTCGTCCATTTTGACCAGATCAAGAAAGGGAATATTACAACCCCCTTGTCCATCACATTCGAAGGGATTTATTCCTCATTATGGCACTTCAGGATGTTACTAGGCCTCATGGAGGGCCCTACAACATGTATACATCATTATTTGGCCCTCGTGTGTCTTATTTTTACACCTATGAGCTAAATTGGTGGGCTTGTCACCAATAGGGGTGTTATTTTCACATTATTTTATTATTAGAGCTATTAGGGGCCTTTAGGCTAATTCAAGCTCCTTAGGAGCCTATATATTCATGTTAGCTCCATTGATTTTGATCATCACACTTTCGATTGGATATCTCTCTCATCGAAAATTTCATACTTTTTCCTTGGAGGAGTTCTTTTGGAGATGGATGAATTTTAATTTATTATTTCAAATGAGTTGTCTTATTATTTCAAATGAATTTATTTTTTGTCTTATAGCTTTATTATTGCAAACGAGTTGCTGGTTGGATATACTCTAACATTGTAAGCGATTTTTGACGTTATTATTCTTGTTGCTGCATACTAATGATTACACTATAATTAGGACTAGTTGTTGCATGATTATAATGTTGAATTGAGCATGTTTTAGCAAATTTTAATGTATGGGCCAATGTCATATGAATGAAATGTCCTAGAGATACATTTCGTAAGCTTGCACTCTTTGCTTGAAGTATAAATGCTTGAAAGTCTCTTATTATTTTCACTACACCAATATTGGACAAGGTTGATTTTTCAAGCCTCCTTGACCAAGAAACCAAGTTCTTAATCATTAATCATCCTTGAATCCATCTCCCCAAGTAAATTAAGGAATTTATCCTTGAAGGGTATCATTTTATCCATACTTTTTCCTTTCTTTTCACTTTTTCCAAGGTCTAGCCCTCAAGGGTCACCTAGGGCATCAATTTCCCAGGAATTGAGCTAGGGAAAAATTTCGATCTCCTAGGAGGCTCTGCGCTGGTGGGTACCCTCCCTCTCCACAAATTTTGAAGCTATTCTGATTGTGGGATCTCCGGGAAACCTAAGCCCTAACTCTATGATCGAAATCAGCCTAGGCATCCCCAAGGGTAGACCTTGATAGGATCAATTTAACCTTTTGAAGTGTTCCTTTCTTGTCCTTTCCCCTCACTTTGTCTAGGATAGGAACACTGTTGGTTGCTATATTCCATCCCCAAACCTAGATTGGGTCCACTTGGCCCCGCGTGGTTCCACTTCTCATTGAAGACTATTTATCAAGGATCATATGGGAATCCAAGTTCCCCAAGGATTTTAGGGATTGAGAACCTCATCTATAAGCCTATTCTTTATACCTCAACCCTCCAATCCTCATCCCTTACCCCTAGTGGACCAAGCCACTTGCTTGACAAGCAAGCAAGCCCCATTCTTCAATCCATCATAGGAAAAGGGTTTTCTGGGTCACTTCTCACCGATCCATTGACACATACTGTATAAGTGATTCCCATACTACCAGGACTCCTCCCATTGGTTAAAGTCCGTAAAGAGCAGGGAGACTTAGCTGTGCTGACAGTAGGCTAAGCCTCCATTGTTGCCCTTAGCCTAGCAGTTGACCTCTTAGGATCACCTTTTAGGTCCCCTCTGCTGGTTTGAGTGGTAACAGGGACACAACCCTGTGCAGTTCTCTTGTGGGTAACTCGCAGACCTCTCCTGTAATCAGCTTCTTTCTGGACTAAAGCCAATTCTCTCTGGCTTTGATTTGTAAATCATTTCATCAAGTTTCTGCTGTTTTTTTGTTACTTCTAACAGCCATTTGTAAATATTTCAGCTGCTGCCTTTTTGTATATGTCTGAAAAAAGCATGTACTTTTTTGTATTCCAACAGGAATAACAAAAAAGTTTCTTTTTTCTTCTGAAAAAAAAAACTATGAATTCCCGAGGTTTGGGACTGCAATTAAAAGGGAGGTAAAAGTATAAACAAAATGGCCAAGAACTCACAGCATTAGAAAGCTCAAAACACCTCAATTGGATGTTAATCAGGCCAACTCCAAGTGAAAACCCTGATTGATTTCAGGGCATAGAAACACCCCTCTTAGTCACTAAGCCAAAGCACAGATGTAAGCGGCATCTTCAAAATAAAAAAGGTAGGAGACTAATGCCTGCAATTGATATGAATGAATAACTTTTGACTTATATTTCTAATCTTTGTGTATTTCAATGCTAGAACTTGGTATCTAATAAGTGCACTTTGTCATTATTTCTTGGGTTCGCATTCCTTTCATTATCTTTTTCAAGTTTCCAGGTCTCTGTTGCCTCTTCAGTAAACCTGTATTTCATTATTTCTGTTATTTCGTGCAATTAACCAATTAATGGTGTTTAAGTACTCCCTGTGAGTTTGTAAACAATAAAATAAGTGCTTCAACCAATTTCAATGTTTGTCACTGTAACTGGTCCATTCCAAAAACTAAAACAGGACTTCATACCCTATTTCATTCAGAAATAGAAATTATCTCTATATATTTCCAACTTACTGGCTGGAATTTTTATAGAATAAAAATTGAAAGTAAACACTCTGATTTTCTCCGGAGCCTTCAATTTTCTTTTCTATTTGATTCTAGCATTACCTGCATCATTGTTAATACGCTACATTCTTTCCAATCTAAGTGGATGCATTTGCAGACCATAAGGTATCATCAGCCGCACCATTGTTTGAAGGATTGTTCTAAATGACTATTTGAATACCCTGATTTTCTTTTACGAATGAAAGTTGAAAATAAAATATCATTTAATAAGCATACCTTCAGATGCAGTACTTCTGCTCAATGGAGTACAAGAGGCTGTTGTTGATTCTTTGTAGTCAAGAGGAAGTGCAATATCAAGTTCACAATCTGTCTCAATGATTGATATGGCAGAGGACGGCTTGGTGTCAATAACATCTAAATAATAGTATCTGCTGTTGTAAGATACCATGATGCTGTCATTTGTAGTTAAGCAGGAAAAGTTCCTTAAAGTTGTTTCCAATCTGCATAATAAAAAATAAAGTTAAACCTTTGTATACATAACTTTCTTGAGACATGCAGTTGTAAACTTGTTAAAGGCAATTCAAGGAGCAAACAAAATCATCAGCTATCACATAGCTTCCATGAAAATTCCATTGCAATTATTTGGAGTATGATAGATGAAATACTTACACAGCCTTAGGATTGGAGATGTCAAGAAAATTTTTTGTGTGAGGTTGCAATTTCACATAAGTTCCTTTTGGAAGTGTGGCATTTTTCACCTTAACGATATCTCCCTCTTGTAACAGCATATTTTGCATCATCTAAATACAGCATGATACATATTAGAAAAATCTCCTAAACAATGCTTCAAAGTTTTGACAGAAGTTGAATTATTTGTGAACATGCCAGGAAAAACAAAGGCTCACATACCCAGTATGGCATGTAAAGCATGCCCTCGTCAGCAGTAAACTCAAGTACTCCACAATGCGATCTACGTTCTGTTGCGGCATTATAAAGCTCAAAGAGCATAGGATAATCTATTTGTAATGAAGCTATAGATGAAAAAACAAGAGAAGTAGAATCAAATCAAGGCTAGAGCCCAGCTTCAAGAAAGACAAAAAACTTAAGATACATAAAAGAGCATAATTCAGATGCCAGTGAGTAAAAAGATCTTACCACTAACAGTAGCATTCACTTGAAATTTGAAGAACTTAATATTTATATTGCAAAACAAATGGACTATAGCTTACTCACCTAGATGATCAAGAGCTGAAGGAGGCAGTAAGACTGCAAATTTTCCCAGAGAAAAACCATCCAACAAGATTGACAAAATATATCAGAACTTCCTGAGATTAAGCTGTCTCCAAAACTCTGGTGTGGATTAAAACAAATGCCACACTGTATATAAAATGAGAATCACTAACCTTTGTCTCCATTTTCCAACTGGGGCTGCAAAATAAACACACACACTTTCATGTTAGAAATGGTTGTAGCAGTATCTTTTATCAAGAAATTGGTAGATTTCTGTTTTGTTGCAAACCTTGAATTTTGTTGCAATTTTTAATCAAATAAGTGACCAAGAGAAAAAGCCTGTCTCATAATGATATATCAGAGCAAAGGACATGTTACCCACCCCCAAGGTGACCCCTATAGGAGAAATTTTCTCCTAGATTTGTCTCCAGCCAGCAGCCAGCAACCAAATAGCTCGACGTGCCACTATTCTCCACCACCCGAGTCATCCATTATGTGCCCTTGCCAATTTGTTATGACTGTATGTTTAAAGGTGTGCCTTCCAACCCCAAAGTTATGACTTTTCATAATGTAATTGGGTGTTTATGCTTGCTTTTCTTGAGCACATTGGACATGGATTAGTGGGGGGATTTGGCAGAAAGAATGGGCTTGGATTGTACTCTTGTTTCCTTGTCCCAACTTGGTGGTTAATCTTGTATCCTAGTCTGGTGGTGTAATATTCCCAATTAGCAGCAGCTAATTGGCAATATTAATTTTTGGCCAGTTTACTTTTTATAAAGTTAAGTCAGTTAATAAAGTGGGTGAGAAGACACTTAGCCTACACTTAGGAAATAAACATTCCCTAAAGTCACTTGAGCACATTATTATTTGACTGCGTGGGGCCCAGGGGTCGAAGTGGCAGTGTGAGGGAAGTGGCAGCGTGGACCCATGACAACGCAGAGAGAGAGGGACAACGTGGGAGGGACAGCGCAGTTTTGGTGGGGCCTGGTGAGAGCAAGGTTCTCCAAGCATAAAGAGGGGAAGAGGCTCCTCATTCATTCATTCGATTATGCATATATGTTTTGTCTCTTGACATTGAGCATGCTTGTTGAGCAAAGTCTACAAGTGTTGTTCAACACACCGGGTGTCTCCGAGCGAAGATCCCAACCTCAGCCTCGGGGGACTTCGAGTGCCTGCTCGGGTGAGGAGTTCTATATTTTGATTTTCAGATGGGAGCCATAGCATCTTCAGCTAGGTATTACGCACTTGCTTGGGCAGCGCAATCTTGAGGAGAGATCATGCAGTTCTTGGTGGAGGTGGTGCCGGAGGCGGAGATTCATTAGGGGATTCAGCCCGGGATAGTGAGAAGGGATCAACCCTTAGCTATTCCATCATTTTGGTAGAGGAGGAGGCCATTATTTGCAGGGATTCATTCAAGTCCAGCGTACTTCACTGGGATAGCGTTATTCCTCAAGGGAGGTGATTTTCCGGGGTCATCCATTCCGGAATCCCTTTCTGGGCTTTTCTAGGTATTTAGAGGGGAGCTCATTCCCAGAGATTCGTATTTTTCTAAGTAGGGAAACAACCCCAAAGAGCCATCCTATTGCAGCAGTAGCAGTAGCACTTTGGAGATAACACAGTCACTAATTGAGCAACCATTCCTTGAGAATTTCTGAGAGTATTTTCAGCTTTCCTTGTGCAAGCCAAGGTGCCATCATTCTGATCACCTTTGTACTTATTGTATCTTTCAGTTATATAATAAAATGGCTCAACATTCTCCATATTTTGCATTATTTATGTTTTGTCTCTCTATTTGCTGTAGTTTCTTGTTTGTGATTGCTTTATATTGTTGTTTATTTCTACTCGGAATATTACAGTGGTATCAGAGCTCATAGACTTGGCTCAGCCTGTGGAGCAGATTGTCTATGACACCAGCAGGAAAACCATACATTACTTACCGGGGAAGAAGGTATAAGGACCAAGAGCGGAGGCTTTAGGTCACTTTTGGAGAGGGTGACCGCATTCCGATAATGGACGCCCAAGGGGAGAAACCAATGGCAGAAGAAAAAGATGAAGGGAAGGAGTTCGGGGAACTTCTCCTAATGTGCAGGAGTTGTCAAGCAGGATAGAAGAGATGGTGCAGAAGTTTACCGCAGACCAGAGACAACGTGAAACCCCAAGGGGTTTCCATACTGGAGAAGGGTCCGACACTTCCCATCACTTGCAGGAGCATCTCACAGCGCAGTAGATGGCATCACTTGCTCCCCCATGTTCCATGATGCCCACGTTTCTAGCTACAGACACTGGAGCAGGAGCACCTCGGGAACCGTAACTGATTCACATGGGGGATTATTTTGCCGAGTATCAGTCCTACGGGCGAGAGTTTGGTGAGGCTCTCACTTTCCATGACTTTGTGCAACTCAAGAAGGACACCCGCCTCGCAACCAGAACAGAGGGGGCAGATATACACAGGATGGGGATGTACAACGTACAGTGGGCAAATTTTTTCTGCTAACATTTGACGGATCCTCTAAGCGTTCGGCAAAGGCTTGGGTAGAGAAGTTGGATATCTATTTCCAACTCAATTAGATGGCAGAGGGAGAGGCCATCAAGGTGGTAGCGTTGCACCTACAGGGAGAGGCCCATGATTGGTGGTTCCACGGGATGGCCACGCTAGGTCACTCAGTTGTGACAGCATATGCAGAGTTTACATGGAGGTTGGTAGAGCGGTTTGATCGAAGGGATCCGGAGGAGCACTTTGTTGAGCTGACCAAGCTCAAACAGACCGGGAGCCTGGACACCTACATTTCCCAGTTTTTGAGACTCTTCGTGATGGTACCTGACTTATCTTCGGCCAGGATGATATACATGTTCATTGATGGGTTGGCAGAACCTCTGCGGGGTTTAGTTAGATCTACGACGTTGGCTACACTCCACGATGCAGTTTGGAGGACTAGGGATTTACAGGATGCCTTGCCCGGGACCAGAGCTCCTTTCCCCCAGAGACCGACATTTCAGCCAAAGGGGAAGGACACAAGGGTTCCACCTCCAAGGGTGAACCAAGGCCGAGGGCCTTTGGACGATGAGACCTGGAGACACTTGAGACGGAAGAAGTTGTGCTTCACATGCCAAGAGTCGTGGGCACCGGGACATTAGTGTGCCGCTGGGAAGGCACACTACATAGAGGTCTTCCCTCAGGTTGTTAAATGTTTGCCCAGCTTGCTTTCGAAATGACCCTCAAGCCTTCTTTTATAATCTTCTCATTGATAAATCAACGGCCCAGATTAGAAGTCTAATCAATGGCTAAGATTAAAACTTGACTTGATCTTCGTTCTGTAGAAGATTCACACTTTGTTTTATTAATACCCATTAATTATTTAATTTCCCTAAGTTTAGACTTAGGGTACCTATTAATATTATTAATTGTTTTAATAAAACATGAACCGAGTGAAATTTCCAGAAACGGTTTTTGGGTTCTTTGGAATACTGGTGTCTAAGCCTCCTCACCAAATTTGAGACTTAGATCATTTTTCAATGCTACAAAAATCAACATTGTCTTGAGGTCTTGATACAAATTCCCATACATTATTGGTCATGATAGAGTTGCACTCCTCTACCATAGCATCTACCCAAACTTGATGTTGAATGGCTTCCTGAAAGCCAGAGGGCTCGACAACCTGAGCTACCAGAGCCTAGCATCTATCAGGTTGTCTACGCTTCCTTTTCTCGGTTCTGGGAGCTCCAATAAACTCCTTTGTGTCCCTCAGCTTCTGTCGTACTTCTCTGTTGATTTTGTCACTGGTAGTGGGTGGCTCAATCATCTCTTCATCCTGCTGTCCCATATGCTGCAAGCTATCTGGAATTTCTTCCCTAGAAGAAATACTAGTACTGGTCACAGTGCTAGATCCTGATGGTTGTCCATCTGCTGGACCTTCTCCTAGCTTTCGCTGGACAAGAGGTTCATCTTTAGACTGTTCTTCGGTAGGCATTTCACAAGATCTTTTGAAGCCTCGATCCTCCATGAATTTCACATCCCTCCTCACTACAACTTTCCCATTACCCGAAATGTAGATCCTGTACGCCATGTATGTCTCGCTATATCCTACAAGATATCCTTTCTCAGCAATCTGATCTAATTTTCTCTGTTTATCGTCTGGAACGTGGCAATACACCACACTCCCGAAAATCCTGAGGTGGCTTACCTTCGGCTTCATCCCTGTGAAGACACTCTCGGGCGTTATCTTGCCCAATGCTCTGTGACGGGTCTTGTTCTAAATATATACAGTTGTGTTGCATGCTTCTGCCCACAAAAATCTAGGAAGATCCTGGTCATAGGATCCATTCCCTAATGATCCTTTTTGGCTCAAGTTGTGAGAGCTTGAATGAGGCAAATAGGAAGGGAAAGGTCAAGTTCACTATGAGAGGGTCATCAGGTTAAGGCATTGCCTTTGCTTCCCCAACAATAGTCCTATTCTTCCATTCTGAAACTCCATTTTGCTCCGGATTGTAAGGAGCGATCCATTCTCTTCTGATACCCTCCCTTGCGCAGAAATCTGTGAATTCCTTATCAATATATTCACCGTCGTTATCTGATCACAATACTTTGATTTTCTTCCCCGTCAGATTTTATACCAGAGCTTTAAACTCTCTGAACCTGTCAAAGACCTCATCCTTGGTATTTAGGAAGTAAATCCAAGTTTTCCTGGAATGGTCATCTATGAAAGTGACAAAATACCCACTTCCACCAAGAGCTCTAGTGGACATTGGTTCGCAGATATCTGAGTGTATTAGTCCCAATACACTTTTTGCCCTATTGTTGCTCCTAGAATACCCTGCCTTGGCGTATTTGCATAGAACACACCCTCTGCATATGTCATCATGTCTGGTACCAAGAACTAGAACTCCTGTAAGATCCATGTTGTAGATGCCCCATTCATCTGTGCCATAGCTCATTTAGATCTGACTCACCGCTTAGATTGCTGCCTATCAATGCCATTGGAGACTCGAGCTGCAACTTGTATAGTATGTTGCTTCCAGTCCCAATTTGAACCTTCTTCTTCCAGCTTGGATTTTTGACATAGACCTTTCTTCCGATAAAGTATACGTCGTATCCCTTGTCATGCAATTGAAACACTGAAAGTAAATTCATTCCCATACCTGGCTCAAAGACTCCCCCACTTCTGTCTGAAATGCTACGGTCCCATTTCCCGCAAGGGTGCATTTTGTCTTGTTTCCCATAGTAATTTTGAAATCCATCCGTTCTTCTTGATAGCTAGGTAAATTATCTCTTTCTCCAGTCATATGAGTTGAAGCTCCGCTATAAATGTACCAATCATTTGATGATGCAGTGCTCGATAAACAATCACTCTTTTTCCAGCCTAGAGGCCAACTCTGACAAAATTTGATCTTCCATCTTCTCCTTGCTTTTCCCTTTTCCAGTTGATTCTGCAGAAGGAATGCGTAAGCTGTTTAGGAATACATTTTGCTGTTAAGGCAGCTCCACGAGTTCCCTTTGGCGTAGACCCTCCTGCTTGCTTGCCTAACCTTGCTCTGATACCATGTGACAATTTCAACTTGAAATTTTACTACATTTTCTGATATTATTTCTTCTACTTATTATTCAAAAACAAGTTATTTGTAGAAATCACTTCAGTAAATATCGAAAATAAAAGGTCATATTGAGACTACATAATTACTGAGCAAATAAACAACGAAATACTACACAAGAATGATAGATATTTTGGACAATTGTCCCCGAAAAAACCCAATGTGAGAAAATCGGTGCAGCAGATGAGGGCTTCTATTATTGAGCAAAATCTTGTACAATTTACAATCAACAGTGACGAAGAGAAATTCCCTATGAAAACACTGGAGAAATTCCTCACAAAGTAATCAAATGAAAAACGACCCCGGAAAGACCCTCCTGAGCCTACTGCGTCATCACTACGCTGGCTTTGCATGGGGACTTCACAGAAATGTGTCACCCTTCTGCGCTACACCCTTCCGCCTCTACACTGTCTCTTCCTGGCACTGCGTCACCTACTCCTACACCCTCCTGAGCCTACTGCATCATCGCTGCGCTGGCTCTCGTGGGGACTGCGCAGAAATGTGTCACCCTTCTGCGCTGCTCCCTTCCAGCCTCTGCACTATCTCTTCCTAGCACTGCATCACCTGCTCCTGCACCTCGGACTGTTGTTGAACCCTCTCTACATCTCCTCCATCTGCTACTCTCCCTCTGAGTCGATTTTCTCTTGCCAAACTTCGACCACTGAGAAAATTGATTTACTCAGGAAACTGAGTATCTGCATTGGTGTGTCTTCCAAATGACCCTCGAGCCTTCTTTTATAATCTTCTCGTTGAGATATCAACGACTAAGATTAGATCTCTAATCAATGGCTAAGATCATAACATGACTTGATCTCTGCCTTCTAGATTATTCTCACTCATGTTTTATTAGTATCCTTTAATTATTTAATTTTTCTAAGTTTAACTTAGGGTCTCCATTAAAATAATTAATTGTTTTAATAAAACATCAACCGAGTGGAATTTTCACAAGCGAGTTTTGGGTTTTTTGGAATACGTGTGTCTAAGCCTCCTCACAAAATTTGAGACTTAGAGCACTTCCGATGCTACCAAAAATCAACAATTATAACATGTTATGACCGCGATGAATACATGATATAGTTTGACTTTTTGATCTAATAGTTTTGTTGATGCATGACAATATTATGATAGACAGGATGATAACTTGAATGATGATGACTGGAGTGGTTGCTCATTACGTCTTCGGGCCTAGTGTCAAGTGTGGGGAGGTTACTTCATTAGTTGCTGCAAGAAGATGATGAGTACATGATGCAATCTCTGCCAATACAAGGATGACCCCCTTATCTAGAGTGGCATGTCTCTACACGAGACATTATCCTATAATAATTCTCACTCATAAAATCTCTCCTCCATCATGACAAAGGAACAATCTCTCACATAAAGTGGCATACAATGATCCTCTTATAGAGTGGCATACATGGATGTCAAATACAAATCATCATCTCAGCAAAAATGGCTACAATGCATCTTATACCTCCAAATTTGGGGACGCCCTAAAAATTGACTACTCGGATGAAGAAACGGCATACACCATCGCATACCTTGCGAAAAACCATGAAATATGAGTATAAACTCGACCCCTTTCTGACTCGGTCAAATTTGGGCTCCCTGGGAATTTCAAAGATTCCTCAAAGATTCTCTTCTATGGGCTCACTGAAATTCAACTGCTCAGATGAAGAAATGGATCACACCATCACGTTCCTTGCGAAAAACTGAGAAAATGAGTATAAAGTCGGTCTGGTTCTAAAACTGTCATTTTCGGGCCTCCATGGAATCTTTCATATTCCATGCAGATTCCTGCGTCAAGGTTCCACCTTCATGGTTCCGCCCTCAACAATGTGTCTCTGGAAAATCTGCTACTCAGGTCAAAAAACCATTTGTACCATCAGACTCCTAGCGAATTTCTAAGTAATCTAAGTATAAATGTGGCATATTTCTGACACTGTCAAAATTCAGCGTCCAAGGAATCTTAAAGATCCCTCAAAAATTCCTCATAGAAAATATTCTTTGGAATATTCCCTAACATATTCTCTAACAATATTCCTAGAATCTTCTTGAGATTCATCACTGCATTGGTTTGCTTGCACCGTCATCTCTCATGTATTCCCCATGGTTCCCTTTGAACCATTTGAATGGCATTTTATAACAAAATGTGAGGGTGAATAAGAGAAAGTGTGTGGTTGGCACAATGGTTGGCAGTCATATTAAGTTATTTATTGTTAGAGAGGTTTTGAATTCAAAACCCATGGACTCCCAATTTTACTTTAATATGGTTTTATAAAGTCCAATTTTGGTTTTAATATAGTTTTCAAACTCTATAATGTATAGTATGCGTATGTCCATATTGTAACAACTCTCGAATGTGAAAATTTCTAAACATAGAAATCCTAAATGTAAATAAAGTAGGAAAAGTAAATCAAAGCACTGCTGAATTATTCAGTAAAATCATCTTGTAAATATAAATCAAGTAGGAAAAGTGAATCAAGACACTGCAGTAGGATTTCCATGTTTAGAAATTTTCACATGGTATCAGAGAATTGTAGATCAAGCTGAATCACCAACAAAATGGCTGAAGAATATTTTTGCGGCAAAGAAGGCTGAAAAAGCAGCAGAGTTCCAGAGAAGGTAGCGCATCACCAAGAGGACGTAGTCCCAGCAGAGGCCACGCTGGTGTTGACGCAGTCCCAACTAAGTGACGCAGAGCCTTCCAGAGGGACGCAAGAGCAGCTTGCGTTGCACAGAGGCTGCATTGAGCCAGTCTGCTCACGCAAAGGCCAGCTAGAGGGTCGCAGTCCAGTTTTTAAGGGTGTTGTATAGATCTGCAATACTCTGGAAGTGGAGCTTCGTATCTTCAGAAGTTGTTGGTGTGGTGGAGGTTTTGCCGGTGCAGAATCGTGCCTAGCTGAGTTGACAAAGAATAGGAGGAGAACAACCGCTCAGTAGATTTTTGCCAAAGAAATCTAAAGATCGATCAGGAGGGTGATCGAAGAGGGATGATTAGAGGGATTTGGCAGATTTCTGAGGGAAATCAGTTGTCAAAGGGAGCAGTTGCTATAGAGGGTGTCTTTTCGCCAAGGACCCTTGATCTGGGCTTCTGTTGAGAATAGCAACAGCAGTAGGGAGAGGAGCATTTGTTTCGACAGACTATTTTGAGCTATATGGCGCCATATGGACTGCGTGATCAGGATAGTTTGGACGTCTTGTCCAACTTTGCTATCTGGAAGGCCAGAATCCTGACGGTCCTAGAGGCATACACACTACGAGAGAATGCAAAGAACGTCTTGGCTACACCCACCAATGTTGCTCTTTTTGCGAAGCATAATGAAGCGGAGGCACATGCTAAGCGCTTCATCATGGACGGGGTCAAGGATCCTGTGGTCCCACACGCTGCCAAGAAAAAGACAACTAATGCTATGTGGACAGCATTGACCACAATGTATCAAGGGAAATCCGTCCAGAAGTAGATGCTTCTAGAGAACCAGATGAGGTTGTTTATGATGAATAAGGGAGAGGAAATCGACCCTTTCCTCTTCATGTTGCAGTTGATCCAAGATCAGCTAATTGCCATGGGGGTTAAAGTGAAGGATGATGTCATGGTGAGGACCGCTCTAAATGTAGTCACAGATGAATGGGAAATGTTTGTCCAAAGCATCTTGGGCAGACAGGACCTTCCAAGCGATGACCTGTGGGCTATCCTCTGACAAGAGGAAATCCGTCGGATGACCAAGAGACAAGCCAACACCGGATCCAGCAAAGTGAAGGAGGAAGAGGAGGATGCAGCCCTTGCATCCAAGAAGGAGCAAGGGAAGAAGAAGAGGGATCTATCCAAGATTTGATGCTTCAAATGTGGTGAACTTGGACACTTCGCCACCACTTGTCCTCTAAGGAAGAAGGACAAGGAAGCTGATTCAAAGGCTACGAAAACTAAAGAAGGCGATGGCTTTGATGATGATGTGGCCATGAGTGCTCATGTGCCTCGAGAGAAGAGGTAGGATGATATTGATCTGTAGAGCAACTACAGATGGGAGGCAGGATCCTTGAAGTGTCCAACTCTTGGATCACATACGTGCTACGAGAGCCTTAAGACAGTAGCGGGGATGACTAGAGTCAGTGGGTGCAGAAGATCACAGAGAAGCGGAGGGCAGAGCTGGGATGTTGTAAAAGGAGCAGCGCAGTGCAGAGGCAACAACAGCGTAGAAGCAGCAACATAGAGGGGTTGATGGGACTTCAACAGCGTAGAGGAGGCAATGCTTATGAAGTGCAGAGCTGTAGCAGCGCAGTGGCTTCAGGAGGACAATGCAATGCAGCAGCCAAGAGAGCTTCAGTGATGAGATGCAACCCAACTGACTTGTTTGTCAGTGATTGGGCAAGGGTCCTTCAGCTGCTTACTTCTTAGCAACTGAATTGCAGTGCAGCAGTTGACAGCATGATGCAGTAATTTGAGGGAGCTACAGTACATATGTGGCAGTGATTGTGGAAAAGTCATGGGCAGTAGCAGCGCAGTGATGGAGGGCAACAGGACAAGCATCAACGCGAGGACCAATGCCAGAGATCAGGGCAATGCTTCAATGTGGAAGTATTGTTAGAGTACACTTCTCGTTAAGAGGGAGTGTTGAGATTTTGGGGTAGCATCGGATGTGCTCTAGCTCCAAAATTTTGTGGAGTAGCTGGAATACATGAAATCTCCAAGACCCAAAAAGCATTTGGAGAAATTCCATTTGGTTTGATACTTATTCAAATAATTAATCTTTTTAATTAAGGACCTTAAGTCTAACTTAGGAAAATCAAAAGATTAAAGTGAATTAAATTATAAATGTGATGAGAATGTTCTAAGTGACGTGAATCAAGTAGCTTCTAATCTTAGCCGTCGATTAGAGATTAGATCACAGTCGTTGGTTTTCCAACAAGAAAAGTATAAGAGAAGGGTTTGGGGTCAGTTGGAGAACACACACATTGGCAGAGCACTAAAGCTAAGTCAAAATTCTAGGGTGTGGTTTGCTAAGAATTTCAAAGTGAGTTTGCAGTGCGGTGAGGGGCAGAGATTGACGAGGGATGATCTGATCTAAGGCAAAGAATACAACAACGGCAAAGAGGCAACATACCATGCAACGCAGAGGCCAACCAGAGCTATGCAGTTCAGCCAGAGCCACGAAGAGGGCAGCGCAGAGGCAGTAGGAGACCTTCAGGGGTGACGCAAGCCCAGTGAGGGCAGCGCACAGGCTGACATAGAGGGCTGAGGGACAACATTGGGGTTTCCAGTGGGCCAGAAAGGGCTCGAGTTCTGTAAATCCCGTTTGAGGGTGTGAATCAGCCATATTTTCTGTCTCTGAGTGAAAGAGGTATTATTGTTGTGTATTTTCTTTGTAGGGCCAACCATGTCTAGTGCCCAGATATTGTTGTATTCAGATTTTGCATAATAATAAAACCCTCTAGAGCTAGTTGCACCGGTTTTCCCGCATTGGGTTTTTCCAGGGACATTTGTTCGAAAAATCTGTCACTTTGTCATGTATGCATAATGTTCAGTAAATGATCTGTAAATGTGTAGCTACAGTTGTGTTTATTTTTCTGATTTTACTGAATAATTCAGAAATTAACTTGTAAATGTAAATCAAGTAGGAAAAGTAAATCAAGAAACTGTAGTAGGATTTCTATGTTTAGAAATTTTCACACGAAAACCATGAGAATAAGACAAAAATGGAAGTTGCACCATCCCAAGTCCACTTGGGCCTAATTTGAGGTGCCATATGGTACCATGTCATTGGCCCATGTGGCAAGCTCTCATTGGTCCACATCATATGCTACCTCTACCACCTACTTTCCATGTGTCAACTTGTGGTGTTGCCACATCACCTACTTGTGGGTCCACTTGGTTTGCTGACTGGGCTGCCACATTAACTCAGTGGGTCCCACTAGACCTGCTGACTTTGCTGCCACGTGTCATCTATATGTCCTGCCACATAGAGAATGTTGACTTTGGCTTTGACTTTTTCCCAGTTTGACTGAAACTTTGACTAAGCATAACTTTCGCATACGAACTCAAATCGAGGTGTCATTTGCGTCGTTGGAAAGCTTGCGACAAGCTCTTCGATTTGACTATGGTTTCATTTCAATCCAAGGACTTTGATTGTTGAACTTTTCCAAAACCCTCTTTGATTCCTAAGCCTTTCTGGAGTCACCTAGATCAAGATAATACTTAGGTGCATTAATGAAGACAAAGCTTAAGCTTATCACTGGGTTCCATGCAGGATTTTGTGGGGGACATTTTGCAGCAAAAACCACGGCCCACAAGATTCAGCGTGCAGGATATTATTGGCCCACCATTTTTTTAGATGTGCATAAATTTGTCAAAATTTCAGGAATGCCAACTTTTCATAGGAAAGCAGAAGTTAACAGCCTTGCCTTTTCAACCATAGCAGAGGCCCCTTTTCAGCAATGGGGGTTCGATTTTATTGGTAAATTTAGCTAGAATTCTAGTAATGGTTATTCGTGGATTTTGACTACAATAGATTGCTTTACAAAATGATTTGAGGCTATTCCAATAAAGCATGTCACTGAGAAGGTTGTTAGACTTTCTTGAGAATCATATTATCACTCGATTCGGTGTTCCAGCCAAAATTACGATTGATAATACCAAAGCTTTCAGCTCTTCCGAGTTCTCTTATTTTTGCTTCTATCTCATTCTTCAAATATTATCCCCAAGGAAACAGTCTTGTTGAATCAAGTAACAAAATATTGACTATTATCATTAAGAAAAACGTGGGGGATAATAAACGATCATGGGACAGTAAGATCGAGTATGCATTATGGGCGGACAGAATCACGAAGAAAAAAACCAACGGAAAAAGTCCTTTTGAGCTTGTTTATGGTTTGGAAGTTCCCTTGCCTGTTCATCTCAGACTTCCAGCTTGTCAGCTCCTTCAGCATTTTACAGAGTACAAAGATGCGGTACAAAAAATAATCGATCAGATTATGGAACTTGATGAAGCTCGCAAGAATGCCTTTGCTAACATATGTCAAATCCAGGCCAGAGCAAAAGAAGGATTTGATAAGTCATCATGGAATAGGTCTTTGCATATTGGCGATATGGTATTATTATGGGATCACAAAAAAGAGAAGCCCTATAATCATGGAAAGTTCGACAGTCTATGGCTTGGGCCGTATATCATCAGAGGGATCGCTAGAGAAAATTCTTTCTATCTGAACACTTTGGAAGGTGATCATGTAGACCTACCAGCAAATGGGAAGATGCTCAAACTATACTACAAGGATGGCATCTGATGCCATGGGGCATCGTTTGTATAGTATCTCTAACCCTTCCCTCTTTACTTTATGTTGTTAGCTAGTTTTTCATGCATTTATGCTTTATAGTTTCCAGTTTGTTAAAGTGGATTTTTTCTATTCCAGTGGATTTACTATATATGCATGATGATTTCGATTTTGAATGGATATCTATTTGATGGATTTCTATTTTCTTGGATGCAAGTTTTTGGAATTCTCACATACTTCATGGAAGCAACGTGTCTCCATATTGTGCCAGATGTTGCACATATTTTGTCAAAGTTCCAATGAAGCAAATATGCCAAATTTTTTCGAAGGATAGAAGTCATCAGCCTTCAGTTTTTGAGTCATTGTAAACCCATTCTGCAAAATTTGTAATGTAAATGATGCTTGTAAGACCATATATGTATGTAATAACCTAGGTAAGCCTATTATTTTGGCGGAAATTTCATCCTAAGAGGTTTTTCATCTCACTGATTCATCTGTGTTTCAAAGCACAGATGGTCGACAATGTTTTTCCCTCCAGCCTCACCCCAAAGCTAGGGTGGAATTTTTCGTCAAAGTCTTAGTTGAGTCCTAGTGTTTTAGTCGAGTCTTATGTAAAATTGATTTGGGAATAATTTAAGCTAATTGGCTAAATTATTTTATTACAAACCACTTGGTTTGATCATATTGTGTCACCGAATTGGGTGTGTAATTTGAGGGTCTATACCGAACAGGTGTTCCCCCTTTGAGGGTTGTAAATGTAAAATCTTATATACAAAATAATTTAGTGCATGGTCCCTCATACTTAGACACAATGGCTAAAATATTAGAGGGTGGAAAAAATATTTATTCCCCTCAAATGTCAATTAATTAATTTTCCTAGCAAAATTAAATTATTCGTAAGCCATAAAATTAATTAATTAGAGTCAAAATTGAAGTCCTAGAGAAATAAAAAGTGGAAAATTTCGTGGGTATCAAAAAAATTAATTTTTTGAGGTCCTCCATAAATGAAATATTAGAAATTTCAAGAAAAATTGGACCCTTCAGCCTTGGTGGTTAAGTCAAAGTCAATTTTTTGAGGAAATTAGCTCAAAATAATTATTTTTGAGCTAATAAAAAATGGGTTAAATGAGAAATCCAAAAATTCCTCAAAAATAAATATTTTCGACAATGGAGATTAAAAGATGATCAAATATTTATCAACGGTCAAGAGTATTTTGAAGGAGGCTCGTGAATGATAAAGGAGACTCATCTAGTGCATATAGGAAACAAGGTGATGGCCGTGGGGATGGGGTAGAGCTCATGCATTGGCTTTTGCCCACATGCTAAATGTGTTTTTCCTGACTATCTTTCGCATTTTGTGGTACATTTCCCTGTTGAATGTGGCCAATTATGTTTTTACTTTTCTTTTTAGCTGCATCAACCTCTAGGGCATCGTTTCAGGCTCGACACAAGGTGTGGGCAAGGGGAATGGGAGGCCACCCTATGTGGATCCAGTGGGGAAATGCGAACCTAGGTGGGAAGAATAATGAATAGGACTATAAAGAATGGAAAGGGAGTAATGTATGTGGATGAGGAAGTGGGACCACGCAACCAAAACCAGGGTTTCCCATGTAGTACCACCCTAAAACCCAAAGGTCAGTAAAGGAGGTACCATGGGACTAAGATCCAAGGGTAACATCCAAAAGAGGTTTTGGGGACAAAAGCACAGACCTAGCCCACTCTTTCTGTCGAATCCTCCCATTAATCCATACCCAGAAGTGTCCATGATAAGCAAACTACAATGTTCACTTACCAAATGACAAGGCATACCTTTAGGTTTGGGAGAGCCACCTTCAAACATACGATCATGACAAATGGGTGAGGGACCACATGGCTGGCTCATGTGGTGGAGAAATGGCACAACAAGCTAGTTGGTCGCTGCAAGGGGTTGTTGGCTGTCGGCTGAGGACCACCTTGGAGAAAATTTTCTCCTAGGGATATCACCCACAAAATGGTAGGTAGCATAGCCAAGGGGTACTCTCAGGTTGAAGGGATTGATTATGAGGAGACCTTTGCTCCTGTAGCAAGGTACTCTTCCATCAGATCGATTCTCGCTCTAGTTGCACAAATGGGGTGGAAGATCCACTAGATGGATGTGAAGACAACATTCCACAATGGAGTTATTGATGAGGTGTACATTGAACAACCTGAAGGTTTTGAGACCTTCGACAGAGAGTTGCATGCGTGCAGTCTCAAGCAAGTGTCGTATGGGTTGAAGCAACCACCCCGTGCTTGCTACACCGGGATCAATAACTACCTCACCGGTTTGGGCTTCACCAAAAGTGAAGCAAACGCAAACCCTTACCACATTTTGGTAGAAGGTAAATTGTTGATTATTGTCTTATATGTTGATGAATTGATTTTGACCAGTGATGAACAACTTATCATGTCTTGCAAGGAGGACCTTGCAAGAGAATTCGAAATGAAGGACATGGTTCTCATTCACTATTTCCTCGGTTTGGAAGTATGGCAGGGAGAAGGGGAATTGTTTGTCTCTCAGGGAAAGTATGCCAACGAGATACTTCAGAAGTTCCATATGGACAGATGCAAACCCATGGAGACTCCTCTAGTGACCAACTAGAGGAAAGAGGATGCCACTTCAAGTGAGGAAGTGGATGCTACCATGTACAGGCAGTTGGTGGGTTCACTCATGTACCTTGTGAACACGCAGCCAGGCATGTGTTATGCAGTCAACCAGTTGAGCCAAGCCATGGTTCGACCAACCAAATTATTTTGGAGGGTTGCTAAACATGTACTACGGTACCTCAGAGGCACCAGTCAGTTTGGACTTTGGTACAGACAGACAAAGGGAGTGAAGTTGCAAGGCTTCACAGATGCAGATTGGGCAAGAAGTCCATCAGACCGGAAGAGCAGTTCAAGAAGAATTTCCAGTGTTGGGTCAACAGCAATTTCTTGGTACAGCAGGAAGTAGAGATTTGTAGCACTCAGCTCAACAAAATCAGAGTACATGGTTGCTATTCAAGCAACATGTGAGGTTATCTGGATGAGAAAGATTCTTGTTGGGTTATTTGGTCAAATGATGGAACCTACTGTGATAAACTGTGACAATCAGAGTTGTATTAAACTCTCTGAGAATCCATTTTTTCACGATTGATCCAAGCACATAGATATCTGATACCACCATCTACGAGATTGTGTGCAGAGGCGGATAATGTTGTTGCAGTACATTTCGACAAAGGAATAGGATGCATACATTTTGAAAAAAGCTTTGTAAAGAGGTAAATTTGACTTCCATAGAGGCAGGATTGGGGTGGCAGATAATCCTTTTCTTACTGAGAGGGAATGTTGAAAATGCAGCAAGAAAATCTAGTTTTGACTTTGCCTTGATCAAACTAGATTAATTCAAATTTAAATTTCAACAAAATACTTGGAGGTAGTTAACTGAGGTGACATGGCTTTTGTCACTCAGTTAACTCTGTTAATTCGAGTTCGAAGTTCAGTTCTACATGATTGATTGTTAATTTGTAGCAATCTAATTCAGTTAAGTTGAGTTATTGTCAGTTAAACTAGTTCCAACTGTTGGAGAAACTAGTGGAGGGTCACATTGTGCAGTGTAACTTCATTCACACTCAGTGGTCATCCAGTTCACTGATCAATCAACCCAAAATAATTGATGCATGTAGGGAATTCGAGTTACCCAGTTGAGATTGGAGTTCAAGGGCAGTGTACAATCAGTTGTAAACTAGTTTAAGTTGTACAGGTGGTGCATGCAGTCAAATGATGGGCCTACAGGAATTACGCAATCCAAATGAGGAATTTCCCTAAAAAATAGGGGTTAATTCCTCAATGAACAACGCAAGGAAATAGGAGATTCGAGGCTTGAAAAAAATTAGCTAAGTATTGGCCAGATTCAGTCAGTCAGGCAGAGGATAGAAGATACAGGTGCAGGTTGAGCTCATGCTTGAGCAGAGCATATTGTATTCATCCGGATTCTTTGATTAATGCAATACAGAGACAAAGGGGTTTTGAGCAGTTGTTTTCCCCTAGATAAATCTTTGTGTATGTGTGTTGAATCTTGATGCATGTTAATAATTTGTGTTCTTGATCGTGAATTTGCTTTCGCAGATCAATAGAGTAGCTTCTAGTCATGTGATTTAGTGAATTTCATGAGCAATTTAGAATCTACACATTAATTTCTACAAAACTAATCCAATGAGATGCAAGAAAACAATTAGGAGTTAGATCTAAAGGTTAGAGAAAGAAAACTAAACCAAGAAAGAGAAAATCCTCCCTTTTAAATGAGGAGGGATACCATGAGAAAATCCCAAGCTCCTGTGAAAATTTGATTTATTCTAGTAACTGGAAATTATTCTCCTAACTCTAAATTTAATGATGCGGTTTATTTGCTACGGAAAATAATGAATAAAATCACAATTGCAATTTTCACCATAAAAATATCGCAGAAAATAAAGTAATGGAAACTGAGAAATTCTAGCACACACACAAGAATTGTGACACCATTATTTTTTGGAAAATTGTCCCGAAAAAACCCCAATGTGGAAAAATCGTTGCAGTAGATGAGGGTTTTATTATTATTCTTCAGCAAAAAATATGAGTACAATAATTTGGATGTCAAACTGGCAATCCAATCTAAAAGAAGTACTGGAAAAATATCTGTGAGGCAAATGCCTCAACATCACAACAGATTCTGCTCCAAAATCTAGCCAAACTGGGTTGTAGAAATTGCCCCTACGTGAGCCTGTGCGCAGTGCTTACGTAGGCTCTTTCTGCTCTACCTCTGAAACAGAATGAATCCAGCAGCTTTGCTTGTCTCTGCCTCGGGAAGTGACTCGCTAGGCTTCCTAGAATTTATCCCAGCCTCCAGCCACTGAATCAACTCCTCCTTTGGTTGAATCAAACTCTCCCTAGAAACACTTTGCACATGCCTTGCGCAACTCCTTCAGGAAAACTCGTCGCTCTCTCAGCTTACTCTTCGAACACCATAAATCTCCTCCGGAAATATGCTACTTTACCGCTCTGCCACCTGCAACTCGACCTCTGACTTGATTTCTCCAGTTGAATCACCTGCACTGGACAATCGAACTATCTAGATCACTGAGTATCTGCACTGGTATTTTCTCCATATACCCATTGACTACTTCTTATAATCCTTTGTTGGAGTAGCAACGACCACGATTAAAACTTAATCAAGGGCCCAAATTAATTCCCTGTCGATCCGATCATCTTGACTTAATTAATTCTGATTAATTCGCCAATTTTCCTAAGTTTAGACTTAGGAAACATTAAAAAATATGTTAATAATCTAATTAAGTCATCTCTAGGTGGAATTTCCAGAAATTATTTATGGGTTTCGAAGATCTCATGTATTCTAGTCTCTCCACCAAGTTTCATGACTAAAGCACATCCGATGCTACAAAAACTAACACTCCCTCTTAGAGAGGATTGTGGTCTAGTGTTGCACACCTTGGCACAACACTATGTCTCTATATCATTTCCTGTCACGTTGTTGATGTCTGGTTGCTGCTACCCACCAATCACTGCGCAACTCTGATGTTGCATCTGTGATGGTGCTAACACTGTCATATTGCTGCCAACTCTGCATCTGCACTGTAACTCCCTCTCATATGTTGTTGTTGCAACTGAGAAGCATCCGAAATAATATCCCTGTTACTAAAACAGGTTCTCTACCATGCCCATTTGTTCGCTGAAATAGACAAACTTAGCTCTCCCTAGAGTGTTTGTGAGTATATCTGCAACCTACTCTTTTGTGGGAGCATACTATAGTTGGACCACTCCACGCTATACACAATCTCTAATGAAATGACACTGGATATCTATGTGTTTCAACCTGTCATGAAACATTGGATTCTCAGAGAGCTTAATGCAACTTTGATTATCATAGAAGACATTGGTTGCCTCCATCTTTTGCCTGAATAAGCTTACTAACAACTTTCAAAGCCATATAGCTTCGTACATAGTTGTGTTTGTACTCTGCTTCTTCTACTTCCTACTACACAAAGAAACCATCCTTGATCCAACGTTGAAGCAAAACCCAGAGGTACTTTTCCTGCCCACTGAACTGTGAAAATTACTAGATCTAACAATCTCAGGAATCCTACTGCAACCAACTGAATTTACTACCATTTTGTAAATTATATTATAGAATTAATTCAAATTTCTTCATGTATTATTGCAGTAAATTACTGAAGCAGCCTACACTTAATACTTTATGATTCTGAAAGAAGGAAACTGAGCAAAGAACAAATCACACATAGCACACCTTTATTTTGAACTAAGTCTGCAGAAAAACCCAATGTGGAAAAACCGGTGTAGCAGATTTGAGGGTTTATATTATTAAGCAATAGTTTCTGAATTCAATCTCTGGATGCCTTTATGGTTATCCAATATGGAGAAATCACGGCAGAAAAAATTATTGTGAGTTTACCTCACACTGCAAGTCCCAGCTAATCCGATAGTTGAACTAGCGAAACTCCAGCACCCTCTGCGTTGCCTCTACACCAGTGTTACAAACATCTCGATAACATCCCGATTTTATCTTGAAATCATGATTTTTTGGCCTAGCCGATGTTTTCCGATTTTTATAGATATTTTGATGGTATTTTGATTTTGCCGATGTTTGCCGATTTTTACCGATATTTTCCCGATTTTTACAATATTTGATTTTCCGGACCCTTGCGGATTTTATCCCGATGTCGATGTTCGCAACATTGCTCTACGCAGTAGCTGCATAGGCCTGCGTGGGGACCTCTGTGGACTGTGTCACCTCCTCTCTCGGATCGATCTGCTCCTCAGAAAGTCAAGTTCCAACCCTCCCGGTTCAGAACCCCGATCTCCCAGCAAATCTCGGACTATCTTTCGAAAACACTACACTACCTCTGCGTGGGCCCGCGTCACCCACCCTCTAGAGGTTGGACTACTTCCTCTGTTGGTTTTGCTGCCTCTCTACTTGGTATTCTTGGTCCCGGAGAAGATCCTCTGACTAATAACTATCTCTGCCCCTCACTGCGCTGGAATCACTTAGATCTAATCTTCATCCGAGAACTGCTCCGTCAAAATAATTCGATCACTTGATTCACTCGGTGTGTTTTTCCAAATGACCCTCAAGCCTTTCTTTATAGTCTTCTCATTGAGAAATCAACGGTCGAGATTAGATCTCTAATCAACATCTAAGATCATAACTTGACTTGATCTTTGTTTTTTCTAAATCATTCACACTTTGTTTTATTAATACCCTTTAATTATTTAATTTCCCTAGGTTTATACTTAGGGTCCCCATTAAAATAATTAATTTTTACAATAAAACATAGTCCAAGGGGAATTTTCACAAACAGTTTTTGGGTTCTTTGGAATACCAATGCCTAAGCCTCTCCACAAATTTGGCGAATTAGAGCACTTCTGACGCTACCAAAAATCAACACTCCCTCTTAGCGAGGAAAGTGCTCTAACAACATGCCTGCTGCATACTGCTCTGACCCTGAAGCATCCTCTGCACTGCAAATGTCTGACAAGCTATCCACCAACCACTACGTTGTTGTTGTAACTGTACTGCTGCCCATGACACTGCCACTACCACTGCTACATCCATACTACAACTCCCTATCAAGTGTTCCATTTGCTATGTTGCTAGCACTGCCACTGTTAACACTACAACTCAGTTGCTGAGAGAAGCAACTGAAAATCACCCAAAACTGAACAAGCGTTCAGTGGATGCACCGCGGTGTTGAAGACGCTGACTGATGATAGTTACTGCGTTGTCCCTCTGATGCACTATGTAGTTGCTGCTCTGCACTGTGTTGTTGTTGCTCTGCTCTACGTTGTTGTTGCTCTGCTCTTCGCTGCTCCAAAAGTAGGTGTTGCTACCTACTACAATTATCGCTCCATCACTCCTCAGCTCCCACTGAAAACTCCTCCATCCTGCTATTTTTGATCATGGGCACCTGTAGCCAAGTTGTGATCCAAGAGGTGGGCTCCTCAAGGATCATGCCCAACTGAAGTTCAAGGTGAACTACAGTTCTATGTCGCCCCATTTCTCTCCTAGAGAAGCATGGGCACTCATGGCAAACTCATCCTGCTCAATCTTCGTGGCTGCAACTTTTCAATCGTGCTTCTCATCCTTGTCCTTTTTCTTCAAAGGACAGTGTGATGCAAAGTGGCCCATCTCAGCACATCTGAAGCTTTTCACCTTCGAAACATCTCTCTTCTATTTATGTTGCCCTTGCTGCCCCTTCGATGCGAGGGTTGCATTCTCCTCCTCCTCTGGATTCTTCGATTCACTCCCGCTGCTACCTTCAAGCTTGCACTAGACCAAATCTCTTCTCAGCTCCTCCTCCTGAAGTGTTGCCCACATCTGCTCCCAACTAGGAAGTGTTGCTCTGCCCAAGGTAATTTGGAAAAAAACTTGCCACTCCTCAGTGACTGCGTTAAGGGCCAACCCTACCATAGTTGCAGCAATTGAGGTGGATCCCACGGCTGCCAACTGGTCTAGAATCTCCTGAAGTCTCATTAAGAATGGATTAATGCACTCCCCCTTCTACATCTGGATCATCTGGAGCTTCTACTCCAAGTACATCTTCCGTTGCTTGGAAGTTCCTTTGTACAGCAGGGCCAAGGCCTCCCATATCTCCCTCGCTATGCTCTTCCCAGCTATATGCGAGACTATATGATCCTTGACACCATCAAGGATAAGTCTCTTGGCCTTTACCATATCGGACTTGTACTTTTTGATCTGATCCGGATCTGTAGGCACAACAACCACGTTGTCCACAAACATCTTGAGATCATATTCATCCAGAAGAAATATGATCCTTTCCTTGCAAATTACGTAGTTGGAGGATCCCTCCAACCGATCTTGATCTCTAAGACCATGAGATGCCATCTCAACCGAAAATTATCAAACTGCTTCCTCTTTCTCCCTACTGCGTAGTTTTTGGGTTGGTTTATGCACTCCCTGATGGAGTTGGTAAGTCTATTACTCCTCGATTGCCCAGCAAATGATAAATGTTGAATTCCTCAGCAAAGAACTCACTGAGGAAGAATTTCCCGCTATTTGCTCTTCTTCTTCTTCTGACGCTTCTCTGCCAAGCAACTGCTTGCAGAAAAACTACGTCCCTCTGGCTCTGCGTGAAAGCTTTGCATTTCACCCTCTCCCTCGAAAAGATTACGATCCAGAAGTCTTACCTCTCTGTCGACTCACTCAAAGAGAGACAACCTCAAGGATTTTAGCCCTCCTGGCTAGCACTGCTCAATCCCTTTGGGGATTCAATCTGCTGCTGCTGCAACAATTCGACCTTCACTTCAATGCTCAGATCTACTCTTCCTGTGTCACATCAAATGCTCTAATACCATGTGAAAATTCCTAGATCTAACAATCTCAAGAATCCTATTGCAACCAGCTGAATTTACTACTCCTATTTTGTAAATTACATTACAGAATTAATTCAGATTTCTTCATGAATTATTGCAGTAAATTACTGAAGCATCCTACACTTAATACTTTATGATTTTGAAACAAGGAAACTAAGCAAAAAACAAATCACACATAGGACACCTTTATTTTGGACTAAGTCCCCGGAAAAACCCAATGCGGGAAAACCGGTGCAGCAGATCTGAGGGTTTATATTATTAAGCAGTTATTTTTTAATACAATCTTTGAATGCCTTGTTGGCTATCCAGTACAGAGAAATCACAGCAGACAAAAATATTGTGAGTTTACCTCACACTGCAAGTCCGGGCTGGTCCAATAGTTGACCTAGCGAAACCCCAACACCCTCTGCGCAGTAGCTGTGTAGGCCTGCGTGGTGACCTCTGTGGACTGCATCACCTCCTCTCTCAGATCGATCTGCTCCTTGGAAAGTCAAGTTCCAGCCCTCCCACCTCATAACCCTGATCTCCCAGCAAATCTCGGACTATCTCTCGAAAACACTGTCGCTGCCTCTGCGTGGGCCCTGCGTCACGCCTTCTGGGGGTTGCGTCGCACCGTCTGGAGGTTGCGCTGCTTCGTCTGCTAGAATTTTTGCCTCTGCTTAGTATTCTTGATCCCGGAGAAGATCCTCTGACCAATAACTGTCTCTGCCCCTCACTGCATTGGAATCACTTAAATCTGATCTTCGTCTAAGCACTCCTCCTTCAGAAGAATTCGATCACTTGATTCACTCAATGTGTCTTTCCAAATGACCATCAAGGCTTCCTTTATAGTCTTCTCGTTGAGAAATCAATGGCAGAGATTAGATCTCTAATAAACGACTAAGATTATAACTTGACTTGATCTTCATTTTTTCTAGATCATTCACACTCTGTTTTATTAATACCCTTTAATTATTAATTTCCCTCAATTTAGACTTAGGGTCCCCATTAAAATAACTAATTTTTACAATAAAACACATTCAGAGTGGAATTTTCACAGACGGTTTTTGGGTTCTTTGGAATACCAGTGTCTAAGCCTCTCCACAAATTTGGAGACTTAGAGCACTTTCGACGCTACCAAAAATCAACATGAACTGCCTGCCCAATTCGCATCTGTGAATCCACATAGCTTGACATCATCCCCTCGGGTATATCTCAATCCATACATACCACAAAATATGCCTCGCTGCTGCCCAGTGTACCCTCTTTGATTCCACCATAAACTAACTGAGGGTATTGACAGCGAAGCAAATATCTAGCCTAGTGTTGACCAAATAGATGAGAGAATCGATAAGTTGTCTATATAAGGTGGGGTTGACATCCTTTTCATCTGGTGCATCTATCTTCTTCCAATTGGGGATCATGGGCGTAGACATGGGTCTACAATCCTGCATTTTGAACCTCTTCAAAATATTTCTATCACATCATCCCTACCCTAGAAAGATCTCCTTGTCCTTCTGCCACACTTCCAATCCTAAGAAATAGTGCATCAACCCCAAATCCTTCTTATCAAAATATGGTGTCAGGTTCCTCTTGAAGTCCTCTATGAGCCTTGATGATCCTGTCAAAAAGAGATCATCCACATACAATACTAGGATGAGTGTTTCACCCTCTACCATCAAATAGTAAAGGTTGGGATCTGCGTCACTCTTGACAAATCCCATCTGCTACAAGTAGTTGTCAGTCCGACCATATCATGCCCTGGGAACCTGTTTGAGCCCATATAGATATTTCTTCAACCTGCACACATGAGTGCGCCTCTCATGAATCTTGAAGCCCTCTAGTTGTTCAATGCACACCTCTTTCTCTATCACCCCATTCAAGAATGTTGTCTTGACGTCCATCTGGTGAATTTGCCATCCCATCTGAGTTGTTAGGGATATCACCGACCGAATAGAGGTGTATCTGGAAACTAGGGCGAAGGTCTCCTCATAATCTATCCCTTCTCTCTATGCATACCTGTTTGCCATGAATTGTTGATTTTTGGTAGCATTAGATGTGCTCTAAGCCTCAAAATTTGCAGGGAGGTTAGGACACATGTATTCCAGAATACCCATAAATCGTTTTGGGAAATTCCACCAGGAAAGAGTTTTATTACAATAATTAGTTATTTTTAATGGATGCCTAAGTTTAAACTTAAGAAATTAAAATAATTAAAGGGTATTAATAGAATTGAGTGTGAATCTTCTAAAAAAATACCTTGATTATGTTTTAATCTAGGCCGTTGATTTCTCAACGAGAAGATTATAAGGACTTCGATGGGCATTTGGAAATCACATCGGGTGAGGATCAAGAGATCGATTTCTCAAGTGAGCAGCGCAGAGCAGCCTGTAATATCCCGAATGGGAAATAGACAGCAATACAAGCATAAGACAATATAGAAAATGCCGGAAATAGAACATAAAGCAAATACACATAAAAATGCCGGAAATGCTAAGCCATTTTATTAATCTGAGAATATAATGAGATACAATGGATAATCAGAATAAATGCACCTATCCTTGCTCAAGGCAAGTGAAGAACCCTCTCAGAAAAACAGGAAATGGCTGCTACAAAAAACTGCATCCCAGCTGCTAGAAGAAACTGCTGTAAACTGCTGCTGCTGGAATGAACTGAAGCTAGGGGCTGATCCCCTTGCCGGAATGAGCTGAAAATCGGGAGACCACCTGAACTCACCACCCCGGACAAAACCCAGAAACCATATACAAAATGGACCACCTCCGAAAATCACCCCAGAAACCCTCCTCCTAGAAAAACGTTGTCCCTCCAGGTCCAGCGCAGATGCCAAATGATATATGCTGAAATCGGGCCACAAACTCCCCGGAAAATCTCCCACTGATAAATACTGAACCTCCACACCGAATCTCACTGAATCTCCTGCGAAAAAACCCCACAATAGAATACCTCCTCCAAGAACTGCGTCCTCTCTCCTAGGGACTGCGCAGTCACCCAAAAGAAGCCCAGCTCCTCCGCAAATCAACAACCAAATCCTCCGCTGAAAACTGTAGGAAAGACCTTGCCCGAGCAGGCACTCGAAGTCCCCCGGGGCTAAGGGCGAGATCTCCGACCGGAGACACTCAATCGCACTAAACAGTGCTGCAGACAGGCTAAACAGCCAGCGTGCTCAAGAAGACAGAAGTCTAGCTCAAATACCATCAACAACAAGAATCCCCAAATGAGATGGCTCCCCCTCCTTTTATAACGCTGGCCCTCCTCAAAAACCCTACGTGGTCCCTCACTCTCCCACGTGCTCCTCCTAGACTGCGCAGAAGCTCCTATAGGCTACGTGAGCCTCCTCTCATGCATGGTGTGGACCCCCAAGGCTCCCCCTTAAGTTACAACGTTGCCTCTACTAGGGAAACACTTTATTTTATTAAGTGAGTTAGACCCCCTTTTCTCACTTTTATTTATTAATTAACTATAGTCGGCAAAACTATACAAAAATCAAATATTCCAATTAGCGGTGCTAATTAGGAATATTACAGTCTCCCCCGGCAAAATGTTGCTTGTCCTCAAGCAACTGAAGTGATGGATGCTGTAAAATCTGCTCGCTCTCCCAAGTGGCATCCTCATCCGGCAAAATTTGCTTGTCCTCAAGCAACGCTTGAACAAGCCTACTCTCTAGCTGATGCTCCCCACCAATACTGCAAAATGTGCCTGGGTCCCACTGAAACCTCTCTGTCTCCTGCATCACCCTGATACGAAGGGATATCTCAATGCCAGGATCCCAAACTGGCCTCTCACAGTACCAGTCAACCAATAATCCCCCCGGATCCCATTGCCACCATGGCCAATAATCGCCCAAGTCCCACGGCTCGGACTGTGCACTGCCTCTGGCTATGACTAATGCTCTAAGAGGTGAAGACCACCAATAAGCATCAATGCTCCCGGGCTCCTGCTGCGTTGTACCTGTAGCTACATATGCTACCCCTCCAACTGCATACCAACTCATCACCTCTCTCCAATCCAAGTCATGACTCAATCCCATGCTGATCCTGCTCTCCTGAAATTGGGAAGGAGTCCTGAAGTAACGACAACTGGTGCCCTCCTGCCGACTGGGATCTGTAACATCTACTATGTCCAAGGGCCCCTGCTCCACTGTGCTCCCTACGAAGAATACCGTACCATCAAAAGGGTGCCAACTCATGATCTCCCGCCAGTCCATCTTGGAGGAAGCATCTGATGTAGCAACAACAACTGCATGTGGAACATGCCTGGAAGGTTGCCGCCTGGAAGGTTGCCGCCAACCCGTAATCATCTCCCACTGCCAAACTATCACATCTACCTCCAACATTTCCAGAGGATATGGATCTGTAGCTGCTGTCACGGTACTCGGTGTCTGTGCATCTGACTGCTCCACCTCAAAGGATGACTCCAATGCTAGCCACATATCCATCATAGGCTCAATGTGGGCACCCATCTGGACCTCACCCAAGGAAATGTCATGCTTGATGTCCATAGTATCCTCCTCTGCTGACTCAGGCTCCCTCATGTGCTGCTCTAGCTGAAGCGTCACAAGTGACTCATCACCCAGAGTATCTCCTATACAGTCCCCTGACTGCTCACTCTGCACACTGTAATACGGCTGCAATCTACTATCATCATACCTGCATGACTGCTCTTGCTCCACAGAAGCAACCTCAACTGATCCTATGGACTCATATGAAAGAGAGTCCTCACCCTGGCATACAGAAGGAATGCCCTCCTGTTCTACCTCCGCCACCTCATCTGCATTGAATATGCCATCCACCCTCTCGATGAAGTGTCGATACAATGTCTGGAGTCCAGACGCATGCCGGGATGCTACCTCTGCTGAACCCAATATCCTCTGCTCATGCATGATCTCAACATGCCCTGAGGGAAAAATGATGCATGTCTCCCTCATGACCTGCTCCCCAAGCGTAGGCTCAGCAATGACTAATGTGCCACCACTGCAGAGGATCATCTCATCCCCTAAACTATGGCTGTCAACTAGCGTACTGACCCAGTGCCACTGCTGAGAAGTCTCTCGCCTAGTGTGCTGAGGGCCATCCAAATATCTTGCGTGTGCCTCACGGACCCTGCTGCTCATGCCCAAAGTGCCAAAGGACAACAACAAAATCAGTTGTGTCCATGAGTGATGTAGAAGAGTGTCGGATGTGTGAGTCCCCACAGACACCATCAAGTATCGCTCCTCTGTCTCCTCATCGATCCTGGGTGAAATACCCCCAAAGGTAAGCCCAGTGTCCCTGTCTGTGAGTCTCCCTGGATGCAATACTCTAAGACCCTGCTGTGCTGCGCCGTACGCCCTCGCAAGCCACCTGTCATCCATGTACTCCTCAACATGCCACTGCACACTGAGGCATACCTCGGTATGCTGCTGGATACCATGTGCTACTGCTGTAGCACCCTGTACCGTCTCGTGCCCTGACTGTGTCCAGGCATCGGTCACTCTCCGCATGCTCTCAATGTGATGTAGGATACTCCTACTCCACAATGCAGTCCCACACACTATGGTACACCACCATGCTACTCCATGTCCACCGACAATCCACCGCTCAATGCTAGAGGCTCCCACACATCCCTGGATGTGATGTCCTAGAGTTGTGCCTCTACAGGTCCGACTACCACCAATCGGTAACATCGTCTCCACCGTCGCATCCCCATACCCGCCGACGAAAGGATCATCACTCCAAATCCTCCTCAAGGGGTCCGAGAAGTGAATCTCCCTAAGTGTCAGTAGTGTTACCACCACTGCTCGGCTCTGCTGCGTCCTCTGCGCCCCACACAAAGGTGAAGAATCCTTGGCCCCATACAAGGTGCCATCTAGTGGCCTGCCAATGCCACCTCCTCCGACAAGCTCCTGCCAAGGTGTGCTGACCACCCCATGATCCCGTGTATGAATGTCATGCCAAGACAACCTAGGGAGTCTGCCCATAAACTGGTTGGCCACTGGAGCTGACCGAAACTGCACATGTTCTACTACTACTAGGCCAACTGTACTCTCCAAGACATAGTTAGCCAACCTGCCTGGGAAACGATAGGTGATCCCACCTGGATCCCAATACCAATCTAGGGTTCCTGTATTCCCCATGCATAGAAAATCCTGCTGAGCTACACTCGGATCCATCACTATCTCCATAGCCCGCTCCACTGAGTACCACATCAACCGACATGGCCAGGGAGGTCTCCAATGAGGGTGAATCCTGTGTCACACTAGGTGTAACCTCAGACTCCCTGCAATCCTGTGCGCCCTCATCCTCCAAGTGCGAGGTAACCATTTTAATGGTTTCCCTCTCCGATACTCGGTCAAACTGGAAAGAGTTATCCAACTTGTCCACCCAAGCTTTTTCTGAGCGCCTGGATGACCCGTCAAATGTTGGTAGATGGAATCTATCCACTGTGCGCTGTAAGCCCCCATCATGTGAGCGCCTGTTCCCTCTGTGAAAGTTGTGAGGTCTACTATCACGCCGGAGCTGAACATAATCTCTGAATGAGATAAGATCTCTGATCGCCGACCCACCTGCCAGGTACTCTGCAATGTAGGCGTCCATCTGGTCAGGGTCCGTCTCCGGCTCCCGCTGTGCTCCTGCCCCTATGTCTTCATCCAGAAAAGTGGGCATGGTAGGACGTGTGGGTGTATGTGATGCCATATGCTGAGTGGCATCATGCTCCGGCAAATGGTGGGATGTGCCTGATCCCTCACCAATCTGAAAACCCCTTGGGGTTTCCCGCTGCCTAACCTCTATCGCAGTGAGTCTCTGACACATCCTGCATGTGTTGGAGGAGCGTATCTCTAAATCTCCTCGCATCATCATCACCTGCCATTGGCACTTTCTGCTATGTGCCTACAGGCTCCTCAGAAACTGCACGGCTGCTGCAAAACCATACTACTACTTGACTTCGACCTCCGATTTACCCACTGAAAACTACTCAAAAAATTCTAGGAATTTGGGAAGGTGATCCTTGCCCAAAACCCAGAAAAACCCAGAAAACGTTTCTTCTAATTCCAACCTTCAAAATTTGACCCTTTATATTTTGGCCCTTTTCCCAATTTCGTTTTTGGTACTGCAACTGCTATTGCTCTCCAAAATTCCAGCAAACCTCTGTATGATCTCTTTCCCGATGTCATAGACCACAGGCTGAGCCAGAATTATGCTCTAATACCACTGTAATATCCCGAAAGGGAAATAGACAGCAATACAAGCATACGACAATATAGGAAATGCCGAAAATAGAACATAAAGCAAATACACATAAAAATGCAGGAAATGCTAAGCCATTTTATTAATCTGAGAATATAATGAGATACAATGGATAATCAGAATAAATGCACCTATCCTTGCTCAAGGCAAGTGAAGAACCCTCTCAGAAAAACAGGAAATGGCTGCTACAAGAAACTGCATCCCAGCTACTGGAAGAAACTGCCGTAAACTGCTGCTGCTGGAATGAACTGAAGCTAGGGGCTGATCCCCTTGCCGGAATGAGCTGAAAATCGGCAGACCACCTGAACTCACCACCCCAGACAAAACCCAAAAACCATATACAAAATGGACCACCTCCGAAAATCACCCCAGAAACCCTCCTCCTAGAAAAACGCTGTCCCTCCAGGTCCAGCGCAGATGCCAAATGATATATGCTGAAATCGGGCCACAAACTCCCCGGAAAATCTCCCACTGATAAAGACTGAACCTCCACACCGAATCTCACTGAATCTCCTGCGGAAAAACCCCGCAATAGAATACCTCCTCCAAGAACTGCGTCCTCTCTCCTAGGGACTGCGCAGTCACCCAAAAGAAGCCCAGCTCCTCCGCAAATCAACAACCAAATCCTCCGCTGAAAACTGTAGGAAAGACCTTGCCCGAGCAGGCACTCGAAGTCCCCTGGGGCTAAGGGCGAGATCTCCGACCGGAGACACTCAATCGCACTAAACAGTGCTGCAGACAGGCTAAACATCCAGCGTGCTCAAGAAGACAGAAGTCTAGCTCAAATATCATCAACAACAAGAATGCCCAAATGAGATGGCTCTCCCTCCTTTTATAACGCTGGCCCTCCTCAAAACCCTACGTGGTCCCTCTCTTTCCCACGTGCTCCTCACAAGACTGCGCAGAAGCTCCTAGAGGCTACGTGAGCCTCCTCTCATGTGTGGCGTGGACCCCCAAGGCTCCCCCTTAAGTTACAACGTTGCCTCTACTAGGGAAACACTTTATTTTATTTAAGTGAGTTAGCCCCTCTTTTCTCACTTTTATTTATTAATTAACTATAGGCGGCAGAACTATACAAAAATCTAATATTCCAATTAGCGGTGCTAATTAGGAATATTACACAGCCGGAGAGATCAGTCGAGGAGATTCTTGTAGTGAGGGGCAAAGATAGTTTCCGGTTGGAGAGATTTTCTGTAAGAACCTTAAACTTTAACTTTCAGAATTTAACCATCAATCTCAAAATACATAAGTGTAAAGCTTTTAATTTTCAAAATTAACGATCATTCACAAAATTCATACTACAGAATTCAGAGTGAGATTTTTGAAACATAATATATATATATCAATTGACTAATTAATACTTACCTGGAACCGTGTTTGAAGGTATTCCAGATTTGTCATGGCTCCAGCTCTCGTTACCAAACCGTCGTTTTCCTCCCAGCCTATCTAAGGTCAACCTCTCCGGTCCCCAGATCCAAAAGACAAGTCTTTTGGCCCCCGTGCCCAAAACTCCAATAACAATCGAGAGCATTCCATAACTCTTGTTAGAACTCTCAAACTCACTGCTCATGAACCACGCAGTTAGAACTCCTTTGACAGCATCCGGGTCAGTTTTCCCCTTCACTACCCATGCCCATCAAGTTTACCCCTCTTCTCCTTTTTATACACAAACTCCATTCCTGATACTTATTAGAATATGATCTTTTAATAAATATCTTTGAAAAATATCTTAAAATATTATATTTTAATAAATATCTCAGATTTATTAAAATATTATTATTTAATAAATATCTTGGTTTTATTAAAATAATATTATTTAATAAATATTTTAGATTTATTAATATATTATTATTTATCAAATATCTTCATTTATTTGCATAAGTCAATGCTTTTAATTTTTTTTGAACAAAGTATTAGTTTTCATTATATTATGGTGAGTTAGAGAGTTACTCAATACTTCAATAATTCACTCTTTACTCTACACCAAGTTTCTTTTCATAATGGCTGAGGTAAGACTAAATGCAAGTACTAATGTCATACACGTGATACATGCATATGTAGCTATCATATGCGGTGTCCTATATGCATAATATCTCATGTTCCATATAACTGAGTTGCATCGCTACACACAATTTCTTCGAAATTCACTCAAGTTAATCTTTATGTTTATATCATTAATTATATCAATGATTAGTATTAACTGTATATTTGTATCATGATGACTGCTACATGTGAGAACACTTTTAACATTTATGTTTTGATCATTTATTGGGTTACCAATTTAATAGTTACGTTTTGCCCCAACAATGTCCCCAAGCTATTCTAGAATCATCCTATCCTTCCTAATCTCTTCCGTTCCCATCCTATCCATCCTCTACAAGAATATGCCATGGCATCAGTTTTACTAATCCATCCATAGACCTTGAAGGTAGCAGTGTCGATTACGTCGACATGATTTTTGTAGGCATCCGGCAGTCATCATCACACGTCTAGGGGAGCGTGACTCGCACAGTCCTCCCATGACTCTAGGTTTTGGAGGATAAATGGTGGGCAACACCTCCACTCCTCCTAGTAGGACCAGGGTCAACACCCTATCAGGGAATCTCAGTGCATCTCAATTGTTCTTGGAGTTTTGTTATCACACAGTCGGTTTGGTAACAATATTATCTGCAATTTAAAACTCGTCCACAAATTATAACATATGTATCAATATGTTCAAAACAAATTGTTACCCATATAAAAATTTCTACACATTCCAAATATGTTGCTATCTGTGATATTAATCCTTGAGTTCATATAACATACTTAGTTAAAACACTTATCCACATATATATCAATATGTTCAACACAAATTGCTGCCCATATAACAATTTCTACACATTCTAAAATAGGTCTATAAATTCATTCACCCTGAATAGTCAAGTGCAATCACTCTTTTATTTCAACCTCATTATTTTAGGTTGATATGTAAAATTATAGATACCATATCTATAACATAATTCATAATTTATTTTAGTATCCCTATACCAACAATGTTTAAGCAAAACTTTCTTCATATTGATACTCATGTACCAGCAATGTTTAAACAATTAATATATTCTCACACGTCATAGTACAAAATGACAGTCTTAAGTATCCATCCAAAATAAGGTATGATTTATAAAAATAAGTTTTTAAATGTTTAGAAATATAACCCACAGTTATAAATGTCACATAGAATAATCGAACATGGATATACAAATAAGGATGTAGCCACTACTTTCTATATTCTTTTAACTGATTAACCTGATAAAAGTCACAAGTTGAGGCTCTAAATCTAAATGGAGGGATTCTCCAACCTTTTCATATATAGAAACGAATTGAATTGAAACAATAGCACAAAACACTTACTGTTTAGTCGACGCATGATCTAATTTCCTGATACAGGTTGATTAAGAACTCTAAAACACAAAACTATGTATGGATTCAGTCAACCTTTTAATTCTTGTTACTTATTTGTCTTTTAAGTCTAATTATCTTTGATATGTAATCTGGATCCCAAGAGATAATAATAACATTAACTTCTTTATCATGTTATTTCAGCTCATCCTCAACCTAAAATCTAGAAGCCAAGGAGTAGAGTTTTGCAAGGGTAATCATTAGGGATATGTTGGCGATGGAGAAAGAGTTAATTGACTACTCTGAAGATCCCTTAGTGAGAGGTTTATTTTCATTGAAGGGATTTGATAGGCTTGAAAATGCATTACTCACTTTGCATTATACTTGGTTTACTAAGAGTGTCATGTTTTCAACAAGATGTCGATTGTTGACAAACATATAATTTCCTCCTTCAATAAGAAATTCACAATATATGTATAGCCACATTATTAGTATGTTACAGTTTTGATATAGTCTCATTACTTGTTTCTTTCACCATTTAGAGTCTTAACTCCAGCTAGGATATTACTAGTTTTACTATCATTCCTTAAACTATTGTTTCATTTCTATTATATTGACTCATTTAATCCAACCACATAATACATTATTGGTTTACCTTCTCCTTATTCTTCACATTAATCGTTTTCTGATTCGTCTTTAGGTCTCATCTTATCACCAAACGTATCTTCTTTTCTAACGGTGTATACTTATTATCCTTAATATTTACCTTCAACCATTTTCCTAGTTTATCACTTGTTATTTTTAACAAATTAGGAATGTTCACAACTCCTTACAGGTCATTGCTTTGACCCTTATCAATCATGTTGTTCATATCCTTGTGATTTTTATTTTTATTTTTTAAATTTATTTTTTTGATAGAAACACCCTTTTTCTTCCTCATACCCTATACTCTAATATCCCATGTTTACTTTAATTTGAAAAACATATTATGAAAATGACTTTGTTTTCTCGCCTCTACTCATCATGGTTTCCTTTTCTTCTCTTAATGCATACAATTATTATACTTGAAAATGTTGTTACTATTTCCCCACTTGGGTAAGACCCTATAAATAAATTCAATAACGTGGATATCAAATGTAATCTATTTATCATTTCAGATTTTAAGGTATTACGTGATAGAATTTCGTAATCATACTCCCTGATGTCCATAATCCATGGATATAGTTAGTTGCTTAAGGAACATTTTATAACATGACTCTCCAATTAGAGGGAGAAACTATTATAGATATCGCCTACGCATATAATTTATCCTATAATTGATCAACGATTCACCATTTAATCTAATTTCATTGACTTCTTATATTGCTTCATGAAACTTCCACTCACTCACCTTTGGTGCTATTTTTGTCGATCTCAACACTCTAAATTTATTATGATAACTAATATTTATTATCGTCATCAAAATTTTTCCATTTCTTTCTTTTCCCATTCTCCCTAGGTACTATATTGATTATATTATGGTAACAATGGAGATCAAACTATGAAATTTTTCGCTGTACTCTCTTGGTAACTATATCATCTTGTTCTAAAAGTGTGTTTACTACCTTACAAGGTGGTTTATTACCTTCTTGACATAAGTTTTATCCATTTGTCTTTGTTTGATGTGAGTATTATGTAAATTATATTTGTACTCTCAATTTGCTTACTCATGATTTCTCCCAACATTTCTAGAATGGTTAATGTCTTCTTTCATCCATCAGTTTACCTCAAGCTTAGCCTTTTATGTGGTTAGCTTCACATCTACTAGTCATGCCATAATGTCAATAGTCATGCTTTCATTACCATTCTTCCTTTCTTCCGGAGTTAACTTCTTTTGGAACAACTCCGTTAACTAATCTTTATATACACCTAAATAATTTCCATGAATCATCTTAGATAGTGTCATATGGTTTTGTGCTCATCGTATAGGACTTCTGGCTGGTCGATTGTCTATAGACGAGAAAAATTTCTCCTACGAGTTACTAACTTTTGGTGGGTAATAAGTCACTTGTAGGAATGTGACTTTATTTCATCAAGTAAATCTTACCTTCCAATACCTTCTTAAGTTTTACTATAAAAGACATTAACTAAATCATTATTCGAATGTTTCTTTTTGACAAACAATGCTTGCACTGAGTAGGGTTGTGTTAATCTACCTCATAACCCTCGTAAGGGTTTAGCTCCTAAGTCATATTCTTAATTTCCTGGATTCTACCTCCGTGAACCCCCAAACATAAATCTCCTTCGCTATTGAACATTCATCCATGTTGAGTGGCATTCACAATGCCCCATCATGTGTCTTATGACCCCCTTAAAGGTATAACTCCCAATATTCAAAACTCTCAAACTATATGAGCAACCATCCATGCTAAGTTGTATCTACACTAGATCCCTTTCTTGTCTACTAGGTGTGGGTCTTCTCATGGAAGCATCATCTATTTTTACTATACTTTATTCTACTAAGGTATGATGGTAAAGACTTCTTTACTATATACAAAAAAAACTGTAAATGCAAGGATGAAATGTCTAGATGGTAATATCCCAGCTACCAAGCCACCTAGGTACATAGCATAGTTAGGGTGCTTTTCAAGTTCTTTGGGATAATAATATGGACATAGAGTTTATTCATATCAATTTTTACATCATAAACACTTTATCCATGCCAATTTTACATTTCTACATCTGCTAAAATAAACACTGGGAATAATGTAACTTATAACATATTATTATTATTATTATTATTTTTACGATATAGAGACGGCAATAGCCACCGATCCCAAATTGGGTTTTGTTGTAAATTACATCCAAAATCTCCAGTCCCACAAGACGGAACACACAGCTTCCCGGCATCTTGAGGGGGAGGAGGATAATGATGTTCCAATGTTTCTTAACAATAAATAGGCCTTTGAGCCTCATTGTAACACAGTTCAGAGGCCTGTAGCCCCCACATCTCTTCTCAGAGATAAGCCTACCGGCGCCCTAGCTGTTTATTTCCCTTATGTCTAGAAACATATTTTAGCCATTTGTTATTAATGAAATGAAGTTTTATTTCCGCTGTATCTTTGTGTTTATGTTTATTTCTGTATATCATTGCGTTCCTGCATAAATCCATATCATAACCCTTGAAGTTTGACTACATTTTCTGCCCAAAAATTTCGATCTTGGAAGGCTTCACTTGATAGTACAAAACCGCGACAAATCATTGATCTTTGACCGCAGCATTGACTGGTTTTGACTGCAGGGATTTGACTTGAATTAATTGTTTTGGAAGCTGATTTGTGGGGTGAGTGTGATACTGAAGAAAGGTTGATCTTTGACCAAGTTTGACCGAGTTTGACTGAACCTATTTGGAGGTTGAAGCGCTGGTTTGACCAGAAAGTCTTTGCTAGCTAGGGCATCCTGTTGACTGCTGTAACAAACATTTTTTCTCTATCTTTGCTGAATAAGAAGAATTGCAAATTCTTGTATCTCATATTGGCTTTTCTTCTGTTGATCTATTTTATGTTCTATCAGCATTTTCTTTCAATGATTATGTGATGGCTAATCTGAAATTGAATTGGGCTAATAAGAAGAAAGATTTAAGTAAACTGCATTAAGCATAGAACATACCATGGTTATCTAAAGTTAACAGGATTTTCCCCTTGGATTAGATTTTTCTAAGCCAAAAGAGTGGGGGTGGTCACTAGGTGACAAATTTTCATTACTTGACAATATTCTTAGGTTTTCCTGTGAGAGAGGTTAGGAACTTTTCTCTAGGAAGAATGCAATTGATAACAAAGTGAGCATCCTTAATTGAGACATTGCAGCAACAAATATTATTCAATAGACACAATGATTACATCAAGACAAAGGGAGGGTTTTACCTAAATCCTACAGTCTTCTTATTGGAGCAAAACTCCCTTTCTAGAAATATTATTCCAGCAGATTTGTACAAGTAATATCTATCCATCAAATCAACTTAAAAAAAAAAAGAGTAAAAGAAAGATGAAGAACATCATATTGATATGCCCTTCCAAATTTATCTCCAACTGAACTTGGAGGGGAACTCCCACTCTCCAAATCATGCCCCTATCAAAACGAATCTCCTTTATTTATACCATTTTCCATACCAAATCAAGGCTTCATCCATCTAAGGTTTTAATGAGTGAAATTAATATTTTTGTCCATGGAAAGTCTCCACCTACCTAAGGTGCACCTCCTAGGGCTTTTTCTTATGCATTTAGGGATCCTCAAACAATGGCACTCCCCTTAGAGAGCTCATAAACCTCAACACTCTTTTTCTAGAGTGCAAGGGACATTCCATTATTTCTTTATTTAGCTTATAGGTCCAAGCTTGACTTAGTACCTCCTTCTTCTTTGCATAGGACCAAGTTTGACTTGGGACCTATTTCTCCCTTGCATAGGTCCACTTGTCACATTTTAACTTTGTATTTATTTCGAGTATGCATTAATACTTTGTTTATGTAAGGTACCCACCTGGAATATCTTGGAAAAACCCATGAAAAACTTTGAGTATATGTATTTTGGTTGACTATGGTATTTTACAAATAGTTTGCATACAAAGTCCTGTTTGTTTCCAAGTAAATATACATAGTGATTAAACACACACCAAAATGAAACTTCAAAATAACATGGACTGATTTATATTGTGCCCATAAAGTGTAACAACAAATTTAATTAGGAACAAACATTCATAAACTTGACATACAGATACACAATGGATAACAGAAATAGAAGAACCTGATAGGAAGTCTGCAATACAATCTCAAGATATCAGTTCTTCATAACAAAGATATTCCAACGATAAACCTTTTAAGACATGGCTGTTTTTTTTTAGTATTTTGACCCTCTTTTCACTGTGTAAACTCAGCAAGCAATCCATGGCCTCTTCTTAGCGACAAAAGCCCCCACGCACAAACTTTAAGTGAGTCTCCATGACTAGCAGAATATATACTAACACGACAGCCTCAGAAGGTTAACCTCAACCCATAAACTCAACTACAGTCAACATAAATCGACCCCTTCGCTGATATAACTCGGCCCTAGTGTAAAGACCTCAATTTCCTATCACTCGGAATTTGGCCTCCCTATGTTCTGAAATTTGAAAATTGAAACCTCGAAGACAAATAACGATTTTCGTTTACAATTTTCATTACAATCGCATCAAATCAAACCACGGAGGGTCGCGTTCACCGTGAAAGAACTCCAACATCCCTTCTAGGCTTCCCGTGGTGGATCGGTTCTAAACTAGATAGTTGGGTTGCGTTGTTAGTTTATACTTGGTGCTTGATCTAACTCGTGGCCTCGGTGTAGGATATATTTCCCGTTTTCCTCCAAGGGTAGGGATATACAGACGCAATCAAGATAAACTAGATAAGATCCTGTTTTCCTTCTTTGGTGTCTGCTTTCTATCAACTGCAGGTAAAATCAGACCATGGCTGCATCGAAGCTTGAAGATATCGGCCATCCTCCGATAGAACAACTAAAGCATAAGATCAGGCAAGGGCATCAGGGGTGGCGGGATCTGCTCGCGGAGCTGCTGTATCCCCTTGCGGAATGATTCTGCATCCCGCGGCCACAGCGTCCACCATCTGCGTGTGATGATGGTGATGATGCTCAAACCTTCGCCATCTATGCAGCAAAACTCTCATTGCCTTTGCTTGCTTTTCGGCCGCTGCAATCACGGCCGGAAGACGAGACTACCGAATTTATTTATTTATTTATTTATTTTTTACACAAGGCGGATACGAAAATTAACAAATCCAGTGTTAAAATACCTATTAAATTCCGCTACCCATCTTGGCAATTCACTTCAGTGAGTAATTGCACTGTTTGTGGACAAAATCATGATTTTCGCCCCATTCATAACTCTAAAATTTGATGTTTGTTCTCTCTGTTGATGCTTCTGGGCCACCTACATCGACGCATCCAATGCAGCGTCTAGATATTGGGAAGGCCACACCGTACTTGTTTGCTCTCGTTCCATCTCATCATCGGACTAGTTCTTTTTCAAACAATCTGATAACTCGACCAAGATATTCGAGAATTTTCTATCCAGTAATTTCTCAGACGAAATGCACCAGATCTTCTTCCATTACAGAGCGGCCATGGACCAGATTAAACCATAGATCTTCCTTCCATGCGAAGGCACAGGCGCAATACCACGAGGTTGGCTAGTTGAAATTTTATGTAAATATTGACAGCTCATGGTTATATTTAAATAAACAACAACAATAAGACAAAGCACAGGTCATTTGGTGCCCTGGCATTGAATTGAATTTAACCACGGCAAGAATTTACCCAAATTTTTGTATTTCCTTCCTTCGATATTAACTATCTGCAGTGAAGATATGCGATGTAGTGAAGATATGCGAGACCTTCCTTTCCCTCTCATTAAAGTGTATCGATTTAATTATTATTTTCATCTCTAATTCTCTTTGATTTTTGTTTTTATTGGAGGTAACTGCAAACGTCCAGGGCTCAGTGTCAATAGTTGACGGTCTTGTTGATTTTCTGAACGAGTTTTGGACGCAATTCCATGCTATAGGTATGTTGCAGGCAAGGGTTTTTTTTCATGTGATTGCAGCACACACAGATAGTCCCTATCCAAAGCTAAAACCGGTATCTTACCCAAAATCACTGAACGAGCTCATGGGAAATCTCTCATACTTATACTAAGTTTGGGGTTACAATTCGTGACCATGAATATGCGTACAACTTGCGTATGGAAAAAGCCCATGGTCGTCGTTGTGGGTACATTGTACAGGTTATCCTAACATTGGGTTTGGAATGGAAATGCATATACAAGAATTGAAAATACAAATAGAGCGATCATGAAATGATATAATTCCAATATTTAGTTTTTGTAGTTAACAAAGATTTTTATAACTAACAGAAGTTACGATTGAGTTTCACAGTGATTCTATACTATGTGGAGAACCTACAAGGTCCGAAAGAGTTTGAAACCGTGCTCTGATACCATGTGTAAGAACCTTAAACTTTAACTTTCAGAATTTAACCATCAATCTCAAAATACATAAGTGTAAAGCTCTTAATTTTCAAAATTAACAATCTTCACAAAATTCATACTACAGAATTCTAAGTGAGATTTTTGAAACAGAATATATATATCAATTGACTAATTAATACTTACTTGGAACCGTGTTTGAAGGTATTCCTGATTTGTCACGGCTCCAACTCTCGTTACCAAACTGCCATTTTCCTCCCAGCCTATCTGAGGTCAACCTCTCCGGTCCCCAAACCCAGAAGACAAGTCTTCTGGCCCCTGTGCCCAAAACTCCAATAACAATCGAGAGCATTCCATAACTTTTGTTAGAACTCTCGAACTCACTGCTCATGAACCACACAATTAGAACTCCTCTGACAACATCCGGGTCAGTTTTCCCATTCACTACCCATGCTCATCAAGTTTACCCCTCTTCTCATTTTATACACAAACTCCATTCCTGATATTTATTGGAATATGATCTTTTAATAAATATCTTTGAAAAATATCTTAAAAATATTATATTTTAATAAATATCTCAGATTTATTAAAATATTATTATTTAATAAATATCTTGGTTTTATTAAAATAGTATTATTTATTAAATATATTAGATTTATTAAAATATTATTATTTAATAAATATCTTGGATTTATTAAAATAATATTATTTATTAAATATCTTAGATTTAGTAAAATATTATTATTTATTAAATATCTTGAATTTATTAAAATATCATCATTTATTTGCATAAGTCAATGCTTTTAATTTTCTACGAACAAAGTATTAGTTTTCATTATATTATGGTGAGTTAGGGAGTTACTCAATACTTCAATAATTCACTCCTTACTCTATACCGAGTTTCTTTTCATAATTGCTTAGTGCAAGTACTAGTGTCGTACACGTGATACATGCATATGTAGCTATCATATGCAGGTCTCATATGCATGCTAATATCTCTATGTTCCATATAATTCAAGTTGGGTTGTTACATTTTCCTAATCCGGGAATACATCGCAAAGAAGGCAGAGAGAGAACCAGAAGAGGCAGCGTGAGGGGCGGAGGCACGCAAAGGCAACTCTGAGCCGCACAGGCACACAAAGGCAGCATTGAGCCTTTAAGGAGATCTGCAATTTCGCTGAGGGTCACATCAGATCTTGTGCCGGGAGTCGGGGTGTGAGACTGGAGGGCCAGAGGATCGAGCATCCAGCCATCAGAAAGATCAGCCGAAGGGAGTGACGCAATCCGCAGAGCTGCTATTAATTTTAGTTAACGATGGTATGTTCTATGCTTAGAGCAATTTACTTTAATCTTTCTTATTAGCCCAATTCAATTTCCTATTTAGCATCACATTAACATTGACAGTAAATGTTGATAGAACATAAACAAATAACCAAAAGACAAGCCAAGACAAGAGGACACAATATTTTGGTGGATGCCAGGGAAAAACCCTAATGCGGGGAAAACTCTTTAATCAAATCTTCTTATTATTCTTCAAATTCAACAGAGAGAGAAAGTACAATTTTTAGCAATCAACAGGATGCCTTAGCCAACCAATTCAACGCTAGTCAAACTAGCAAAATGTCTCCCAATCGAGCTCGGTCAGAGCCAGTCAAACTCGGCCTCATGAAACAGTCAAAGTCAGCACAAAACAATCCACAACTTCCCGGTCAAACTTGGCCAACGTTGCGATCAAACTGCGGTCAACACAGAGTCAAACGACCTGGAATTTCTCGATTTCTGTGCCTTTAGCTACAGCCTCTCAAACCATAATCTGTCCCAAAAATCTAAGTCAAACAATGTGAGTAGACCCAAGGTCAATGTTGGTCAACGCTGCAACAGAAACCCTTAAACTGACCAAAATCTCCACCTATCATTTCACACGTGTGGAGGAGAGAAAATGTCTCCTAAGGCTTGTACGAACCAATCAGAAGGAGAGAGAATGTGTGAGGAGATGATGTCCAAAATGAAGTTTTATTCTCTCCTATTTATATCCATAAATGAAGGTGTGTGACATATCTTTTGGGGCTTGTGAGCCTACATTACAATTCTGGCCGACCTTGACAAATTGCACATGTGAGAAAAATAAATTCAAAATCCAACTTCTGCTCATCCAAACAAGATGATCTTTAGATCAATCTTTCACCTCTCTGAAAGAGGAATCAACAAAAATATCATCTCCATCATTTGAGCAGTGCAAAGTGGAGTTTGGCCCTAGTTTCCAAATTTAACAATTGCGCAGAGCAGCTTGGGGCTTGTCAGTTCAAGGTCAAATCAATGTCGGATCTCTAGTGTTAGTGTGAGGTAATCCTCACTAATTTTCTGCCAGTGAGATTTTCTGTTGGATAGCCAAATTTGGGCATCCAAATTGTATTCAAAAACTACTGCTTAATAATACAAACCCTCAATTGTTGCATCGGTTTTTCTGCATCTTTGTCTTTCCCTTCAACCAATCCTCCCTCTACCTGTAGATGAGACAAAGGTTGGTTTGCACATACACCATTGTCTCTGCCCTAGACTGCGCAAGCCTGCTCTTCTTCACACTATACAAATTCCCATATGTGCTCCAATTTCTCTGGCAACAAGAGGATGAAGTCACCTGAGAGAGGAGTCTCATGGTTAACTGTTGTAGAGGAGGGCTTGTTGCCCCATGAGTTGCCCACCAAGAATAGGGCTTCTTAGCCCCCCTGTCTCAAATCACATCATAGCCTGCAAATCGCCCAGTGCCAGTGGAAAACTCTGCAAAGGCATCCTCCACCTCATCAAGGGATTCCCTCTCTTGAAAAATCCTCCTCGATGCATCTTTCCTCCCCTGTGAGATTTCACCATCCATGTGAGGAGGGAATCTGCGGGAAGGTCCACCATTCAGCCACTCATGGCTGTAGTATTTTGGGTTCAAGGAGTGAGCCAAACAATGTAAAGGTGTGCAATTCTTGTCCCATCTGTTGACAAGAATATCCTGTATGCTGGTGAAGAAGGCCTCTGGTGATGTCTCATACTCTAGGCACTGACTCTGTAAAACAATGGTCCTCACAGACTCAATCATGGAATCCCATCCCTCATAAACCTCTCCTAGGATGGGTTGGTCTGTATCTACAAATCGGAGCAAGGAAATGATAGGCTCCATGATCTGAATAACTAGATCTGCCTTCTCCCACCATAGATCATCCAACACTGTGTCCTTCACTTTCTTTGAGGCTGCTTGATCCGTCTTTCTCAAAAAGACCAAAACTCTGAAATAACCATGGACCCAAGAGCGGTCTTGACCTCCCTCAACCTCTTCAACATGATGAATGAAGAGGCAAACCGTGTATCTACAATCTTCAACAATGATAGATTGTTGTACTCCTTGTAGATAGTGAGGGCATTTGTATGGTTTTCTACAAAGTTGTGGATATGCCGTGCATCCTCAATAACGACTCCAATCCAAAGCACATCAGAAGCAATAGATTTTAGTGCCAAGTTCAATGAATGAACAATGCAAGGTGTCCAAAATATTTGTGGATATTTTGCTTCCACAATCCTGCCAGCAGCCTTGCAAACAAGTGCATTATCTGTAATGATTTGCACACAAGAATCGACACCTACATCTTCAATAACTTTAATAAATAACTCACCCATATATTGTGCATCCTTGTACTGTCCAAGTGCATCCACTGCTTTCAAGAAAAGTAGACCATTCAAGGATGACACCATGAAGTTGATGAGTGGGTGGCGTGCTAGATCTGTCCATCCATCAAAAACAATGCTAACCCCAGATGTTGGCCATGTTGATTTAATAGGCTCAAGAATTTTGTCCACCTCTTTCTTTGCCTTTGTCAACAATGTGGTTCTGAGCTTCTCTGACCCAAGAGGCACATACCCTGATGGAGCCCCATGACTAAGAGCTCGACACATATCAATAAATAGAGGTGACCGTGCAACATTAAAAGATATGAAGTTCTGATAGAAAAAAAATGCAATGGTGAGATCAAGCTCTTCCCTCTTCTCTTTTTGAAAAATCTTGTCCATTGGACCAGTTGCAGTTGCCTTTCTCTTCGTTGATTCTCCCCTACTAAAAGTCACAAAAGGGAACTTGTTGCTGCTTTTCCTTAAGAATGGAAGGGGGTCATCATTCTTGTTTTTGTTAATTTTGATGCCACATTTGCCTCACCAATATATTGCTCTTTCTCCAATTCCTTCCTCTGTGTTGATTCAATTGTAGTACAACATTTAATGCCACAACCTGGAATACGCAACAAATGAGCTTTCACACGGAAATATGTGCAAGTGAAATGGTCGTTGCAAAAATTGCATTTCCATGAACAATTTCCTCCTCCTCCCTTTTTTCTTGCCCCTCCCTCTCTTGTCACATATTTCCACAATGGGTATTTGGGGTCAACAATTTGTTTTCCCTGCACATTTGAAGCTGTTGTTCCAGCCCCACTTCCAATGGATGGAATACTTGCAGACCCTGATGAAACAGGGACAGGAGAGGCATCTCTAATGGGGACATTCTTCCCCTTTCTTTGCCCCTGTCTTGCTGCCTTTGATTCAGCGATGCATACTGTAAAAAATAAACAAAAATAACCAAATATATAAAACATATGCACATGCAAACACTAACAGCAAACTAAATGCAAAATATAGAGGGGCAGTGCACTTACCGAATGCTCGAATCTCTTAGAAAGAGCTCCCTTTCTCCTTGCTAACCCTTCCTCCTTGCTCACCCTTGCTCCTTGCTCACTTCAAAAAATGAAAATGGTGAGAAAGAATGACTGAAATGGGGCTTTTAATAATAATAAAATCGCACTTTTTTGGGACAGTGTGTCCAGCCGTACCCGATTCACAGGGTATGGCCGTATCCGTACAGGGTACAGTCGGGATTCGTCGTACCCTGTAAGGATACAGCCGTACCCTGTGAATCGGGTACAAATCCGGCCAAATCGTATCAAATTCGCCGGATTCGAGATTCGGGCACCCTGGAGGACGAATCTTGTTTCAGAGGTTTCGGAAATTTTGAATAATTATATATACAATAAGTTTTTGTATTAAAATTAATATAGTCATTTTTGTATAGCAAAATTCATAAAAGAGGTATTCAACCATTCCTATCATCAAACTCCCAACCAAAAACATCGATTAGACCACGCGTATCTAAAATGTTTAATAACATAGAAGGGAATTGCCTCTATGATTTTTATAAAGCAAAGCATGGTACACAATCATGTGAGGAGTTTTTTTTTGAAATTGTCAATGAGTAAGTGTGCGTCGCTCACTCTTCCCAAACTACCCTTTCCGTTTTTCATTTTACGTGTGAAATTTGACTTTTCATTTAAAATATTAGTTCCTATGCTTTACGTCATCCAATTTTACTTTGTTATCTTGAAATCCCCTATATCAATTCAATGTATAAAGCCGCCACATAATTAGTTTCAGTAAAGTTGGCTAGAGTGAACACATAGCTACTATGTTTTGGTCAACTCTCATACTTGTTGAGCATAGTTTAATAATACAAATTCATAATTATTTATATTAAAATACGAGGTTTTACGATTCTTAGTTATTCGTGTTCCCATTTATAATCTAGTCAAAACTTCTCTACTTTTGTAAAGTCGACATAACATTGTGATAATGATGTTGAAAATAGGTTTTTATTTACTAAAAATTAAAATGATTAATAATAATAGTAATAATATTACAAAGCAATATTATGATCCATGAAGACCCATGCATCTTTCTAGGAATTATTACACATAGAATATCCTGCATTAGGACAAGGAGGTTGCGTTGCCACCCTCCTTGACCTCAGTACTAGGTAATAATAGTTGAAAGCTATACTTGCATGTGAGCTTGAATTTACGAAATTATATTTATTAATCTAAATTGTACCTCAGATACTTATAGCTATATTTAAATAGCCATCATCAAATATCAAAGGAATTCATAGAATCCATGTAGTAGTCAACAAGAACCAGACAAAACATCAGTCCACTGTAGTATAGTCCGCAGGTACTATTAGCGGCATAAAACTCAAAATCTTATTTGATACTGGTGCTACTGATAGTTTCATTTCATCATATGCACTAAACGTCTGCAAACAAAATGATTTCAAACATGTACAAATCGCTTCAGGAGAACTTCAATCCATAGGTTTAAGTGTTGAGGAATACAAAGTTATTCTGGGGGTCAGTTAGACTAGGTTGAAAGTACTAGGATGAATGATCATAATGGGAAATAACTTAGTTTCTAACTATTTCCTGAGATCTTGTGTTGATTCTTGAATATCACCACCTTATTTTCATAATTATAGCAACAATCCTAATATAACCCGAGGTGTATTACTCCGAGTCATCCTTGATAATTTACCAAAAGTATTCAGTGTTACGTAGTATTCAATGACAAGAAAAGTGGTTTTCAACTTTTGGAAGAAATTGAAGCTTTTAACAATGATAAAATGAAATTTTATATAATTCGATATTTGAAAGATATGAACCCTAGGATGATACATTTTATTAAGAGAGATGGGATATTTCATGCTAATGTATGTATCGAAGACATATATCAAGCTCAATCCCACTTGATTCCTAATCCATTACTTTTACTTTACATTCCATCCGACAAAGGAGTTGAGATAACTCATGAATATCAGTTGCACATTTTTCCACAATGAAGTTTAAAGATTTTGTATATCGTGCAAGTAAAGTTTGAAATACATTCAAATTATTTTATTAAAATGAGCACATTAACATCACTTTAGACATTAAACTTTTTCTGTAACTTTTGAACATTAGAATGGAAACTATCCTAATTATTTTTATGCAATTGAAACATTCCATTCTTCAAGTAACGTTGAGCTTTCCATATATATATATATATATATATATATATATATATATATATATATATATATATATATATATCTTACTAGCTAATAACTGTAACCATTGATGATATGAATTTATGCAAATATATTTTATACCGTTTTCTTATGTTAATACTTTAATTACTATCCAAGTATATGTGTAAGTGGTTTAAGGAGGAGAGTGAAGGTTTAAATTTTTATAGTTTAATATACACTAAATTGGACATTTTGATATTCAACCATTATGTCATTGTTAAAATAGATAATTAGCCATTTACAACAGTAAGGATATATCGATGTCCAAAAGAAAATAATATGGCAACATAGCATTTTCATGGAAAGGAAAACAATGTGGTTTGGAAAGGAGAAATTAGGGACATTATTGTTGAAAATACTGAGAGGGGGGTGAATCAGTATTTCTTTTCAATTGTTATTTTTACCAGTTAGATCACTTATATTTAGAACACAAAATGAACAATAAGAATAAACGCTTTTATTAATTTATTCTTTACAATAAATCAAGTACAATATATGTAGGGCTCCAACCCTTGATGAAGACACCAAGCTTCAATCTCCCACGCTCCAACCTGTATTTGCCAAGCACCGACTTGGACTTTCAAGGCTCCAACCTTGTTAATTTTGAAGCACCCATCTCTAGGGCTCCAACCATATCTCTGGTACAGGCTCCGACCTAGTTTCTTGACGACTCCAATCCTCTAGGGCTCCAACCCTATCTTCCAAGGCACCGACCTTGTCTCTATGAGGCTCCAACCCTATCTTCCAAGGCACCGACCTTGTCTCTATGAGGCTCCAACCTCTTGGGCTCCAACCCTCAATTTCTCTTCGTCAAAATATGTTTGGTTATTCTTCATGGCTCCCAAAGTCTTCTTCAACAAGCCTTGTCAATCTTCAACTATGCCTCCTCCAAATCACTTCAGCAATGACAACCTTGTCTTCTCAATAAGTGTCAACACTGCCCTTCATGTCACCCAAACACTTTCTCCAAGGTCACTCCATGAAGGCTTCAACACAACGTCATGTCTCCAAGGGTACCTTCAAGATCTGCCTCTATTATGCTTCCAATTCCCTTCAATGGATCTTCAATGTTAGCTCCAAGGTATGCTCAAGGATATCCCCAACACAACTTCACAGACACTACAAGATGTATTTCAAGTTTGCTCCAAGATGCTCCAACATCCTGTTCAAACAAGCCTCAAACTCGTCTTCAAGGGGTCTTCAACAAATTTCTTCAAGAGTAGCTCCAAAGTCTGCTTCAAGTTTAGTCTTCAATCTAGCTTTGGTAGGTTCTCAACAAGCTTCCTATTTAACTGAATGACTGACCCAAATTCTGCAAGATACTTGTTCAAATATGGCACAGGTCTAAGATGTTTAGTAGTCACAAGTCCAAGTTTAGCTGCTTGTGGTGTCTTAGCCCTTGGTGCTTCAAATGTCAAACTAGGGAAGGGCTTCTCACAACCAAGCCTGCTCTCTTCCAATTGGCTTCCACAGGATGCAATATGATCCTCCTAGCAACAAATTCAACTCAAAATCATCCACATAACTATACTCATGAGCTGATGCACCTACTGTAGAATATCAATCTCGTTAGGGCATCATTTCAGTCCATGACAACCCTTTCTTACCACTGCAACAATCCTCAAAATCAGTGTGACTTCCTTTCCTTGTTAGATGCTTCCCACGTTGCCTATTCCCTTCTCTCTGAGCTTGGTAATAGGCCTTACGACCCCTCCAGCAAGCCCATAATTGGCCTGTGGTTTCTCCGCTATCTCACAGAGCTTACGACCCTCCAAAATAAGGAAAATTATCCTCTAAAATATGCACCAAACAACCCAGAAATAATTCGGATAACCTTTGTTGTACCTCAGCCTCAAAGTCTTCTTATTCTCTCTGAAATGTCCTTCTCCGCCTCCTCCTTTTTCTATCCACTTGTTTTTGAAATCTTCACCAAGTCAAGCTCCACAAAACTGTCCACACACCAAGCTGAGGAAACATGTTAAGACAGAGGGTGTAGTCCATTCACAGGAGACTTGTCACAGGTTTGTTGTAGGTTAAGTGACAATTTTTTAAAGGTAATCAGAGCTTTAAAAAAAACATTGTCCCTCCTCACATTTCTGAGCCCTATCCACAGCTAGCAATCCGAGCTGATAGCACCAAGTTTAGGTGACTGCTCACTGTTTTTCTAACCACAGGTCCGAGTTAAGAAATATCCCAACAGATCTATCCTTTGCAGTTGCAACTCTGAGGTCTGTGATCTAAACGTTGCCCAAACAGTGATTTACCACAATGATCGAGGTCTGTATAAATTCTCTTTTCTTCCTGTGATGCTGGCCGAGGTCCTGAGATGTTGACTAAATTGGTGGCTAAAGAATGAGCTCGAAAACTTTAATAAATAGTGATTTTATCACCGCAAAATGAAAGGACACGTCTCTGCAAATAGACCGACATGAAGGACAATGATAGGTCGGCTCACTGCTAAGGTTAATTTTTCTTGACTTAAAAATTCCATATCTCATCAACCGCTGGGAGTTTCGGGGCAAGTAAAGGCTCGTTAGAAAGCTAAAATTATGCTCTAAAAGGTAGTCTAGGTGTCATAGTGAAATTTTGTCTCTAAGATAGCAAAATTTATTTTTCTTTATAACTGTCCTTGAATTTTTATGTGCAGAAAGTGATTGGGACAGCAAGAGGTCATTAGGTCTTCTTCATTGTTATGGCTCCAACAATGCCTTTATATTATTTCCACGTCATCATAGTCTCATCATGTATTCATGTCATAGTGCAGTGATATGACATAGGCAACTTCATCATTAGGAAAGTTCCAAGATAGTAAGATAGTCTTCCAACCATCAAATGAGATATTCCATGTCATCATCACATGTAGTTCTCCATATGTCATCAAAGATTAAGGCCTAGATCATCAAGTGCATGAAACATTAGATCAAGTACTTCTTAGGGTTTATTTCATTAGTGGTTTGACTTCTTCATTGATGGTATCCTAGTCAACCAAGAGTCATGACATCATCATCTATAACCAAGCATCTCAAGAATATTGACATCTCGGTCAATGCCATATTGACATCAATGACAACCTTAACAATTACGACACTATATAAGATGATTCATGGTAATTATTTAGGCATATATAAAGATTAGTTGGCAAAGTTGTTCCAAAGAAGTTAACTCTTGAAGAAAGGAAGAATGGTAATGAAAGCATGACTATGGACATTATGACAAGACCATTAGATGTGAAGCTACAACCACATAAAAGGCTAAGTTAGTTTGAGGTAAATTGATGGATGAAAGAAGACACTATCTATTCAAGAAATGTTGGGAGAAATCATGAGTAATCAAATTAAGAGTACAAGTATAGTTCACTAAAGGTACACATCAAACGAATACAAAAAATAGATAAAACATATGTTAAGATGGTAAGAAAGAAACCACCCTATAAGGTAGTAAACACATTATTAGAACAAGACGATGTAGTTACCAAGAGAGTGCAACGTAAAATTTCAAAGTTCGATCTCCATTGTTACCATAATATAATCGATATAGTACCTAGGGAGGACGAGAAAAGAAAAAATTACAAACTTATAATGATGATAATAAATGTTAGTTAAATCAACTTAGAATATTGAGATCGACAAAAAATAGCACCAAAGGTGAGTGAGTGGAAGTTTCACAAAGCAATATAAGAAGTCAATAACATTAGATTAAAGAGTGAGTCTATAAAAAAATTGAACAATTATAGGATAATTTATGTGCAGGGTGACTTCTATAATAGTCTCTCCCTCTAATGGGAGAGTCACATTATAAAATTTTCCTTAAGTGACTAACTATATCCACGGATTATAGACATCATGGAGTATGATTAGGAAATTCTATCTCGTGGTGCCTTAAAACCTAAAATGATAAGTAGATTACATTTGATATCCACGTTATTGAATTTATTTATAGGGTCTTACCCAAGTTGAAGAATAGTAACGACATTTCCAAGTGTAAAAATGTTATGCATTAAGAGAGAAGGAAATAAAACCATGATGACTAGAGGTGAGAAAACAAAGTCAATTTGATAATATGTTCTTTTTCAAATTAAAGTAGACATGGAATTTTAGGAATATCTAGTATAAGGAAGTGAAGGGATGTTTTCTATCAAGAATAATTTTCTTAAGGATATGAGCAACATGATAGGTAAGGGTCAAAGCAATGACCTATAAGTAGTTGTGAACACCCCTAATTTGTTAAGAATAACAAGCGATAAACTGGAAAAATGTTTAATGGTAAATATTAAAGATAATAATTGTACACCGTTAGAAAAGAAGATACATTTGGTGATAAGATGAGACCTAAGGACTAATGAGAAAAGGATTAATGTGAAGAATAAGAAGTTGGTATGCCATTTATGATTTATGTGTTGAATTAAATGAGTCAATATAATAAAAATGAAAAGTCTATGATCATTACAATATCTGAAAAGGCTATGGTCATATGCTAGTTTGAAAATTAGGTTACTAATTGACATTGAAACCTTGAAATTAACACTTCAAGTGACCAAAACAAATGCCTCCACATATGTAAGTCACACCTTGGATAATATAAAAGGCACCTTCAACTGAGAAGCATGCATAAACATTTGTAAAATCCAACATTGATTTTCTAACACCTTGGTCTATTCGAGAAATTTGAAGAGAACCCTGCTTGAACAAAGTAGACCAAGTATAATGCAAAGTGAATAATGCATATTTCAAGCAGTAACAAATCCTTTCAATGAAGATAAACCTCCCACTAAGGGATCTTTAGATTAGTCAATTAACTCTTCATCCATCTCCAGCATAACCCTAATGATTAGCCCTGCAAAACCCACTCCATGGCTTCTAGATTTTTAGGCTGAAGATGAGCTGAAATAACATGATAAAAAAGTTAATGTTATTATTATCTCTTTGGATCCAGATTACAGATCAAAGATAATTAGACTTAAAAGACAAATAAATAACAAGAATTAAAAGATTGGTTGGATCCATATGTAGTTTTGTGTTTTAGAGTTCTTAATCAGCCTGTATCAAGAAATTAGATCATGCTTCAACTAAGCAGTAAGTGTTTTGTGCTCTTGTTGCAATTCATTTCGTTTCTATATATGCAATCATAAATATTGGAGCATCCCTCCATTTAGATTTAAAGTCTCAACCTGTGACTTTTTATAAAGTTAATCAGGTAATATAGTATAGAAAATAGTAGCTACACCGTTATTTGTATATCCGTGTTCGATTATTCTATGTGACATTTATAATTGTGGGTTATGTTTATAAGCATTTAAAAACTTATTTTGTATAACCTTGCCATATTTTAGATGGATACTTAAGACTGTCATTTTGTACAATGACATGTAAGAATATATTATTTGCTTAAACATTGTTGGTACATGGATACCAATATGAAGAAAGTTTGGATTAAACATTGTTGGTACATAGATACCGATATAAATTATGAATTATGTTATGGGTATGGTATCTATAATTTTACATATCAACATAAATGATGAGATAGAAGTAAAAGAGTGATTACACTTGACTATTTAAGGTGAAAATGAATTTAAAGATCTATTGGATAAACATAACCAAGTATGTTATATGAACTCAAGGATCAATATCATAGATAGCAACATATTTGGAATGTGTAGAAATTGTTATTCCAGTAACAATTTGCTTTGAATATATTGATACATATGTTATAATTTGTGTTACGTCGCAGATGGTATTATTACCAAACCGACCACGTGATGACAAAACTCCAAGAACAATTGAGATTCACTGAGGTTCCATGATAGGGTGTTAACCCTGATCCTACTAGGAGGGGTGGAGGTGTTTCCCACCATTTTGTTGAGAGTTTGTATATTTGGGGTAGCATCAGTTGTGCTCTAGGTCCCAAATTTTGAGGAAGGACTAGAGTTCACCTGATCTACAAGACCCAGAAATGGATTTGGGAAATTTCATCTGGTTTAGGAGATATTAAATTAATTAATTATTTTAATGTATTTCCTAGGTTAAAACTTAGGAAAATAAAATAATTAAAGTGAATTTAATTAAACATGTGATGAAATTGTCTTAAGTCACACAGATCAAGCTTTCTTTTAATCTTAGCCATTGATTAAAGATTTAATCTTGGTTGTTGATTTGTCAACGAGAAAAGTATAAAGGAAAGGCTTGGGGTCATTTGTAAGACACACAGAGGCAGAGCACTGAAGCTAAGCTGAGATTCTAGGGTGGGGTTGCTAAGAATTCTCAAGTGTTTCAGTTGCAGAGAGGGGAATTTAGACCAAGGGGATGATTTGATCCGGTGTCACAAGGCTGAGCAGAGAAGAATCTCGCAGAAACGGCGAGAGGAAAACGTGGCGGCCGGCAAACGACGGCCGACGGCGGTAGAGGGAGCTCATCTCTTGGATCACAAGCGAGCTACGGCAGCCTTAAGACAATAGCGGGACAAATGGAGCAGTGGGTGCATAGATCACGGATGAGGCGAGAGGCGGGCGGTCTGGAGGCTAGGAGAGGGACGACGCGAGCATAACGGCGGCGGCGTAGAAGCGACGCGGCGCGAGGAGGCGGTCATGACTTCAACGGCGCGGTGCGGTATTTCTTACGCGGTGAAGAGTTGCGTGACAACACGAGAGAGCTTCGGAGGGACAACACGGTGCGGCGGCGGCGCTGTTAGATTTCAGCACAAGGAGTTGATGTGACTTCAATAGTGCAGAGGGAGTTTGATTACGCAGGCAGAGTTGTAGTTGTGCATCGTTCTTTAGATGCTAGCACAGATCTGTAGCCTATGGAGTTTCAGTGATGAGGATGTAGCCCATCAAACTTGTTTGTCAAAGATTGGGTAAGAGATTCAGTTGTCTCTCTCAACAACTGAAGTTGCAATGCAGCAGATCAGCAGTGGCAGTGCTATGAGCAGCATAGATGCAACATATTGAGAGGGAGTTGCAGTACAGTGGTTGCAGTGGCAGTGGCAGAGTCATGGGCAGCAGTACAGAATGGCAGCAGTAGTGCAAAGTTGAGTGGCAGGAGGCCAAGCTTCAACAACACAGAACCAGTGCCCAAAATCATGTAATGCATAAGTGTGATGTATTGCTAGAGCACAACCTTGATGCTAAGAGGGAGTGTTGAGATTTTGTGTATTTGGGGTAGCATCAGTTGTGCTCTAGGTCCCAAATTTTGAGGAAGGACTAGAGTTCACCTGATCTACAAGACCCAAAAATGGATTTGGAAAATTTCATCTGGTTTAGGAGATATTAAATTAATTAATTATTTTAATGTATTTCCTAAGTTAAAACTTAAGAAAATAAAATAATTAAAGTGAATTTAATTAAACATGTGATGAAATTGTCTTAAGTCACATGGATCAAGCTTCCTTTTAATCTTAGCCATTGATTAAAGATTTAATCTTGGCCGTTGATTTGTCAACGAGAAAAGTATAAAGGAAAGGCTTGGGGTCATTTGTAAGACACGCAGAAGCAGAGCATTGAAGCTATGCTGAGATTCTAGGGCGAGGTTGCTAAGAATTCTCAAGTGTTTCAGTTGCAGAGAGGGGAATTTAGACCAAGGGGATGATCTGATCCCAGGGTCTAGAATACACGAGACAGAGAAGAGATCAGGAAAGACAACGTAGAGGAAGGCAACAGCAGCAACAGACGGCAGCAGCAGCAGCAAGGACAACGTGATTTTCAAGAAACCCTTCAGGGGTTACGCAGAGACCCTTAGGGGCAACGTAGTGACTGCGTCACCCAGTCTGGGGTAACGCGCTCCCTTCTAGTGAAAGCACTAAGCATTTGGAGGCCTTCAGAGGCTGACGCAGTGTCTTTCAGGGGAAAATCTGGGGGTTCTAGGCCTAGATCTGGCTAAGCTCTGTAAATCTCATTTGAGGGTGTGGATCAGTCAATATTTTTGGTCTTAGATCATCTAGGTGCTGCAGATCTAGAGTTTTCTCTATAGGGTTTTCCAGATCTGGAACCCAGAGTTGTGTATTCAGAAATATTCTTAATAATAGAGCCCTCCAGCAGCCACAGATTGGTTTTCCCACATTGGGTTTTTCCGGGGACATTTTGTCCAGAAATAACTGTCACTTTGTTTATATGTGCATGTGCTTATTCTAGATCTGAACTAGTAGAGATCTGTTATGTGTTTTGCTTTGATGTTAACTTGAATCTACTCAATTGATAACTTGTATAAGTAGGAAAAGCTTAACCGGATTAACAGAAATAATTTATGCATAAGAATTAAGATTCAAAAATTTCTACATGTTTATCCTCCAAAACCTGGAGTCATGGAAGGACTGTGCGAGTCACGCTCCCCTAGACGTGTCATGATGACTGTCGAATGCCTACTAAGGAATCAGGTTGAGATAATCGACATTGTAACCCTTGAGGTCTATGAATGGTTAGGTCAGTATAGTTGACGCCATGTCATATTCCTGTAGAGGACGGATAGGATGGGAGCGGAAGAGATTAGGAAGGATAGCATGATTCTAGAAGAGCTTGCGAACTCTGTTAGGGCAAGACATGACTACTAAATTTGTAAACCAATAAATGATCAAAACATAAATGTTGAAGTGTTCTCACACATTAAATGAAAAATCAATTATGGTACACCACCCTTATATGATTATACTAATCACTTATATAATTAATGATATACGACATAAAACTTAACTTCGGGACGAATTTTTCTAAAGGAGGGGTGTATATGAGACCTGCATATGATAGCTGGTGTATATGAGACCTGCATATGAGAGCATGCATATGATAGGCAGGGTATATGAGACACACAGAATCATACGCATATAGAACACCGTATATAATATTTGGGGTATATGAGACCTGCAATATGATAGCATGCATATGAGACCTGAATATGATAGCTACATATGCACGTATCACGCATACTGCTCTAGTATATGTACTAATCAATTATAAAAAGTCTCAGTGTAAGGTAATGTGTGAATTATTGAAGTATTGAGTAAATACCTAACTTGCTGGAAAATAATGAATGTATTGTGAGGTAAAAAAATTATACCTACCACTATCATAATATAACTAATATATTGTTCAAAGGAAAGTAAAAGCATTGACTTATACAAATAAAATATGATATTTTAATAAAACCCAAGATATTTACCAAATAATTATATTTAATAATAAATCCAAGATATTTATGAAATAATAATATTTTAATATAACTCTAAGATATTTTAATAAATATCTTGAAAGGATATTTGACTAAGATATTTATTAAAAGAGGATATCTTAATAAATATCTTGAAAGGGGATTTGTGTATAAAAGGAGAAGGGGGGGAAACTTGATGGGCATGGGTGAGTGAGGTGGGAAAACTGACCCAGATGCTGTCAGAGGATTTCTAACTATGGGAGACCAAAGTAGTGAGTTCTAACAGAGTCATAGAGCGATCTTGATTGTTATTGGAGTTTTGGGCACAGAGCCAGAAGACTTGTCTTCTGGATCTAGGGACCGGAGAGGTTGACCCCAGATAGGCTGGGAAGAAAATGGCGATTTGGTAATGGGAACGAGAGTCATGGCGGGTCAGGAACATCTTCAAACACGGTTCCAAGTAAGTATTAAATAGTGAATTAATATATCCTGCTTCAAAAATTTCACGCTGGATTTTGTAGTATCAATTTTGTTAATGATTGGTAATTGTGAAAATAAAGGGCTTTACAAATAAGCAATGTTGCCAAAGATCCTGAACTGACTAACTTATGGTTTCTTCCCTATGAAGACCCCTTCTGGTGTTTTCTGCCCCAGTGCTCTAAGAGGAGTCCTGTTTTGAATATACACTGTCATGTTACATGCCTCTGCCCATAGAAACTTGGGAAAATCCTGGTCATATAACATTGTTTTTGCAGCCCCAACTATGGTTTTCTTTTTCCGCTCCGCTACCCCATTTCGTTGTGGATTATACAGAGTTGTCCATTCTCTTTTAATGCCTTCCTTCGCACAAAAATATTTGTGAATTTTTTATCAATATATTCTCCGTCGTTATATGAGCGAAGCACCTTGATCTTCTTCCCCGTCATATTTTCCACGAGGGCCTTAAACTCTCTGAAAAGATTAAAGACCTTATCTTTAGTCTTCAAGAAGTAGATCTAAGTTTTTTTTGGAATGGTCATCAATAAAGGTGACGAAGTATTCAGCACCGCTGAGAACTCTAGTGGACATCGGGCCACAAATATTTGAATATATTAGTTCTAACATGCCATCTTCTATGTTGTCACTTCTTGGGGATGTTACCTTAGCATACTTCCCAAGTACACATCCTCTGCACACATCCTCGTGTTTTGTGCTAAGTTATGGAACCCCTGTTACTATTTCCCTGAGCATGTTGGGTGCTCCATGGTAGGTGTCTCATTCTCCTATGCCATAACTCATTTTGTTCCCACTACTATTGTCACTACCTATCAGTTCCATTGGAGAGTCGAGCTACAACCTGTATAATCTAGTGCTTCGAACTCCAATCTGTCTTACCCTCTTCCAGCTTCAGTGTCCAGCAAACACTTTCTTCCCTACGAAGTGGATATCATAGCCTTTAACTTGTCACTGGGAAATTGAAATCAGGTTCATACCAATCTTGGCACATGCAATACATCTGTAGTGCTAATGCTTGCTCCTTACTACCTCTGAAAATCGTGGTACCTCTCCCCACTAGAGTACACTTTGTTTGTTTACCATCGTAATCTGGAAGTCCATTTGCTCCTCCTTGTAGCTAGAGAAGTATTCTCTAACCCTTGTCATATGAGTTGATGCTCCACTGTCTATATACCAGACACTCTGTGAAGTTGATCCTGACAAGCAAGCAAATTCGTCTTCCAACCTAGAAGACAAGTCTGAAGCCTCTGGGTCATAGAAAGAACAATTTGTGTGTTATTCCTCTTTTACCCGACACTGATTCTACTACTGCAAAACCCTTTGCATCCAACTAGAAATCTGCTCAGCGAAATCTGAGTTGATGTTGCTCCATGTGACTGATGGAATCACTATCCCGAGCAACTCAGCTTTTCTGCAACCCTGCAACTGAAAATCGAATTTCTGCCCCAGCAATTTGGCCTGCCTATCAAGGGACTATGCTGCCTCTAAGAATTTTGGCCTGTTGCTCCCTCTTACGAGTGAAATTTTCTCCTCCTCTTTTGAGCTTTTGGCTTATCACTTATGCTTTAATACCATGTGAAAATTTCATCTATTGCAGTAACTGGAAAATATTCTCCTAACTGTAAATTTAATTATGCAGTTTATTTCCTATGGAAAACAATGAATAAAATCACAACTGCAATTTTCACCATAAAATGTAATATTCCTAATTCACAGTGGCTAATTGGAATATTTGATTTTGCTCAATTTTGCCGTCTATAGTTTATTGATAAATAAAAAGGTGAGTAGAGAGGGTTTAACTCACTTAGTGGAATAAAACCCACTCCCTAGTAGCACAACGTTGTGACTTAAAGGGAGCCAAGGGGGGCCAAGCACCACGTAGAGAGGGGACCCACGTATGCACTAGGAGAGACTGCACAGATGAGGATGAGCACGTGGCAAGAGGGAGGCTACGTTGAGGAGATAGGCCTTAGGGTTTGGAGGAAGGCCAACGTTATAAAAGAGGGAGGAGCCTCCTCATTTAATTCATTCGTTGTTGATGATATTGAGCTGGTCATTTTGACTTCTTGAGCACGCTCGCTGTTTAGCGTGTCTACAGCACTGTTTAGTGCGTTGAGTGTCTCTGATCAGAGATCTTGCCCTTAGCCCTAGGGGACTTCAAGTGCCTGCTCGGGCAAGGTAGTTTCTTCAGCATTTTGTAGGAGGTTTGGTGTTTGGTTTTTGTTGCGGAGCCGAGCATTCAAAGAGACTGCACAGTCATTGAGAGGGAGGACGCAGTCCATCTAGGAGGAGCTCCGGATTGGGATTTTTGAAGGGGTTTTGAGCTGGGAGATTGAGCAGAGGATCAGCCTTTTCCTTTGGGAGGATTTTGGTGGAGTTTGAGGCCGTATTTTATTCATTCCTATTCGGCCTCTGCGCAGAGCCTTGGAGGCTAGCGTAATTCCCCAAGGGGGTGTTTTTCAGGGGTCAGCCATTTCTGATATGATTTCTAGGTTTTGCTGAGATTGGTGAGTAGAGGAGGATTCCAGATTTTCAGCTCATTCCGACAAAGGGAACAGCCCCTAGTCATCAGTTCATTTCAGCAGTAGCAGCTACATGGCAGTTTTCCAGCAGCTGGGACACAGTTCAGAGAGCAGCCATTTCCTGTGTGTTCTGAGAGTATTTCTTCACTTGCCTTGAGCAAGTTTAAGTGCCATCACTCTGATCACCTATTGTACTTCATTATATTTCTCAGTTTAATAAAATGGCTTAGCATTCTCTCTCTATATTTCTGGATGATTTGTCGTACATTCTTTCTATGCTATTATATGTCTGCTGCACTGTTATCTTTATATATATTTTTGGGCATTCTAGTTCTATACCACTTGGTGTGTTTATCTCATACTCTTAGACAGAGTCTAGAAAGGGCCTGGTAGCCTCCAGATTTCGTTCTCTTTTCAGAGGCAGCATATCTGGTAAACGCCCTCCCAGTCTATCTCTGGTTGGAGTTTGCCGTGTTTTAGAGATATCCCCGAAACGGGATATTACATAAAAATACCGCAGAAAATAAAATAATGGAAACTGAGAAATTCTAGCACACACAAGAATTTTGACAGCGTTATTTTTTGGAAAATTGTCCCCGAAAAAACCCAATGTGGGAAAACTGGCGCAACATATGAGGGTTTTATTATTATTATTCAGCAGCAAATCTAAATACAATAATTTGGATGCCAAACTAGCAATCCAATCTGAAAGAAATACTGGCAAAATATCTGTGAGGCAAATGCCTCAACACCACAATTGATTCTGCACTTAAATTTGGCCAAACTGAGTTGTACGAATTGCCCCTGCATGAGAATCTGTGCAACACTTGCACAAGCTCTTTTTACTTTGCCTCTGGAACTCTCTAAATCCTGCATCTTTGCCTGTTTTTGCCTCGAGAAGTGACTCGCTAAGCTTCCTGGAATTTATCCCAGCCTCTAGCACTGAATCAACTCCTCTGGTTGAATCGAACTCTCCCAAGAAACGCTTTCTGCATGCCTTGTGCAACTCCTTGAGGAAAACTCATCCCTCTCTCAGCTTACTCTTCCGCCGCTATAAATCTCCTCCGAAAATCTGCTACTCTACCCCTCTGCCACCTACAACTCGACCTCTGACTCGATTTCTCCTACTGAATCACCTGCACTGGAAATCGAATTGTCTAGATCAATGAGTATTTGCCCTGGTATTTTCTCCATCTATCCATCGACTTCTTCTTACAATCCTTTGTTGGAGCACCAACAGCCAAGATTAGAACGTAATCAAGGGCCCAGATTAATTCCCTATTGATCTGAGTGAGTTTCTAGAGAATTCTCACCTTGACTTAATTAATTTTGATTAATTAACTAGTTTTCCTAAGATTAGACTTAGGAAACATTAAAAAGTAGGTTAATAATCTAATTAAGTCATCTCTAGGTAAAATTTACAAAAACAATTTATGGGTTTGGAGATCTCATGCATTCTAGTCTCTCCACCAATTTCCATGACTAGAACATGTCTCATGCTACAAAAACTAATAGCTCCCTTATGAAACAAGATCAGTTTTATTAGTATGATTACAAAGGAAGAGGCCTTATGGGTAGATAAAAAGGCTCTTCAACTTAAGGAGAATTACAACGATGAAAGAGCTTTACAACAACCGATTTCTCCTCAAGAAAAAAGGTCAATACACTTAAAATTTGATTTCAAAAGCTTCTAAAACAAATACTTCAGATCTCCAAGGCTCTCAGCATTCAACAAGAATTAATGTATCCTCCAAATGCTCACGACCCAGGCAAAAAGAAGCCTCCAAGGGCTCTCAGCCTAGCCTAGAAATTTGATCAAAAAAATTAATTTAAATTTTATTAAAAGTTTATAGGTGAATTTCTTAAGGTTCAAGGTCTTAAACTTCTTCAAAATTTCATTGAAAGCCTCCCTCCAAATTTCCTTCCGCACCAGTGGAAGGAGGCTCCTTTTAGGAGCTCATGGCTTGGAGAAAAAGGCCCATGATATCCCAAAAAAAATTGCAAATAAAAACAAACCTTCACAAATCGATATCTCACCCAAAATTTCAACGAAATGTTGAGAAATCCAAAGAGTGGCAGTTAATCAATTTCTCTTATTATGACAATATCTTGTGATCTTACATTATTATTATTCTTTCTTTCGATTTATCTTTTCCTTATCATCAAGAATAACACCAAACAACAAATAGAAGAGGACACGAGATGTAGGCATGCGGCCAAGGCAAAACCCCACTCTTGGGGAAACTCGACCAAGAATTCTTCCTTTGGTAGATTTAATACAAGATGAGATAACCAAGACTCTCACAACCTAGACTAGAGACTCCCTCCATCAAGTCATCCTTGTTTGTTCTTCTTTAGTTTTGTGTGTAGTATATTTCATTCTTCACTGTGTACTCAACGCATCCTTCTTTCTTAAAAAATTCCAATGTGATGCAATATTCGATCTTCTAAGTAATGAATTCCTTTCATTGTGTTTACATTTAACTTGTATTCTGAGGTATACCAAAATCCATGTCACTGTGTTAGCACCGAAACCTCATCACTGTGTTTTTGCCACTTGGAACTTCATCATTTGACACCTTTGAATCATGTCATTGTCATTTACCTTTTACCTTTGAGTTCTTGTCACTGTGGTAGCCCCGAGTTCCTGTCATTGTGTTAGCACCTAATTTGGAGGCAGCCCTTGGCCATTGTATCAAACTTGTATTCAGTAATAACACTAAGCTTGTATAATTGTAATAACACCAAACCTCTGTAATAGCACCAAACTTATGTAGTAGTAACAAAATATATCTCTGAAATTTCTACGAATTTCTTCTCTGTGATAGTTGAGAGAAGTTTACCTTCCTTTATATAGTTGTTTCCACAATGAAATGAGCCGACATGAGTACTTTGAAGAGTAGTGTCTCCACATAAGGTTAGGCCGACTTGTAGGCCAAATTGATGAAGATTTGTTTGAGTCCGACACCAAGGAGACCTTGATGGAGGAGTCTTTGACCAAACAAGAATTGACTTTGACAACAACCTAAAGCCTATAATGGAGACTTGACCTAAGACAATTGACCCAAGCATGAAACCCATGCTTTAACAAGTCAATTCAATAATAATAAAATTCTTTTTGCTTTTATTTTGACAAATATATTACATTTTCACTTAAGTACAATTTATGAAGACCGAACCTAGTTACATTCTTCAACACTCCCTCTTAACTAGGGAGGTATTCATATTTACATATAATCAAAGAGGTACATGGAAGATCTCAAAACACAGTATCTATAAAGAAATTTAGGCACTGCAATGCCATGGACTAGATTCCTGACCAGGGCAATCTATACAAGGTCTCTCAACAATTTTGGCACCACAATGCCACGGACTAGATTCCTGACCAGGGCAATCTACCTGAGTGGGACTAAGCTGGACTCAATCTTTCAGCCTCTCTAGGTACCATCAGGCTTACGTACTAACCACTAACCCAGGGATCCAAGTGTGTGTCAGAGCTTAATGACCAACACCACCTTTCTTACTTCAAAAACTAGACATCAACACAAAGTGTCAGCCAGATGTCCTCCCAGGCAATGCTTCACTCACAAAGCCTTCACAACAAATATCTCCCGATCAAACTGATCGGTAACCAGCATGCTATCAAAACTTCAAGAGATTTACCTGTACAAACACAACCTCAATCAATAGTACATTTTCAAATGTACATAATCAAATACAAACCTTTGGCGTCTTTCTAGATGTTGTTTCTCAACTTATCACAGTAGGACTATCAACCGAATCTTTGACAGAAGATTCCTCAAACATACTTTTCTTTCCTACTTCACATGCAACAACATATCCTTCAAAATGCATTCTCCAATCAAAACTATGATATGCCCTCCCTCTCAACCAAGGAGATTTCTTCTATCTAGGCTCCCTCTTAACTTAGGGATATCAGCTTCTTCTTATTGGAGAATCTTTCATGGCTTCCATCCCTCTCATCATGCTTATCATATCATCTTCTTTTATGAACATCTTCACCATCTTGAAGATGATGCACCTGCACAACTTAAATAGCAAGTACAACCATATATGTAAAAGCATGAAGTTAGTCATAACAAAATCCTATAATAATGGAAGCATTAAACTTTACAAACATAATCAGCAAGAGACTATACTTCAATACTTCAACTTCTTGCCCAGGTTTTGTTACAAACCCTAAATCACATGAATATCTCAATCAAAATATCAATTTCATCATATCTAAGGTCTTAACATTACTTTTAACATTATGACAAGTCCTTTCAATTAGCAAACCCTAGAAACAGATTAGATTAATGCATCTAACAATTTTTAAAATTCATATGTTAGACTTCCTACTAGGATTTCATGTAAACCCTATATTTCATATATGAGCTCCAATAATCAAAACCAATTATAGCTTAATCAATAACATGAATAGCTTCTGCTAGGGTTTGTTGTAAACCCTAGATTTTCCATCTAGCAATCACATTCCAGATTGTTATATCACAAATACTAGAGAGATTGACTACTACTAGGGTTTAGCTGCAAAATCCTAGATTTCCCAAACAACAACATCCTAGATCTTCAAACTGACTAGGCCTTGTTTCCAAACCCCAGCACTCATGACCATTAATAATTAGGTCAAGCATACATATCTCGGAATTCATTATCATACATAAGCACATCATATGTCAGATAATATTAATACATTAGACATATACTGACCTAGACCAAGCTAGGGTTTCAACAAAATGAACACATAGCTAGGGTTTCATTCCTAGGAACTTACTTTAAATACATAACAAGGGCTTTGCTTATCAACCAACTCTAAAAATATAGGGTTTCATAACATAGCAAAGCAAACCCTACTATACCAAAACTTCAAAGTTTGGGATTTTAGATAGCATCATTCAACCCTAACAAGTTAGGGTTTTCATGATCATACCAAAACCCCAAACATGACATCAAAATCAAAGACTTCAAATAGCATTTCCAATAACCCTAAGCAGACTAGTGTTTCACACATCATAATTAGCATACCCTTAAGTTAGGGTTTTCAAGAGAACCTGTCTAGGGTTCTATAAGAACAATCAAGGATGTAAGGAGGGTAGATTTATCAAATGATGAATCACCCTAAACAAGAATCTTTCTTATTCAAGACAGCTAGACATAACAATGTTAGTAACGTAACGCAAATTTCAAAATAAGATAAACGTACATTTTATATTAAGAGAATTTTATAAGATCTAAGACATACCTAGAGATGTTCCTTGACAAACCTTGTAAGAATTCCTTGAAGTGTTCTCTTTGCATTAAGCCATGATTTTTTTATACTTGTAATACATACTTTCAAGCAAGCAAAACATGTGATACCAAGAACATGATTTAATTTTCAAGTTAGATCTCCTACATAACCATGGAGGATGGAATCCTATGAAAAGTCATTCCTTCTTTCAATCAAGGACTTTTTTGCTTGAAATCCTAGATTACTTGTAAACCCTAGAAGATAAGGATTAAGGTTCTAATATGTTATCTAGAGAGTACAATCTTTATCCTAGACTAGTTATAAACAAATATTATATGAACCATTAGAAAGATTATATGAACCACTAGAGATAATAGAAATATAAAAGCTTATAAATATACATACCTTGTGTTTATGTACCTCTGATTTGACATCTCATTAGACTTGTTGCAAATGCATCTTGTTAATTAAGGAATACTTACTTGATTTCCTTAAGCTGGTTCCTTGTGCTTGTACTATCATCTCAGATCCTCAAAGAGTGCTTTATTTAAGTTGGTTCCTTGTGCTTTCCATTTCCTTGTTTCGGTCATACTTCAGTCAGCCTTGGTGCTTTATTTTCTGTGGTGGAAACGTAGATATGAGTTGGTCCCTTGTTACTATGATGGTAATATAGAAAAGGTTTTACATGAATATGTGACAACTTGAATATCTTGGTTTGTAGTTATGTAATCCTTCTAACTAAATAGTCTTCCGAACTCCCTTTTTGAGAATCAAAATTTGACCTCTGAGATATATCGAACTCTTTTCTAATTACATTGAACTTGTATAACTGATATTGCACTGAGCTTGATCACCCATTCTCTAAAATGATCGAACTGTCTCACTATGATTTTTACTTCTCAGACCTTTTGAAATGTGTTACTCAGCCCTTCAAGATGCCTTTGAATCCTAGTTTCATTAGCCCAAAAAATGTCCTTCTGACTTGATCTTCAATACAAATGCAAACAAAACCTTTCAGTAAGAATACTTCAAAGATGTATAAGTGATCTTCAAACTGCCTTTGATCATGACCTTAGCTCTGATACCATGTTGAGAAATAAAAGAGTGGCAGTTAATCGATTTCTCTTATTATGACATTATCTTGTGATGTTTCATTATTATTATTATTTCTTTCAATTTATATTTTCCTTATCAGTAAGAATAATGCCAAACAACAGAGAGAAGAGGACACGAGATGTAGGCACACAGCCAAGGAAAAACCCACCTCTTGGGTAAAACCCGGTCACAAATTCTTCCCTCAATAGATTTAATACAAGATGAGACGACCAAGACTCTCACAACCTAGACTAGAGACTCCCTCCATCAAGTCATCCTAGTTCTTCTTCATTTCTGTGTAGTATATTTCATTCTTCAATGTGTACTCAATGTATCCTTCTTTCTTGACAAATTCTAGTGTGATGCAATATTCGTTCTTCTAAGTAATGACTTCCTTTCACAGTGTTTGCATTGAACCTGTATTCTGAGGTATACCAAAATCCATGTCACTGTGTTAGCACTGAAACCTCATCACTGTGTTTGCACCGAATCCTTATCACTGTGTTTGCATCGTGACTTCATCAGTGTGTTTGCACTGAATACTTATCATTGTGTTTGCATCGAGTTCTTTTCACTGTGGTAGCCCCAAGTTCTTTTCATTGTGTTAGCGCCTAATTTGGAGGCAAACTAGACTTCGGCTTGAGGTGGATGGGCTACAGGGCTACCGAAAGAGAGTTGTGGATGTCGCCTACAACTAAGTACTCATGTGGTGGGATGAAATATCCTTAAGGAAACATGATAGGGAATAGGTAGCAGTATGAAGAAAATCAAGATATAGTCTACTAGATCACTTTCCAATGAAAGGAAGGATGACATGACTGACATGGTTCGATAAGGAAAGTGATGGACGTTCGATGTCCTACAAAGAAGTTCCAAAAGATGAAGGCTCCATAGTTTTTAAAAATGAAGTTCATCACATCAAATGGAGGATCTCTACAAGCAGTTGAAGGTCCCATAATCTCCACCAAAAGACATAAAGCTACTATTGAAAGCAAGTCCCTAGATAAGAGGGAGCTTGGACAAGTCCCTTGTTGAGAAGGGGCTTGGGTACATTCCTTTTATAGGAATGGGTACATTCCTTCATAGGAATAGGTATATCCTCCCTAGTTGAGAGGGAGAGATAGGCACATCATTCTTGTCTTCACTTGGGAAGAAAGAATGGAGAATTGGGTAAGCATCTGGCATCCAATACTCTTTGAGGATGTGGTAGGGCATCCAAGATAAGAGTGGTCTAGAGGATCGATATTCTTTGAGGGTTGGGAATCCAAGATAATAATAGTCTTAGAAGGACATACCTGTGAACACCGGGGTGGGGTATGTTCCTTGAGAGACAATGATGATGGTGTCTATAAATCATTGGTCTCGCCAGCATTGCGCTTTGATCTTGTGGAGAGATAGAGTTGTTAGTCAAGGCCTTGCTATGTGACAATTTCGGTTGATATGATGCTAAATAGATGGGTTACCAACCAACTCTTCTTATGAGAATTCTTCATATTAAGAATGTCCAAGTACCTTGTATGGATTATGAATACCTCCCTAGTTAAGAGGGATTGTTGAAATATGTAATTAGGTTTTGTCTTCATAACATATGTAATGATGATTTTATATATTTGATATAATGAGAAAAATAAATTTATTTTTGTTGATCTTGTGGCATGGGTTTCCTGCTCAAGGAAATTTATTTTTAGGTCAAGCTCCCATTGTGAGCCCTTAAGGCTTGTCATTAAGTCATTAAGGTCATTGTCATGTATGAAAGACCCATTTGGGCATGTTACATATTGTATACATAATTTATTTGAATCAAAGTCAAGTCAAAGAACCCTCCAAGACCAAGTCATGATGCAATATTCAAGTCGGCCTAAAAGGAGCAATTAGACCCAATGAGAAGCCTATATAAAGGAGACACTGACTTCAATTGGAAGCCACAAATCACTCTCACTTAAGTTCGATTACAAGAAAGAAAAGGAGAGCGAAGAAGAAGAGGACGAAGGAGGAAAAGAAAATTGAGTTTTTGGGGTTGTTTCTGAGTTACTTCTCTCCACATGTGAGAAGAATTAGGGTTTATGTTGTTGCAGTAAAGCCGAATTGAAAAAGTGAAGTTAGGTCATTATAAGGAGAGATATTTTGGAAGTCAAATTCTCTAGGAGAGAGAATCTGTTCAAGCAAAGAAGAAAGGAGCAAGAATACACCATTGTTTCTCACACAAGCAAAGGTTAAGGCTTCTGCAGAAGTTTTGGGGCTAGGTTGAAGTAGCAGAAGAAGTTGTTGGGTAGGTCGAAGTTGCAAAAGAAGTTGTTGGGTATGTCAAAGTTGCAGAAGAAGTTGTTGGGCAAGTTGAAATTACAAAAGAAGCTGTTGGAAGTCAAAATTTGCAAAAATTGCTAAAACCAAAGTTTGACTTAGTCTTGGAGGGTCTTGGTCAAAGGGTAAAAGGTCTTGGAATTTGTCAATTGAAGGTCTATAAGAAGAGAAATAATTGTGGTGGGTTTTCCTCTCAAGTTGGAGAGGTTTTGGCCCTGGCTGATAGCCTACATCTTGTGTCCTATTATCTCATTGTTCTTTATGTTTTGTTAGTTGTTTGATGATAGAGAACACTAATTATAATAAAGGAAAGAAGAAGTAAATCAAGAAAAAGTAAAAATATATCACACGCAGTTATCAAGAAGAGAAATCACCTACACTTGTTACCCCTAGATTTCTTAACATGTTTGAGAGGGAATGAGGATGGACACCATATTCTCCATGTGCCATGCACTATGGCCAGGACTAACAATCGTAAGCCTAGTGAAGGCACTGGTAGGGAGAATGGTGGATTGGATAAGCATTTGGGACCGATATTCTTTGAGGATGGGTGATATCCAAGATAAGAATAGTCTTGTAAGGACATACATGGTGAACATCTAGATAGGGTATGTGCCTTGAGAGGCGAAGGTGATGTGGATTTTATTCAAATAATTAATTAATTTTAATGGACATTAAGTTAATACTTAGGGAATTAAAGTAATGAAATGGAATTAATAAGAATATGGGTGAGAAGCTTCAAAGAGACGAGATCAAGTCTGTTTTAATCTTAGCCCTTGATTAGAGATTTGATCACAGTAGTTGATGTTTCAACAGGAAAAGTATAAATGAAGACTTAAGGGTCATTTGGAGACACACCCAGAAAATACTCAGTAACCCGAGGGAAATCGATTCTCTAGAAGTAAGAGTTCAATTTCAAAGGGAGAATTGCAGGGTGAAGGAAGAGGAGGGTATCAGCATCAGTCAGAGACAGAGAAGGAAGGACGTAGAGCAGCAAAGGGACAACGCAGAGAGGTTGCGTAGCAGAGGACGCAATACTCACGCAGTCCTTACGCAGAAAAGGACGCAGAGGTGACGCAGTGGAGGCTAGAGGGTCTCTTGGGTGTCAGAAATTCTCCAGTGATTGGAGGAAAATTATCTCAAGTGTTTTCACAAAATTTCCTCCATGATTCTGCAAATCATTCCTTGTAAAGAGATTGTTGATGAAGAATAATAAATAAACCCTCATCTACTACACCGATTTTCCCGCATTGGGTTTTTCGAAGGACTATTTGTTGGAAATATTGGCATTGATGTAAATAATGTTAATGTATGTTGAATGATATTTTACAAAAGGCTGAAAGTGATGTGAAGTGCAAAGGATATGCTAATCAATATGAAGGCTAATTTTTGTCAAGAAGGACATAATATATTAAGACAAAGTTGAAATACATATATTTCATTAAACAGAAAATGTAGACAATACAAGTCTAATTTGTCACTTATCATCATTTGTGATTGAGATGTTACAATATCTTTTTCTATTACCAATATTTTCAAAAACTGAAAATAAAGTAAGTGAGCAATCCCAAGAGACAATGCTTCACTTCATATTCCGCAAGGAATACAAACATCCAAAAAGGCTTGCTTACAAAATGCACAATATGAAGCAGAAAGGGTTGGTTTTTGGAGAGAAGTGAGAAGGGTTTTGAATAAGGACATTTGATGGGCAACAGAAGAAGAAGAGAAAATGGAAGAGGAGAAACAATTCATGAGGTAACTAACATCTGAAACTTGATGTTTTGATTGAGAAATTTATGTTCTCTTATATGTTGCAATTCGAAGAGGCACATGTTGTTCCCTGTTGAGGTAGGAGCCTCCTGTGGGTTGTAGCCTGCAGAAAATTTGTGGGAATTGGAGCTTCCTTGGAGGTAGTAGCCTCTTGTAGGTTGTAGCCTACAAAAATCCGATGTAATAAGGAGTAGCAGCTTGCCTTCACATCAGTTTCAGTCTAATATTTCGTGGTTTTCTCCCTTCGGGGTTTACACTCATATCTTATGTCTTGGTGTGCTGATTATGAATGTTATGTGAATGATGTTGAACTCTTGATAAATAATCTGAAAATTTCTCTTCATGACACCTACAAAATGAATTCAACAGGACATGAACATGAACTATTAGTTGAATAATAAAGTAAAAACAAGAAAAAGCAAAGAATGTTAAATTATTGATTCACCCCCCCCTCAATGATTTCCAATCCTAAGTATCAATTGGTATCAGAGCCAAGTTCCTTCATAAACAGTATAACAACTGGAAGGAGGTCCTAAGTCACTAAAATGGCTAGTCTAGAAGGATGCTCAACAAATAAAGCCCCATTATTTACGGGTATAAACTATGCTTTCTGGAAAGTTAGAAAGAAGACATACTTAATGTCTCTTGGAATAGAGGTTTGGGTTGTGGTGATGGTACGATATGAAGAACCAAAGGAAGGGAGTAGTGATAGAGATGCCAAACTAGATTTCATAGCAAATGCAAAATCAAAGTAATGCATTGTCAGAGAGCCAAAAAAATCTAGGATAAATTAGAAAATATTCATGAGGGAGATAAAAGGGTGAAGATGGCCAAATTGCAAGTATATAGAACACTCTTTGAAACCTTAAAAATGAACGAAGATGAAGATATAGCTAAATTCTTCTTAAGATTTGTTGAAATTGTGAATATCATGATAGGTATAGGGGAAAAATTCAAAGAAAGTGTAGTAGTTCAGAAAATATTGAGATCATTACCATCTAAATTTAATCCCAAGGTTTCAGCCATAGAAGAAACAACAAACTTCGAAAAATTAAACGGAGACCAATTACTTGGGTCCTTGACAGCATATGAGATGAGAATTCCAAAAGGAAAGTCAAACATTAGGGAGGTAGCCTTCAAGGTAGACAAGTGCATAGAAGAAAAGGATGTTCATGCTCAGGTTCTGATGAAGAAGAAGCAAAATTCGTCAAAAGATTGAAGAAAGGCACAGGTAAGTACAAAGGGAAACTTCCATTTAAGTGCTTTAACTGTGGAAGAGTGGGGCATTATGCCTCAAAATGTCCCTATAAGAAAGCAGAAAATCAGCCAAAAGGGAAAGAGAAAAACAAATCCAATAAAATGCAGAAAGAGAAAAGATTTAACAGAAAAACATTTTATGCCCAACAAGATAACAATGCATCTGAAAGCTCCGATTAATCCTCTAGTGAAGATGGAACCTTTGAATTCATTTTGATGGCCTTGGAGGAGCTTGGAAAAGATTTTCTGGAATATGAAGAAGAAGGTGAGGTGGATCTTGAGGGGGAGTTGATTAGTGCCCTAGATGAAATAGAAAGGCTTAAACTCAAGAATAGAAAACAGAAAGAGATTCTTCTTAAATATGTAAAAGAAGAATCAAATTCATAAGACATCATTCAGTTGAAAGTTGGACTTGAAGAAGAAAAGAAGGTGGAAGATATTCTGATGCAGCAAATAAAAGAGAAAAATCAGGAGTGTGAAAGATTGGAAGAAGATGTGGTAAGTCTGAGGAAGAAATTAGAAAAGGCTAAAACTGAATTAACTATGAACATTTGTAAATTTTTGAAGATGTTCTATGCTTGATGCAACTTTACTTTTTATCCCAATATCAGTCAGCAATCACATAAACAATAAAGTAAAATGATGATAGAACATACCAATAGATCGACAGAAGACAAGCCAGAAATATATGTGTGTGTTGGTGTGTTACGGCGGTCAACAGGATGCTTCAACCAGCAAAGTCTCAATACGGTCAGCGAACCAGAAATGTCACACAACCCTCTAGGACAACCAAAATAGTCAACTCCAAAAGTCAACAAAAGTCAATGCTTTCAGTCAATGGTCAACGCAAATAGCAACAACAGCAAGGTCAACGCAGCCAAGTCAAAGTCAACGTCCAACCTCAGGAATAGTGCCAAAAATGTGGATTGAGTAAATCGAAGGAAAGGGAGAGTTTCAAGTCAATTTGACCTTGCGTTGACCAAAGTCAACGCTGGTCAATGCTGCTGCAGAAACACTAGGCCGAAAACAGAAATATGTTGCTTGCTGAAATTTTCCCACATGTGAAGAGAAAAGCCTCCAAGGTGATCGAACCAATCAGATGAGGAGAGAGAAATGTGTGAGGATGAGATGAGTGAAAATGTCCTCCAACATTGACCAATTTATATCCATCAATGAGAGTGTGTGACACATCTGCTCAGGCACTAAACCTTCAGGCCGACCTGCACATATTTTGAATAAATTCAAAATAAATGTTTTGCTCATCGGATCAAGATTATCTTTAGATCGATCTTGCACCTCTCTGAAATAGGAGTCCAATAAAAATATTGGCATCTTCATCTGAGCATCACAACATGGAGTTTGGACCTAATTGTCCAAAATTAACAACATTCAACAGATAAAAGGTTATGAACAATTGAACAAGATATTAAATGCTCAACGATCTCCACTTGTAAAGACTGGGTTAGGATATGAAGGAGAATCCAGTGAGTCTAAGGTAGAGGATAATAGGGCAATCACTTATGTAAAAGCCGGCATGGGAGACAATGATAACTCTCATCAATCTGAGAACAAAAATCTAGGCAACACTTCAACATCAAATGAACAATTGCAAAGAAACACTACTAGAAAAATTCAAGAGACAAAAGGAGTGAACAACCAAACAACAAATGAGCATAGACCATACTACTTCAGAAGATAGAATTTTCAAAAATCTAGATGGTTATATCCCCAAACATCACCCTCTACCAAGTAGAGATATTTCTTCTACGGGTACTACTACTGCTGTAAAAAATTTGGACATAAAGCAATAGACTGTAGAGCTTATGTCAAAATATTTTATTTTGGAAATTCAAAAGGAATTGAGGATAATAATGGATTCACACGTGTATATGCTCATCTCTGTAATATTATCGAATGTTTTTATTGCCACAAGATTGGACACAAGTCATATGAATGTCATCTTGAGGACAATAAACCTTCATCTTAGAATAGTTTTAGAACAAATGGAAGCATGCAATGGATAAAGAAGAAGGAAGAAGAGAGAATTAATAAGTGTGATCTAGTTCTATATGCTCAAGATCAAAACAATCAATGGTATGTGGATAGTGGCTGCTCTAGACATATGACCGGAGACATATGCAAGTTTGTATCTTTGGATGAAAAGAAATCTGGAAATGTCACATTCGACAATGATAAAGCAGGGAAAATTAAAGGAAAATGAATAGTTAGTTTGAATAATGGAAAAGGAAAGGCTCGGGATGTATTGTTTGTAGATGGTCTAAAACACAATCTGCTAAGTGTAAGTCAAATGTGCGACAAAGGTTGTGAAGTTCTCTTTAGAGTTCAAGATTGTGAAGTCAGGTCAATCACTACAGGAAAAACTCTAGTTAAAGGGGTTCAAATAGACAGTAATGTATATATCATGAAAGATGAGAGTGAAGGATGATACATCAGCAAACTTGATGAATCTTGGCTATGGCATAGAAAATTGGGACATCTCAATTTTGATCACATCATCAACTTAAGCAAGAAGAAAGCAGTTAGAGATATATCAACAATAAAGAAGCCTCACAACACTATAAGTAGGTCCTACCAAATGTGTAAACAAACTCGAACATCATTCAAAGTCAAATACAAGCTATCAAGTAGTAAGCCTCGACAACTAGTTCACATGGATTTGTGTGGGCCTTTGAGAACAAATGCACCAAGAGGAGAAAAATATTTCGTGTTGATAATTGATGACTATTCGAGATTGACATGGGTGGCATTTCTCAGATACAAGTCAGAAGCATTGGAAAAATTCAAAATATTCAAGGCACTGGCAGAAAACCAAATAGGGTGTAAAATAAAGTGCATCAGATCAAATAAAGGAGATAAATTTACATCATATGAGTTTGTAGACCTATGTAATGAATTTGGGATATAACAACAGTATCCTGTTGCAGATACACAACAACAGAATGGAGTTGCAGAGAGGCAAAACAGGTCTATTCAGCGATTAGCCAGAGCTATATGCAAGAAAGAAACATCTCTCAAACCTATTGGGCAGAAGCAATGCATACAACAGTACATATATGCAACAAGGCACATCTCAGACCAAATTGCGATAAGACACCATACGAACTGTGGCACGGGAAACCAACATCAATCAAGCATTTCATAGTTTTCAGTAGTAAATGCTTTATAAAAAATAATGATGAAAAATTAGGGAAGTATGACGCTAGATTTGATGAAGGAATATTTTTAAAATATTCATCAAAAAGTAAGGGATATAGGTGCTATAATAAGAGGTTGCATAAGATTGTGGAATGCATTGATGTAAGATTTGATGAAGAACTACAAGATAAAACCAAAATCACAGGCTTTATTAACCCTCCAGATCATCATCATTGTGACAATCAAGATAGTGAAGAGTAGGATGAAACATCAGAAAATACAGAGATGCACTCAAAAGGACCCTCAAGACACACTCAAAAGAATCATCGTGAAAAACAAATTATTGGAGACAAAAGTGAAGGAGTTCAAACAAGAAGACAACTAGCAGAAAAGTCTGAGGAAGTTCACCTAGCTATGTTGTCATAAATAAAACCAAAAAACTTTGATGAGGCAAGTAAAGACAAGAATTGGATCAATGTTATGAATGAAGAGTTAGACCAAATTGAGAAAAACAAGACTTGGGGTCTAACACCAAGACCTGTTGGAAAGAATGTCATTGGCACAAAATGGGTATTCAAGAATAAGATGAATGAACAGGGTCAAGTGATTAGAAACAAAACCATACTAGTATTTAAAGAGTACTCACAAGTAGAAGGTCTTGATTATGAAGAAACTTTCACACCAGTCGCGAGAATGGAAGCAATTAGGATGTTTTTGGCCTTCGCATGTTACAATGATTTCAAGGTGTATCAAATGGACATGAAGTTTGCCTTCCTAAATGGTGACCTAGAGGAGGAAGTTTACATGGAACAACATGAAGGTTTTTCATTATCAAATAAGCTTAACTATGTTTGTAGGTTAAAGAAAGCTCTATATGGTCTTAAATAAGCACCACTAGCATGGTACTCTAGGTTGGACAAGTACCTTCAGAAACAGGGATTCAAGAGAGGAGTTGATAGTAATTTGTACATAAAGGCTAATGAAAACGAATTATTAATCGTGATTGTATATGTAGATGACATCATGTTTGGCAGCAATAAAAATGGTCTGGTAAAAGGATTTGCTGAAGAGATGAAGTCGTAGTTTGAGATTTCAATGATTGGAGAACTTACTTTCTACTTAGGACTTCAAATCCTACAGAAGGCGAAGGCATATTCATTTCACAAGAAAAATATCTAAGAGATATGTTAAAAATATTTCAAATGGAAGAATCTAAACCTGTCTCAACCCCCATGACTATTGGATGCAAGCTATGTGTAGATGATGAATCGCCAAGTAGATCAAACCTTTATAGGTCTATGATAGGAATTTTGTTATATCTAATAGCTTCTAGACCAGATATAATGTTGGCAGTCGGATTAGTGGCAAGATAGCAATCAGCACCCAAACAAAGTCACTTGTTAGCAACCAAGAGGATATTTAGGTACTTGAAAGGAACTACAAATTATGGACTATGGTATCCGAGAGGTAAAGACTTTACACTAACAACATATACAGATGTGGATTGGGCCAGCTGTGTGGATGACAGAAAAAGTACAAGTGGTGGTGTGTTCTATGTAGGAGAGAGTCTGGTGGCATGTCATGGCTCCGGTTTCTCTATCCACAGCTGATGCTGAATACATAGCAGTTGCAGCTTGTTGCACATAGGTGATGTGAATGAAACAAACTCTTCAAGACATGAAAATAAACTTCAGTGAGCCAATTCCTATCAAATGCGTCAATACAAGTGCAATAAGCATGTCAAAAAATCTTGTGCTTCATTCGAAGACTAAGCACATCCCTATCAAATACCACTTTCTTATAGAACAAGTGGTTGAGAAGATAGTGAAGATGAAATACATTCCCACAAAGGAACGGATAGCAAACATATTCATAAAACCTCTTGCTAGAGAATCATTCGAATATCTGACAAACAAGATTGGGATAGTGTCTACAGATGATGCTCATTAACATGACCTCGAAGGAGAATCCCAAACTTGGAGTTGAATGCACTAGCTGAGGAGGAGACTACAGGAGCAGAAAGAAGTAAAGAAGAGAAAACTACTAGCATATAAATTTGTCATGAATTTGAAGCAGTTAAGAAGAAATAATATCAAAGACATCGTAAGAGTATCAGATCAAGCCCTCTTCGTCATAAACGCAAGCAGCATCTATTAGGTGCATTGATCTTTAATGCAAGTTTTTTTTGATGTACATATCCTGTATATAAGCATGTAAATAAATAAGTAGACAAAACCATGTTAGAATCATTAAAATTATCTCAAAATTCTTCATTCTCGGATTGTCTACATGGAATTCATTGATCTGCATTCATGAAATAAATGATAATTGCTCTATGAAAACCAAAAAGATCTATTCTAATATATTTTCATGAAAGCAAAAGCAAAATACTTTCATCAAGAGGAAAAAATTATCCTCCACTCAAATATATCTGCAACCAAAAGTAAAGAGGCCACTATGGAAGTAAATTGTAAATTGACTCTTTTCATCAAGAATACATCAAGTGGTTAAGTTGCAATCCTATATTCAAGTTCTGAGAAATCTTAAACAATGTATGCCACCATCAAGCCAAAAGGAGAAAGTATTATTCATTTATGTGACGAGTTTTTCAAGAAGTCTTCATCATGAAGGATCATGAGATCGACATCTAAACGTCATTAGTTGAAATATGAAGGATTTTAACCCATCAAATGATCAAATGTAACTGCCGCAAAGGATCATTCATGTGATAATTACAACAACTACTACTGAAGAAAATCAAGGAAATGCAACGTGAATAAGTTAACGGGCTATGTTTTAGTGCATCACTAGGATTTCCCCAAATCCTTCAGCTTCACTATCATGTCAATATAGACTTGGGTGATATTTATGTTATATGATTAAGGTAAAAGAAGAACAAATTCATTCACAGGGAAGCTTAAACAATTGAGTTAATTCATTATTTACTGTACAATTAAAAAATAATAATAATAATAAAATAAATAAAATCAAATAAAAAAATAATCAACAGATATGAAGCTACCAATGCAACGATCAATTCATTCACTGCAAAATATATTCAAAAAAAAAATTGCATCTTCTCTATAACTAAATGAAAATGGGTTTGAAATTTAAAATAAGTATTGATCAAAATAACAGCAAAGGAAGCTCCATCACTCATAAGAGTGGCGCTCACAATGCCCTTTGAAACCATGCCAAGCCAATATTTATGAAATCTGTGGAACCAGAAATTAGTATGACGGAGTCTCTGGAACATCTTTGCCCAGAAAATAGATCGAGATAAAGGTACCGATGGTTCACACCCACCTCGACACCGTCCCCTTCGACAGGATCTGAATGCGGCTTGACAGAAGAGAGAGACGTAGAACGGTGCTCAGGTAACCAAGAATGATCCAGCCTTCGAATCTGTAATCCTTTGAGATATAGTGCATTGGAAACGAGATACATGGAAACAGCGCACTAGCAAGGAGATACATGGAAAGACAAGTTTCATCTAAATGCAAAGCATCAATTGTAAACACGATATTCAAAACCTGGGGAAAACGTGTAGAAGGCAATACTACAGGAAACGTTACGATTAGAGTCAGAAATTTTGTTGCCACCAAACCTACCAGGTAAGAGTTGTGAGAAAATAGATATTTTTCACGTAACAGTCAAGCATTATGGTCAAATGATGCCAAAATAGGAAGAATTAATGACATTCTATCGCCTCTCCAGATCCTCCAGTGCCATAATTCTCTGAAAAGTGTTACAGATTCCTGAAGGCCGGTGTATTGCAGAGCAGTGATTATGTAACGGCAACCCATCTCAACATGCCAGACCTGTGTCAGTGGAATGCGTTACAAATGCATTAAAGACTCAATGCTCAATATGGCAGCGTTATTTGTAATTTTAAATATCAATTGGTAATGATCCTTGTTTCCCAGTGTAGAGAAGATTGCAATATGTGAGGGATTCTAAGGAAGACTGCAATATGCGTAGAGAAGACTACAAACTACAACACCTCTCATTATGAGAGGGATTCTAAAGAATATTCAACTGGGGAGAAGGTCGACAAGGAAAGGGGCAGATTTGGTGAAACATTCAAGCAGAAGCGACACTGCGATGATTTAGATCGCTCAAAGGGGTTTCGTGATGATGGGATGGACAGGAAGGACTCTTATGAGAGGAATGGTAGTCACGACAGATTGGACCGTGATCAGTTGATTTCGAGCTAACAATAAGAATTATACTCCACGAGATCTTGATACAGCCTTTGTCACATACAGGTTGCACATTCACATTCTGCTCTGTAGCTATTCCTCCAGGATTTAAAGGGCGTTGGATGGCACCACGACAATGCAGCAATTCAATTGCATAGTCTGCGCTTATGGAATGTTGGCTACACTTGGATTGTCTCGAGGATCCTTGGTGCACAGCGAAAGCTCTCCCTTTGAAAATCGAAACACCACCTTCTCAAATATGGTGCCACTACACTGCACGTTGGCATTAGCTAGCTTCTGTCATGGATTTATCGCTCATAAAGATGCTATAAATTTTTATATCACTGCTTCCCATTGAATGTTGGAAAGGATATCGCATGAGTTCGACACCATTAGAAATACTTTTCTCGGCATGTGAGACGAATGCTCTAATTTTTATTATTATTACAACATATGCTGCCCAAGCCAAAACAATTAATTACATCATGCTCTAATACTATAATGTTGGACATGAATGCTCTGATTTTTATTATTATTACAACGTATGCCGCCCAAGTAATACTATAATGCTAGAGATGAATGCTCTAATTTTTATATTATTACAACATATGTCGCCCAAGTAATACTATAACGTTGGAGATGAATGCTCTAATTTTTATTATTATTACAACGTATGCCGCCCAAGCCACGATAGCATGAGTTATGCTTCCACCCTCTCCAACGACCATCACAGAACACATGAAAACAATAATATAGAAACCATCCTTTCTAGGAGGTGTGTCCTTGCGTGGGGTAGCTGCTAAGAGTGCACCAGATTTATAATTTATTTGGTTATAATTTGTTGTTTTCTGAGAGCAATGAGGATCAAATAAAACAGTTGTGTCATCAGAGGAGAGCTGATTGGAGCAGTGTGCGAGTTATGGGCAGTGTCAAATTCTCAAATGGGATGGAAAGCCCTCCCTTGGTTATGCTTAAAACTAAAAATCTATGTAGCACCACCTCAAAGACTGCGCGCCTCTCTAGACCAGAGCATTTCTACACAACTCCTCCAACTTTTATACTCATTCCACGCACAAATGATTATCTTGACATATTACCATTGATAATATGGCAGTGTTTGAGAAAATTTGTTGCCATCTTTGCATATCACACACAAATAATCATCTTGACATATTAGTTTTGTTGAAAGACTATATTTTCTTGCTATGGGAAATAAAAGGATAGATATGTGGATGGTTGTATTAGTGTTACAGAATATTTTTGAGTGGAATTTGAGTTGTCTTCAAAATTAAGGATACATATTAGAGTCAACAGATTTTTGCTCAAATTATTTTGTCTTTCCGGCTTGCTGAAGGTGTGTATATGGAGTACTTGATGTGTATTGCAAATCAATACCATAAATTATAGGGGTTAAACAATCAACGCAGCTTTAAACATTGGATTTCAGTCAAGCAGTTTGGTCATGAATACATTCCATCTCTCATATTTACCATGTTTCTTCTTACAAAGTGTTTTATCAACAATATTTTAGCAAGTGTTCTCACAACACTGTTCTATAACGCTCCTCTAATATTAATACATTTTGAAGCAATCTTTCTCTGTCATATAGAGCAGTATTCATCTTAAAGTAGCCTTCACTCAATCTAGAGCAACGCCATCAAACCATACGAAGATTGGTATCATTAAATCGGCAACAATGTGAATAGTGTTTATGCATAACAAGGTATTGTAGGTTATAAAGCACTTAATGCAATGATGACAACACACTCAGGATTTTCTTTTTGTTACAAAAATTTTGTAAACCCCTCTCCATTGATGTCAAAGGGGGAGGAAATCAGAAGAAGGAAGACACTTCTCAAAATGAAAGGGGGAGGACAAATGTGTTGCCATCAATGCCAAAGGGGGAGATTGTTGGAAATATTCACATTGATGTAAATAATGTTAATGTATGTTGAATTGTTAAACACCATGTTAAACACACACATGGTGTACGAGAAAGATAAACACACACAACAAGAGACTCAACACACAATGAAGGATAAGCGTGCAGCTTTCTTATTTTTCCATTATATATGATGTACATTTATAGTACAATGGTGTGACTCTTGGTTTCACATTCCAAGGTCACTTGGACTCCATTGTGACTTTTTGCATTCCACACCTACCCATGTAGGATTAGGTGTTCCAACATCCCCCCTTAATCCGAAGGTATGTATCAAAGCAAGAAGAGAGTTGTAATACAAATGCGCAAAGTATGCATGGGAGCACTTGGTGAATCAACTCTGAAATGTTGGAAAAAAGAGGTGGTTTAAAGATGACCACCAACACTAGAACGCAATACTTGTTGCAATTCCCGGAACTCTTCCATAACTGGCAAGAAGCTGAAAGCTTCTGCTAGAGGAATTGGCCCTCATAAAAAAGGGAGACCTTCAACCTAAAAGAAAGGAGGCCTACTACCAGTGATGGTTTAAGGATGACCAACAACTCTGGAATGCTTGAAGCATTTCCTGGAACTCAACCAAAGCTGGCAAGAAGCTTAAGGCTTCTGCTAGAGGAAGTGTCCCTCATATATGAAAGGGAGACCTTCAACGTAAAAGAAGGGAGATCTACTACCTGTGATGGTTTTAGGATTACCAACAACCAAAGATGATAGTTTAAGGTTGTCCACCAACCAAAGGCATGCTCATGGGCATCCGTGTCTCTAGCTACATCTCTGAATCTAGAATGACGAATTGTGGCTCAGGCTCGCTTGAACTGTTGTGTCTCTGGCTATAACTCTGAACATGAAATGAGAGATTGTGGCTCAAGCTCGCTTGATCTGACGTCGAAGCTTGTACATGACCACCATTTTCCCCCCTGTCAGGGACAAGGTGAGATGATGGCGAAAACTCAACTGCAAGTTTGTTCAATATCCGTGAACAAGTTCTGACATGTGTCTTAAATATCTTCTTGGCTACTGATGCCCATTGCCAAGAAGCGATCCATCCAAGATTAATCTTTGTTCTTGCAGGAGGCTTGTTTCTGAAGCATCTGTCTGAAGAATGAGTGTGCCGACCACAGTGCTTGCATGGATGAAGATCAAAACAGTGATCTTTCATATGGCCAACTCGATCACGGTGTTGGCATTTTACAATCTGTTGTTGTTGTGGAAGCG